>JAJOZX010002359.1:125000-192500 GCA_023014485.1 Bathynomus jamesi | reverse complement strand
TAGATTTTTTCTATCACGTCTAGATTTTGTGTAAAATGCAAATCACTTTTAGTAAAATTTTCTACCACGTCCAGATTTTGGTTTTAATCGGCTTAATGCCAGTAATATGAAACTTGCTTTTCAAGGTTACAGCAATTTTTTTTGCCAACTATATACAAATTCGAACAATTTTGATAAATAAAATTTATCCCGAGTTGGCAACACTGAGTCAAGAGCATAGTAACGGGCAACAGCCCAACGGTCAGTCGCTACGTGACAGTCAAGCAGAACGGTTGTTGAAGCTCTCTGCTGATGAGCAAGTGACAGGTTGTGGTGACTTGTGTGTTTTTATAGCATTTGTTTTGTACTACGGTGTGTATTTCTTTTTATTTTGCACATCGTAATAATTACTTTCTACGTTTTTTCAGATATTGTATGGTAATTCAAAATGGTATCAAATAGACGTGCTTGTGTAAATCACCCAGACAACTTCTGCTTTGTCTGTGGACAATATACACCTAAGCCACAACGTAGAAACATAACAACAAAGATTAAACTTGCCTACAAGTGTTATTTTGACTGTACGTTAGGAGACCAACAGAGGGACTGGGCACCACATATTTGCTGTGCACAGTGCAATGCAATGTTAATAGCTTGGATGAATGGTAAAAGAAAAGCTATGCCGTTCTCAGTCCCCATGGTTTGGCGTGAGCCGAAAAATCACTTCAATGATTGTTATTTTTGTTTGACAAAGATTGCTGGTTTCACAAAGAAAAACAAATCAAAGATCACGTACCCAAACTGCGAATCAGCAATGAAACCAGTACCACATGATGAAACAAATCCACCACCAGTTCCACCAGCAACGATAACAGACAGCAGTTCATCTGAAGATTCTGCTAGTGATATAGAAACAGGGAAAGATGGCATATATGTTCCAGATGCAAATATTTCCCCACATTTGTTAAGTCAAGCGGAGTTAAATGACTTAGTGCGCGATTTGGAATTACCAAAAGAAAAGGCAGAGTTGCTTGGTTCAAGACTTCAAGAATTTAATCTTCTCCAACCAAACACCAAAGTTTCCCATTTCCACCATCGCCATTTGCAGTTTTCATCATTTTCCTTACAGGAAGAAAACGTTTGTTTCTGCCACGATATCAGTGGTCTGATGCAAGGGATTGGCTGTCGCTATGATCCAAAAGAATGGAGACTGTTCATTGACTCTAGTAAAGCTAGCCTTAAAGCTGTATTACTGCACAACGGCAATGAAAAACCTTCAATACCTGTAGCACATGCCACTGGCCTTAATGAGACTTATGAATCGATGAAACTGCTGCTAAGACTCATCAAATATAAGGACCACACATGGAATATTTGTGGCGACCTTAAAGTTGTATCATTACTTCTTGGGTTACAGTTGGGCTACACAAAGCATATGTGCTTTTTGTGTCTATGGAACAGCAGAGATGACAAGAACCACTACAAAAAACATGATTGGCCATCTAGAACTGAACATGTTGTTGGTAAATACAATGTGAAACACCCAGCACTTATTGACCCTCAGAAAGTACATCTTCCACCACTTCACATTAAACTTGGCCTTATGAAAAATTTCGTGAAGGGTATGGATCATCAAGGTAGTGGTTTCCAATATTTAAAGGATAAATTCAAAGGAATATTGACAGATGCTAAGCTAGAAGCTGGAGTTTTCACTGGACCACAGATCCGCAGTGTCATCCACGACTCATCGTTTCCATCTAACCTAAATGAGAATGAACTAGGAGCATGGACATCTTTCGTTGAAGTTGTCAAAAATTTTCTTGGAAACCACAAAGCTGAAAACCACCGTAAACTCGTAGAAAACATGCTTAAATCTTATGAAATAATGGGATGCAGAATGTCTTTGAAAATTCATTTTTTACATTCTCATCTTGACTTCTTCCCGGCCAACCTTGGGGCTGTAAGTGACGAGCATGGTGAGCGCTTCCACCAACAGATCTCAGTTATGGAAAACAGATACCAAGGTAATTTCAACCCAAATATGATGGGAGATTATTGTTGGTTCCTGCAGAAGGAGAGCTCGTCATCCTACAAGCGACAAAGGAAGAGGACACACCAAAAAAAATAGCTTAGACGGCTTTCGTAATAGAAGCGGGTGAGAAAAAAAATGAAAAATAGGGGTTTTCGGTTACACAAAATCTGGACGTGATAGAGAAATTTTGATATCAGATCTGAAATCAGCATCAGCGCTTTAGTAGGAATCAGTAGTTCACGTGTCTGTAACAAAAAAAAAGTTGAAATTTGTTGCCTAGTGTTATCATTTCATATTTAATTTACCGAATTTTGTCGACAGTTCACTTCGAAACAATAACTACAAATTTGCTCTGGCCAAATTCACGGAAAAAAAATGACAAATCTCAAAATTTAGCAAAAATTTAATCACGCCTAGCTACTAATAAGGTCACTTATGGCAGTTACATCGTAGAAGATAAAGAAGTCATGAAACGCATGAAACAAAATTGCACAGTAGAAATATAAAGCGCCCATACATAGTAACCGCTATTATAATTTAACAAATATTATCATTCAAACTACCTTCAGAAATCACATCGATACATTTAAATACAAAAGACAAAAATGAAACCCAGAAACTTCATGTAATCAATTCCTTGAAAATCACAAACCCTCTTACACTTTGTGGGAAGCACACATAGCGGCCACAAAAACATTACTGGCCATCTAAAGGCTCCATCTCCGGGTGAACGCTCTCGCCAATGTTTTAACTGCATTAGTAAACCCGACTGAAGTTTTAAACAATAACAATTTTCTAAAACAGATATTAAATAAAAAAAAATATATTAATATCGAAAATTAATTTAATACATTAATTCCAACCTGAAACACTAAATTCATAGGAATAAAACTCGTAATTCACAAATTACATCTGAGAGACAACTCTCTCCTTCAACACAAACCTCAGTATGGTTTGTAAATTACAAAAATCCCAGTAATTTATCGTTTCCAAGTGAAACTACAAATTTACGTCGTTATTCTAAGTAAAAACAGATAATATGAACCCAAAAATACATGCAACCTACTACGTAAACAAAACAAAAATTAAAACAAATCATTGTATAATGAAGAGTGTTCGCATTTTGTTGTAAGCGAGCCTTTATAAAATATTCCTAACCGAACCGAATTTAACTGCAGTACATCGGGAAACAATTTTTTGTAACATTTCCTATGGAAACGCGCGAACGAAAAAACATTTTTCATTTTTAATACTCAAAATAAAACGTTAAACAAAAAAACCCACTCCCGAACACAATAAAATTTAATTTCAGAATAAAGAAATTTAAACAGCCCTAACCATACAAAATCACTCGGAATTTGTCTTGAAAATTAAAAAGAAAAAAAGAGACACCAAAAACAGCCCACCTACAAAAATGAATGAATATTAATGAGTATATAAATCTATATAATTATATATATAATTAATATATAAGTATTAATGAGTATATAAAAAATAAAAAACATTAATTTATCGAAAATTTACAAAACAATTTCTCTATTTCAATTAAACAAATTTAGCTTATTTTCAAGTATCACACAATTCATATACGGCAAGCGTAATAAACTTAAACAGTCCGAATTGAACCAGTATGAATTAGTATCTTTAAGATTATTTTTCGACGTTCACTTTAAAATTTGCTTAACCTATAAAGCGAAACGCTACTTAAAATTAACTTTCGGCCTTGCCCTAAAAGCCTGTAATTAAACAATAAAATAAGCCTACCATTATATACTTCCAGTCAAAGAATAATCTCAAAAACTACCTAATAAATTCTGAAAAATTTTGTTACTCATTGAATCTCTTATAATGCTCTATTATATATCTATATATATGCGTTCGAAATTTACGCACAACCTTTTTAAAATCTTACCGTATCAAAATGCATGTGACAATGTATTTAAACACTAAAATAATTTCATTTGTATAAATTAAGTGTGAAATTTATTTCCTAATCATTAGTATTATTAGTTTCATCACAATTATTACTAATTTCAGAAAATGTAAACACCAAAAAAAGGACTGTAAACACAAAAAGGTAGGCTGTAAGACAGAAGTAAAAGTTGAACGAAAAGATATGAAAATAAATGAGTCACCGGGCCGCATTTTTCAATTTTGAAATGTCTCTCTGACCGAACGAAAACAAAACAGCGCGAAGAAACAAACGATTCTCAAATTAAATTTCAGACTCAAAGTGAGTCGCGACAGAGTCCGACTCCATAGAATGGCAAACGTGAGTCGGTTTGAAAACAATCGAGATTCCAACGAAAAGAAAAAAACAAAATTTGTCCGCGCGCGAAAATTACAGACACTCTTAGAATTTTGAAAGTGAAACGCCATTACGCCATTTTGAATTACATTTACATTGAATTTTTAAGGAATGGAAAACGAAATTTACTTGCAAATGGGATACACGTTGCATCCTGCTATTTAAATAATCGAAACAAAACAGAATATTCATTAATGCATAAGCTATAATACCGGTAGCAACAATTTTAATCGAAATATTTAGCCCGTGGGAAAGCCCCGTAGTAATTCTAATTTAGATCCACCGCTTGCCACCAAAAATGTCGTGATTAACTTCTTCATTATTATAATTCATTATTTACTTTACTTTCTACTCGTTATTCAATTTCTCTTCTACCATTAAGCATTCTCTTTACATGCATTTCACTCGCTTTCGCTGTACTGTATATAATTGCATGGTAGCCGGCCGAGTCGAAAAACCGTTAGACAATGCAAAGGGAGACTGGGGTCAATTACAATCTTCATTACATTTTTTACTACTTTATTATTGCCGTAACAGACTTAGTTAAACGGGGTAATGCGAGGGGGAATTTAATTATAATACTTAAGACGAGAGAGACACAAAAGAATTTAAATTCACAATTACATTCTAACACGAAAGGACGCCTTCGTAAACGCGAGGCGGGCCGATGAGTGAAGGGTACTTCCTCTCTCTCGTCCCGCTTGGGGCGACTCCTGGTTGCCAACCAGTATTTTATTATAATTTTAATAAACTTATAACCAAAACATTCTAATTAAATATAATTACAATATAAACAACCATAATTTATCGTAATTTCATTTATTTAATATTATTATCTTCTTTTAATTTCTTATAACCAAAACATTCTAATTTTTAATTAGTCATTATTACATTGCCATAACGGCATTCCTAGAGGATCGTAGCAGTAGAGACACTCCCGCTTACTAAAATACACTGCAAACCAATGAATACCATTTCCTCCGGACAAATCGATATTTAGTATGAGTGCGCCTCAGTTTTTCATAATTGGAAGTTTTACCGTTCTATCCTTTGCGTGGGTCCCCATAAATATGTTTCGTGTGAAGCAATCTTTATTCATAACACTCCCGAAGTGTGACTTCGGCTTATGACGGACCTAAAGCGGTTCACTTCGACCAACGCTTCCGATTCTAGATAAAATACTACACTAATAGGTGTGACTAATGCCTTTCAGAACTAGTGTCTTAATGCCGTATTTCCATTTTGCTGTGGATTTAAGTTGCTGCTCACACTTGCGCAATAGTCGGGCGAAAGATCGAAGACATATACATTTACAATTTCAATAAATTCGTTCTGCGTCACACCTGTACCAATTCTGTCACACCCACCAACACTCTAAACTGAAGTGAAAACTCGGAATCTTGAACGTAATACATCATTGCTTTGCCTTTAGCCCTCATAGATCTAACTTCAAAAATCTCCTGAGTCCATCATCCTTGCTCAAATCCTTTCGCAAATTTATTCCCCGAACGTGACAGTCTTACATAACACTAGGGAACAAATTTTTGTTTCTTGAAAACTATTTAGTGTTTCTTATAGAACGTTTGATGCTGATTCCAAATATGGTTTCAGAATTTTTCTATCACCCATAGTTTTCGAGAAAATAATATTTCCATTTACTCAGAGTTTTCCCAAAATATTAGTTAAAATTAAGTGTACTAATTTAATTTTACTTTCTTTTTTTTTCAGGTTAACTATATTTAATAGTATTTTTTGCATTAAAAAAATATAGCTATTTAAACAAACAGATTTTTAATAAAAAGAAAGAATTTTTTTTCAAGTTTTGCTCAAATTTTAAAATTTTTCATAGTAGAAAAAATTGGTTTTTCATTCCAAAAGGTTTTCCGTGATTTCAATAATTTTCCGCCAGCATGAATCAAAACTGTATTAATCCCAGAGATACATTTTGCTACGTATGTAGAGAACTGACCATAATGGCACAGAGGAAGACGATGACCCCACTCGTGAAGAAGGCTTACGAACTTTATTTTGGATGTAAGGTAGGCGACCAAGACAAATCCTGGGCACCTCATATCTCATGCATTTCCTCTGCACCTAATGGATTGCTATTTTTGAATGACTAACGTTTCAGGATTCTCTGCCAAAAATAAACATAAAATTCAATACCCAAATCTTGCATCTGCCATGAGACCAGTACTACATGACGATGATAACCCAATTCCAACTCCCCCAAAGTCATGGACACTGGATGAAGAGTCTGAAGTTGAACCAATGGAAATTGATGACACTAAAGATACAGACTTTCAGCAACCTGAATCAAATAAACCACGTATGATAACGCAGGTTATGCTGAATGATCTCGTGAGAGATTTGGACCTTCCGAAAAAAAAGCGGAATTATTGGGCTCCAGGTTACGTGAATGGAATTTGCTGGCAAAAGATACAAGCATATCGGCGTTCCGCACCGCCAAAAAGATCTGATGCAATATTTCTCCTCGTCAGGTGGTTTATGCTACTGTAATAATGTAAATGGACAGCTGTTAGCTCTCGGTCATGAGCACAAATCTGAAGATTGGCGTTTATTTATTGACTCTTCGAAGCTAAGCCTCAAGGTTGTACTACTTCACAATGGAAATAAATACCCTTCCATTCCTCTAGGGCACGCTGTCCACATGAAGGAATCTTACGAAAATATGAAACTCATCCTCCAGCAGATTAATTATGACCAGTTTCGTTTGTATATATGTGGGGATTTAAAAGTCGTCGCGCTTCTTCTGGGAATGCAGCTCGGTTATACGAAGTTCTGCTGCTTCCTTTGTGAATGGGACAGCAGAGTCAGAGATTCGCATTATTTTGTAAAGGATTGGCCACTTCGTCAAAAATGTATCCCAGGACTGAAGAATGTGTCTCATGAACCCTTAGTTGACCCCAAGAAAATATACTTACCGCCACTTCACATCAAACTTGGCATCATGAAAAATTTTGTCAAAGCAATGAACAAGGAAGATGAGGCATTCAAATATTTGAAGAAAAAGTTTTCACGACTTAGCGATGCAAAGATAAAAGAAGGGATCTTTGTTGGTCCCCAAATCAGAGAGCTCATGAAAGATCAAAAGTTTGATGATGCCTTGAGAGGAAAAGAAAAAGTGGCATGGGAGGCCATGAAGAATGTTGTCACAAATTTTCTAGGGAACATCAAAGCCACTAACTATGAAAAAATAGTGCAGGACATGATTGAAGCATATAGGTTATTGGGATGTAATATGTCACTAAAAATCCATTTCTTGCACTCCCATTTAGATTTCTTCCCTGAAAACCTCGGCGACGTAAGCGATGAGCATGGAGAAAGGTTCCACCAACATATAGCTACTATGGAGAAACGCTACCAAGGGAGGTGGGTTCCGGCAATGTTAGCTGATTACTGCTGGACATTGATGCGAGAAGCTCCTAATGAAAATTACAAGAGAAAATCAGTGACAAAGAAGTTTTAAGAAGAATACTTTAAATGCCAATCTGCCACTAATATAATTTTTATGAAGTATTTTTACTAACTTCTATACACTTTTTGAATAAATATTAAAATACAAATTCCCCAGTGGCATGGTGATTCTCTGCGCCTATTTTTTCTCGCCTAAGATTTGTATGCGTACCTCTCTTTTAAAATCTCGTTCGGGGATGTGCCAATCATAGGGTGGTGTGAATGGTTGTAGGATGATGCCAATTGTTCCAGAAAGTCTGTATCTGTTCGTGTTTTTATAAGTAAAATAACGATGCATGCGTTCCTTTTTGGTACGTTGCACTCTTTCAGCTGAAGATGCATTTTGCACAGAATTGGATGTGTAATAACTGATATTAAACTCTGTCAACATGTTCTAAAAAGCTCGGCCTATAAATTATTTCTCTAAATCTGTCCAGAAATAACCTGGGATCCTGTTTTCCTTTAACATCATTGCTTTTTTAGCTTTAGCCACTGTTTCAGGCAATTTATTTTTTAGAGGTATTAGCCATAAATATCATCAACTATAAATAGAATGTAACGGTACTCATCGTTGTGCGCTGAGTACCTTTGGATGTCAGTCAAATCAGCTTCGTATATAAAATAAATCGATGCGACTATTGTATTGGCAGTTTTAAGCCTTCTTCTCACTGGCTTATGAAGTTTATAGGTGTCCTGCTCACAAAAAATTCTCTCAACATCTTTTTTTCTGTCCTCAGTATAGGCCCCTCTGTACAGTCTTTGAACACCGCTGTAAGAAGTTGGATAAAAAATATCGTAATAGTGTTTTCTTAATATGTTAGTCATTTGCGTATTTCAGAAGCTCGTGGGGACGGTTGTGAGTTGCTGGTTGGCCTCTTCTTCTTCTTCAGAGATGTTACCACCGTACGCGAAGGCATGCTCTGCTGTGGCACACGCGTTGCTTACTCCAAGTCTTTTAATCTGTTCTGGTTGCCTATCAATGTTTTTGGGATGTTTATTTGCTGTAACCTCGATTTAATATGGCTCCACCCTGTCGGAGAGGGTCTATCCCACTTTCTCACCAAATCATGTACGATGTCAATACTATTCGAACCCTGTACCTTTGACCCTTCAACAATAACCTCACCAGTATCAGACCAATGTATAATGGGGTCCTCACTCAATGGATTATAAAGACTTAGTCCTTTATTCCTCAATGTATGAGGGAGACTATTTTTTAATACATGTTCGAGGGGTTGCGGACTCACCCCGTTGTTCTTTGTTCGTCTAAAGTCTCACCATGATCAGAATCACCCCCACGTCTAATAACTACGGAAAAGTCCATAGGCTTTTTATAATTTCGCACTCCTGAAGAAACTTCTGAAGAGCTTCTTCGTATAAAATTCTTTTCTCGTCACGAGGCCTTTCGCTGTTTAGCAGGTCCCCAATTCGCTTACCATTCTTTTAAGCCTGCTTTTACTGGGTTCTAGAACTCATTTCTGATTTTTTGTAGTTTGTAGAAAAAGCATACACTTTGTGCGGAACACGACTACTTTCTTCATTATACTAAAACTAGGGGGAGAGTGATCCACCTCTTTGTATAATAATTCGCTTTTACTTTCCCACAGTTTGTCTTTTATGAGCGAGGGACCGTATTATGTTCTTCTAACGACGTAGGCGAACTTCTGGAAGGGTTTAATTGGTACATTGCATTTTATAATATTGAGACAAATTTCACAGATGCAATTTAAAAAGTCGGGGGGGTCAATATTTTTAATAAACAGGTGTTAGAGAGTGCTTGGTAGTCGGTGATAGATTTTTATAAATTCACGGTATTTCTTAACCTCTTCGTCATTCTGTAATATACACCGTCTCAGTCTCCTTTGGGAATATATTCGTTCTTAGAAGCACTCTAAACGTGTTTCGCTGGTGAAGGTCACAATCCACATATCCGGAACGTTGAATTATAACTTCTTTATAAACTTCCAAAGACTCCTTACACCGATTAGAGAACATTTGATTGGCCAATGCCCCAATTTGCGCTACATCTCTGGGCTGCATGAATACAAGGTCACAATCCACATATCCGGAACGTTGAATTATAACTTCTTTATAAACTTCCAAAGACTCCTTACACCGATTAGAGAACATTTGATTGGCCAATGCCCCAATTTGCGCTACATCTCTGGGCTGCATGAATAAGACTAGATATTGCGTGTTTAGCAATACATTACGCAGGTATCTATTCTTGAAAAATAGGTTTTGATTGATGAAGAATACAGTTATGTTAAGATGGTGGGAGAATACTGTAAATGTTTCAGCGAACGTTTTATTCATTTCTAACATGAGATTGTCAATTACAATAAGGGTATGTTCATCGCCCTTTATCGAGCTAACATCATAAACACCTTTGTGGAATAAAATAATGTCTTGCTAATCGTTGAAAATGGGATGATATGTCGAATAACACCATATAACTTTATGTACAGGTTTTGAGAACAGCTTAACTTTATCTTTAATGATTTTAAGCATAAATACGGTTTTACACAACCTGGTAGGGCCGGATATAATGCATGTAAAAGGACTCGCGAACCTAAATTTTTCTAGAGAGTCCATCTCTAACGCGGCACACTCTTAAACGCTACCTTTACCAAATATAATAAAATTTCGAGCAGCAGGCCTTATATTCATTAACATTATTTTCTACTTCTTCAGAACCATGAATGATGACATCACCAGGCCTTAACAACCATGTGTCTAAATGTTGACCACGATGATGACGTAATTATTAAGACACCAAACTGCATCAGTGCGCCAACCCCCAACCACGCATCCGTCAGCGTTTCAGAACCATCAACATCAATGATATCTACCATGCCACCCAATCCAAAAAAAAGGAGGCTCGAGGATGAAAGACGCGGAGCAGAAACGTCCTCGGCGTCAGGTATAAAGCGTGTAAAACTCTCCAGAAACGTGCCGATTGTTAGACCCTCAGTAAGTTCTGAAATTGTAGCAGAGCCTCGGCCCTCCACTTCTTACGGCAAAACACCTACAGTAGCACCAATCCCGAATAAATGTGTCCCCACTTATCCCAGTTCAATACCCCCTACAGCTGTACCCACCACCTCGTCAGCATTACCTTAACTTATAGAAGGTGGCATATCAATCGAACTGGTGCGGAACGTCACCTCCACCCCAGTGCTGACTAGAAACCGCTACGCAGTCAGTGCCGATATGCAAGTTGTGTATAACAACGGCATTGAACACGGACTGCGGCGGAGTTGAAAGTATCGTAGAGTTTGCCATTCAGAACAATGAGGGGCGAAAGTCCAGAGTAAGGTTTGCCCTCGGTCTCGGAGCAAATGATGGAGATAAAGATGATTGTTGGATAGTAATACCCTATAGGAGGCTGTCTGTATATGACACGGACTACATTTTGAAGCGTATCGCGCAAGCTACGCAGAGCGGTACAGAGTTTAACTTGGAAAACTTCACAATCGATATAGACCATGTTTACCGCGTTGTGGGACATATGGCCACGCCTTATACACTTAACTTTAATAGCTACCAAATACACAAAAGATATACTAATTTTGATCGAGATTGTGACTTTATAGCAATAATCTTGGCTCACATGTTTATCGTATTAAACACTGCCGCTGATAAAATTTGGATGCCTACGATTGTTTAGCGTCCAGGTAAACTAGTCATAGATTGCGGGCTTAATTTTCATTGTGATATGAGCCCTGAAGAGTTGAGAAAGGTAGAACGAACGATGTGAGTACTTATAGTTGTATTTGGTCTGAATCCAGCTAGTAGGACTGTATGTTTTTAAAAGCAGTCTAAGAGACCGAACAAAACCTTTACTTATTTTAGGACTGTCAGAAACAACGTACGTTCCCATACGTAATATAAGAACTCTTTCCGCGAGTTACGATAAAAGTCGAAAGTATGGAAGGCATCACAATTTGTGTAAGAGTTGTCTTGATTTTATGGATGATCTGCTAAAACATTTTAAGGATTATTAAATGGTTTGTGTACAGTGTAAAAGCCCCAGATGCAAAAGTCAGGTAGATGATGCTGAAAAGAGATTGTAATGTACGTAGACCCATGTTTTTCAATAATATAGGTTATAATTTCCATAAATCAAATGGTACGTGCAAGAAAATAAGAATTTGCGAATGGTATGTTTCATACAATGAATGATTGGGGGTGCGTTCAAGCATAGATGCGATGAAATTCATTGCTCTCTCCATGCCACGAAATATATAAAGCAGATGGTGTAAAGCATGTATTTTATATGAAAGGAGCCAAACAAAAAAATAAACCTTGTACAACTGTATACTAAGACATAGAGACCTACACGGAGCCAGAAACACATGCTCGTAAGTCAGACCATTTGTGACGAATGCACGAACGTTGAGTGTAATGATTGTCGTAATTGTGGTAAACGGAGAAACATATTTAAGATGTCTGCAGGAGACTCCCCCGTGAAACTCTTTGTAGACTATATTGTTAAGCTATCGAATCAGTTCAAAAAATTTACTGTGTATATTCTTGCGAATAACGGGACAAATTTTGATACTCAGTTTCTTTATAAGGAACTACTTGAACACGAGTCATCAAAGATATTCACTGGCGACCCGTTAGAAAGAGGGAAAAGACAAGCTATTGAAGAATAGGGACCCCAGCCTTCTTTAGTTAGCTTTATAAGGCTAACTAACGAAAATATCATGACCTAACCTAACCAATCGTCAAGGGCGTACAATTAACCTATCGATTGGTTAGGTTAGGTCGTGATATTTTCGTTAGTTAGCCTTATAAGCCTAACTAAAGAAGGCTGGGGTCCCTATTCTTCAATAGCTCCAAAAGACTTATTTAAATGCAAATAAGAAATGATGTGCAGTTTAAAGATACATTATTATTTACCCCATGTAAATTAGTTAAACTACCCAAGGTTATGAGGGTGAACGCTGAAGTTTCAAAAGGGTATTTCCCTTAGACTTTTCTTACAAAAGACACTTCGGTACTTGTAGGTTATCTCTCCCCCACCAATTTTGACAGAATATTTTCGTTAAAACTAACGAAAATATCACGACTTAACCTAACCAATTATCAAGGGCGTACAGTTGATCTATTAGTAAATAGTAAATATTATTCAAGAAACAAACAATGTTATAATTAATAATAGATCAACTGTACGCCCTTGATAATTGGTTAGGTTAAGTCGTGATATTTTCGTTAGTTTTAACGAAAATATTCTGTCAAAATTGGTTGCGGGGAGATAACCTACAAGTACCCACACTTTAAATTACGTAGGGTTCCCGCCCCCAAAACACTTCTTTAACTAAGAGAGTATGAATGCTTGTGAGCAAGGAAGACTTTGATAGGTACTACAATAGTTTTAACGACACCAAACCTTACAATATAGCAGATGAATGTGCAATACTAAATGTAATAAATTTAATAATAAATGTAATAATTATGTAAAAAATAATAGAATCTGTATGTATAGAACAAGAAGATAGTTTTAAATTTGTGCGAATGTCCTTATAAGCGGGTCCCTTTAATAAAAATGCCCTTCCAGTGTCGGGAGAACGAGATTTAACCTAGGTGCGAATTTCTTAATGGTCCCTGGACTGTTTGCCTTCTTGTTTTTGGTTCATTCGTTTTTCTGTATCCACCCGAAGAGGATGCCAGTGGGCATCGAAACTGTTGTGAAAATAAACTCTGTCTATTAGAGTGGGTTTTTATTATCACGGGAATAGTTTATTTGGAGGTCGCACAAACCCCTTCAAGCTATACTTCCCACCTACGAAGGGCGTGAAGCTCTACGACTTTGATTTCTGTTCTTTATACCTCTTCGTAATGAAGAACAATTCGTACCCTGTAGGCGCTCCTAAAAAAACTTGTGGGTCCTACATACATATTATCGAAGACTTCACGGCTAACTTGAACGAGAACTATTTTGGCCTCTCCTTTGTTGATGTATTTCCTCAGACCGATTTATGGATGCCTATCTTGCCCGCTATCATAAATCACAAGCTTTTGTTCCCCCTGTGCGTGAAGTACGTACAGGAGAACACCGAGGTTTGCAATCACACAGATAACCGGAGGAAGATTCGTAGCGTCTTCACCAACCCCGAATTGGATCTAGCCGTTCGTTACGTTTACAGAATATTGAAGACTTATGAGGTACGAAGGTACGGAGATTCCAGAAATTCCCCACTCTCTTTAACCTATATATAAATACTTTTTTGAGGGACAAGAGAGAGGCCTCAGGATACACATTAGGCGTCGAGACCTAAAATGAAAATTCGGAGTACGGGGCTCCAATAAACCTTAGCCTCCCCGCCCATGGCCTAAACCATTAGAGGTACAGTAAAACTAAACATACCTTACGAAAGAAAATTTAATCCTGCATTTAATGAGAAACAATTAAAACTTGGTGTTCCCGCCATTGGCTTCCAAGACAGCCTGAATTCGCTTTGGGTAGCTTGCCAAAAGTGACGTGAATAGATCTAGAACGTTACGCAAATTTGCTAAAACAGTTTCAATGTGTTGCGTCATTGTATCCTTCGAAAATCGATTTGCTGCAGGTTCTAGAAACAAGAGACATTCAACCTTGTCCTTTATAACTGATCCAATGTGTTCACAGACGTTCAGGTCAGGAGAATTTCCTGGCCATTTTTCATTTCCAAAGAAATCGATCTCATGGTTCCGCAGCAATTGTTGAGTGGCTAATGCCTTAAAGCAGGGGGCCTTATCGTGCAGAAGTGTGACCTGATCGACATCCATAACATTGTTTGGGTTTCTTAGAAAAGGAATGACATGCTGGGATAGAATAATATCACTTCTTCGCAACTCTTTGGCAACCCATGAACGTGTTATAAAGGTGGCTCCAGCATCACGAGCTTCCCGAAATGTTATTGCTCGTATGCGATCTATCACACGTTGCCTCTCCGAATCACCAATTAATTGAGAAGCCATTATATTATCACTTCATCAGCTAGAGTAATTTTAATACCTGCAATAAATAAAGAATTTTATATATTTTTATAATCACTAAAAACTATTTCGATATAAGTAAACATGTAAGCTGCAAATGGGGGGTGGGGGCTAAGGTTTTTTGGAACCCCTTATATATAACGCTACGTCGAACATGAAGGGATTCAGCATCATCGGGAAGAAGTTGTGCGAAATACTGGCAAGCGCTTTAGTTAAAAATTAGCACTTAATAGCCTTTGAGGGAAATTCGCACAGAATACAGGCATGGGGAACATTCATCTAGCCACCAGTTACCACGAGGTGTGGGACTATGCCAACACCAATGATAAAGAAGTCATGAAAGTCGCAAATGTCGATAATACTTACATAATAAGGTACAAAAAACAGAGATGTCAACGGGTAGATCGTGTGTTACAAACATCCCCGTAGCCAGCTTTACAACAGATTACGCATGCATTAAGCTATGGCATCTGTTGCATTCTCTTGGACCACGAGTTCTGTACGCAGATACAGATAGTGTGGTATTCAAAGCAAAAGAAAGCGAGTATATGCCCCCAACTGGAGAATTTCTAGGGGAACTTACTGATGAGATCAAGGACGAGTATAGAGACAACGCATACGCCGATTCTTTTGTCTCAACAGGACCAAAAACTTACGGGGTACGTGTAAGGGTGAGGGAAGAGCACTAATATATCGTGAAAGCTAAAGGCATCATTCTGAATCGCGCAAACCGTCAGATCGTTAACTTCAACTCGCTCAAAGATCTGCTGAGTTTAGAAGATGTTGATGATGATGGAAACGAGTGTGTCCAACCGCCACCACACTTGGTTGTAGGGACTCATAACTTTCGTGCACAGAAGCCAGGGGGAGTGAAGGAACTTACAGGCAGGAAAGCGTGTCGTAACACTTACAGGAAGCTATACCAGTTATCGGGGACCTTCGACACTGTTTCCTTTGGTTACCATATTGGGTAAATAAAAGTAATATGTGAACATATATATAGTTGTTGTTTTTTATAATTTGTTTCAGAGTTTATTTGTTAACATTATTTATTTATCACGTGTAGCTTAAATAAATTTATATAAAATTTGAACGTTTTATAATTTCTCCTTTAACCCTAGAATGCATAACCCGATATAACAAGTTCATATATAACACCCGGCGGGCTTCAGAGGGCCGGGTTATGCATTCTAGGGTTAAATGAATGAATGAATGTGTGTGAACAAAAGTCGACCCACCACCACCCATTGTATGGTGCACAACAATAAGAAAGCGTGTTACGTAACCCCGCCTACTAGGACCTTTGGTGACTCGTTGTTTGCCCTTTCCTCAATGTACAGTTGTGAGCAACCAGCCAAGGCGTGCAGCAGACGTTCCTTTTTCTCGGTTAAATATTCCTCACAATGTTTGTGGCGGATATTGCGTATTCTACATTCCAAAAGTGGTATTCAACAAAGTCTTCAGCTACTCTTGCGAATACACAAAGAATTTCTGATTATCTGACCTTTCAAGCTTTTTAGGCCACATTAAATCGTGCGAAGCTGTAAGGACAAGATTTTCAAATACTCTATGGATATTGTTATGAGAGCATCGCAGGGTTACGTGATGCAAATGATGCAATGAATGGAATATGTTGTTGGATTCAGTTGCGTTAAAGAATACATACAGCGTGAAGTGAAAGAATCAACGCTTGCAGAAGAAAAACAGATCTGGGTTGTAAATCTTGTTGATGAATGGGGTTACAAACGGCATTACGCTATGTTACATCACACTGAGTACACGTACAACACGACAGAGAATGTAAATCTTGTGATTATGGATATCGTAAAATATTTCTACCACTACATCCATGTATATCATGATGAGGTGCACAGCGAAATTGTAGCTAAAAGATTATGTGAATTTTTAGTAGAGTTTAGTGAAGAGTATTGTTTATCCAGCTAAAAGTACAAGCATGGACACACGTTTCTCTCAAATAGATCGCCAGAGTGCTAATAACCTTTTATATGTGCATAGCTCTTACTTGAGAAAATACAATGGTAAATACATTTATCCCTGAACGTTGTAGAAGTATGATAGTTTGGTGCGTATTCCAGGGAGTGTGTTTGATAAAACATTGAAACCGATATTACTTCATGTATCGCAGATGGAAAAACTCTCTAATCACCTAACCAGTATCACGGGATACGGTTTTAAATATTCGGATAATCTTCCACTGCACCTCGATTCTTTCATGTTGGAACAACCTCGTACACGAATCCGTGTTACTAGCGCATGGTAATATTCATGATACATCCCGTATGCCTCATTCCCCACTAGTCCCTCATTCCCCCACCCGTCCCTCATTCCCCCACTAGTCCCTCATTCCCTCACTAGTCCCTCATTCCCGCACTAGTCCCTCATTCCCCCACTAGTCCCTCATTCCCCCACCAGTCCCTCCTCCACCCACCCGCGTCGTCTGACCCGTCCTGCGCTCTACGTCCCACATCGGTATCAGCGGAAGGACGTGCTCTCCAGAATTCTCGTCATTGTTATCAACATCAACAGAATACTAATAAGAGATGGATTACCGTTAAGCAGTATCGCTGTATACGCCGTGTTCGTCTTTAAATCTGTGCGTGTTTTCAAACGCAGTAGTGGTGCTATTAATTATGTACTTGAAACAAAATGCACACGTACAAAATCTGGTAAACGCAATTTTGTTTATTTAAATGTTGAAGAGCTCTCTAAAATCTTTATGTTGATTGAGAATTGGTCTGAGAACGGATATAAAATACCTGTAGGTGGGGGTTCAAAAAGAGAGGAGATTAGTGATGCACCCTCATACGCCGTTATTTGTACAATATGTGTAAACAGTGTTACTAATCAGCCCTGTATCGTTATACGGTTGATGTGGAAGAATAGCGGTGACAATGGGGTGCTCGTCCCTACCCGAAAGCGTTTTATTCTCGATAGACTATTTGAAATCACCGGTTTTTGTAAACTAAAGCGTATATTACAGGTACTTATTGCTGATATGCGTTATTTCGATACAGTTCTCGAGTTCGCATTCACTGTGCTGCTCGACGATTTTATTAAGTGTCGCGACGAAGAAGACGAGAATGGGCTGGAGCTGAAGACATATTTAGAAGATACAGATCCCCTGAAGTATCACAAGCTTTGCAATTGGCTTAGAATGCTACAAAACTTGTCTCTCATTCACCGTTCATTCGAAAGATTTATATTTTTATATAAGATATAGCTGTCGTCACGACTTACAAGAGTTCCTTAATTGCCGATATGAGTGGTGAATAAAAGTTTACAGTTGAAAAGACCAGTGAAAGAATAATTGCGCATGTGGAGAGAGTGGTTTATAAATTTGAATTTAATGATAATGTAAAAATATTAAATGATGCCATGCTCGTATGAGCGTTTGATTGTGTTATATCTGTGTTCAAAAATCGTTGGAGTCTCACTGACAATTGTAAAATATGAACTTAAGACTCTATATATGGAATATAGAGATCCGCATACGTAAAGAGGTCAGTTGCTATTAAATCGTATTTCCTCTATCACCACCAAAATAATAAAGACGTGAGTGTAGATGTAATTGTGTGTGAAATTAGCATCTTACGAAAGAAATTAAAGAAAATATAATTAGTCCTGTTTTTATATATGTTTGTTTCTATCTCTACTGCGCCTCGGTGGTGTAGTGGTTAGCGTCGCTAACTAAAAATCTATCGGTCCCGCGCAGCAAAACCCAGCTGTTCATTCTTTCACAAAATAAAGAAAGTGGTTGATAGATAAGTGGGTACCCTGGGTAGTCTAGTGGTTAAGACGCTGGGTTGCGGTAGGGCGTGGTTCGGATTTCACGTTGAACTATACGTCTAAGGTGGAGTGACAAGCTGACCTTCGTCAGAATGAACAATTCGGGCGGAACCAAACCAAAGGTTACCAAATGTGTACACACACACACACACACTCATATAATATATATATATATATATATATATATACAGTAAACCCTCGGTATTCGCGGCATCACCATTCGCGGCTTCAATTTTTCGCGGTCACTGCTTCAAGTCCGCCGACGGAGGAGAAGGAACGAGCACCACTCCCGAATCAAGATTTGTAGCTAGTAAAGGCTGGTTTGAAAGATTCAAAAAACGTTTTTCGCTGCACAATGTCAAGATTTCAGGAGTATAAGCCTGAACAGGTCTTTAACACCGATGAGACTGCCCTTTTTTGGAAGAAATTGCCATCACACACTTACATTAGTCAGGAGGAGCGTCATGCACCGGGATTCAAAGCCGCAAAAGATCGTGTAACTCTTCTCTTTTGTACCAATGCTGCAGGTCACATGGTGAAGCCTGGCTTAATTCATAAGGCAGCCCGCCCGCGAGCACTATAAGGCAAAGATATGAACCACCTTCCTGTACATTAGGCACAAAATCAATGGAGTATGGCGTATTCGCGGATTTCCCTTATTCGCGGCGCGAGTGGAACGCATCTACCGCGAATAATGAGGGTTTACTCTACATATATATTTTTTTTCCTTGTCTTTGTCTTATATATTTCCCTCTATAATAAACACAGGTTGTAGATCTGTTTCATTTATAATTTTAAAAGGTGTATATCGAAATCACTTTGTGTGGGTGAGTGTGTTAGGACAAAAGCCTTTCAATCCAGAAAAGGAAAAATAAATACATTCAAAGGAAATAACTGGGTATATATATATATATAATATATATATATATATATATATATGCCGATGGTATGACTCTGTGTGTGTGTGTGTGTGTGTGCGTGTGCGCATATAATATGACCGTGTGCGTGTTCAGCTAAGGTTCCCTGGTTTTATTCAAAAGCCTGTCAGAAGGAGTTGGGAGCCGGCATTTTACTTCAAGGACTTGTTGTGGGAGGAGATGACGCTCCATTTACACAATATAATATATATATATATATATATATATATAATAAAAATTATAAATGCCTGTTTTATCCCCTTCTTCTGACACCAGTTTGTAATAAAGAATAAAAATGTCCTTTGTCAGGGGAGACGGATCCTTATTACAAATTGTTTATTTTCGAAGGTCACTGTAAATGCTCGATGAGTAAATTGAAGTTATAATAGATCTTTCTTTAAGTTAGTGACCCTCTGCGTGAATTCTTTATCTTCCGCTTACTTCTGTACCCCCGATTTTAGTGTGTATTTGATAATGAAATAGTTGGTTTGAATAGCTTTTAATCAATAAATTTAAGTCACGATTAGCTTCAAGTTCAGCCTCAAATTCGAAATGTATTACGGTCAAGTTCAGGTTTTTTCTTAAACTAGTCTTAACATTAATTAATTAATTTAAGATTTGTCGTTGCCCGTCCACTACATCCCTCGCAGTAGTTTAGGTTAACGGCTCTCACTATTTCCTCATAAACTCAAAATCTCTCGTATTCTCTCAAACTCCATATCTCGAACTCAAATCTCGAATCTCACTCAATAACTTTCAAATTTAGTCTTTTAACGAGCAAACCCTCTCAAGGCCTACTCGGAGAATTACCAGAGCGCCACCCGGCCTTTCACTCTTTCCCGACGAAGCGCCAGATCTCTTCTGACGGGTCCGCATCTGTTTTCGTGCTCCATCCCTCCTACGAGTCCAAAACGCGCCGAGGCAAGCATTTAAGAACAAAGAAAAAAGGGGGGGGAGCGTCGCACGAGTCGATGAGGACACTCGAGGTTTATCTCAAGGGCTGTTTTAGATATTGAAGATCAAGTGGCGTGTGTATAACAAATTCGTTCCTTCAAAAAAAAAAAAAAAAGTATCGAATTCCTGAGAGAACTTAAGGCCGAACGAAGGACTTCCATGGTCTGTGAATACGGAAAGATAAATGCTCCGTGAGCGGAAATGATTCGTAGTGGAGAGGCAATTCTCAAAACACGAATTTAGGTTACTTAGGTCTATCCAGATACGTTAGGACTCGTAGTTACAGTGAAAATATGAGAAATTCAATTGAACATTAACCTAGTTAAACTTGCTTACTCTTTGTGAATAAATTTAAAGTTGTCAAATCAATAAGCTAAAAATTAAATTTACATAATAAATACTGTGAGTTAAACAACATATGCGGATTTATTCTGAAATTACATTCATAGAATAAATACCGTGAGTATGGAAAGTATGCATCTTAAATATATGCGGAACAATGGTTGAAAATGTTTGTTTACTCAACGCATAACCAATATATAATCAAGAAAAGGGTAGGTTTAAGAAGAGAAATATACAGCAAGAAGATCACATTATATGGGGAAATTTTAATTTCTGAGTGCCTTATAAGGGCAACGCCTTTCACTAAATTAAATAATCCGATGTGGAAACGGATCAGCCTCCAATATAGTGTCATTCTCATTTATGTTAACATCATGGAAAATGCGTCTACCGGTTTAGGACGACTAATTCTTGTAACTTGGGGTGGAAAGTGCTTTCTTTAGGAGGAATAATTCGTACGACGAGTCGCTTAACGATTCTTATAGTTTTCCAAAGGGATGACTAAATTAAATTTTTATAAATCTCATAAAGTTCATAAATTTTATAAGTAAAAATGGAAAAACTTTTTTTTCTTTATACTAAAATTTGCATACTCAACCGAAAGACGAAAGCCTACATTACGAGGGCCTACTTTATTAGTTAACTGAATGAAATTATATGAATTTATATTTTGCAGTATAATTTAGTTATCAGGTACGGTCAGCAATTATTCGAATGCAAGCTTTACCCGCATCGTCAGCATACAAGTTGGTCAGCATCTGATCTCTATTTACAGAAAGTTGCTTTCGAGAGACTTTCGCAATCTCGCTTTATGACACAAATGATATCATAATGGTTTTATGAGTTAATATGTTTTTTAAAATAAATAAAGGAAAGCGATATAGCAGGGAGAAAATTTGAAATACACAGACGAGAAATTATAAGTTGCACAACGAGAGGTCATTTCAGTAAGGCTCGTAAATCGAACACTAATTCGTTAAGCACTAATCACTGAAGGAAAATATTACGTATTTAATTAAATTAAACACTTATCACTAATTGTCAGTTAGTTACGCACTAACTACCGAATGAAGTTACTACTTTAGCAATTCAATTCTACCATGTAAATTTAATTCAATAAATTAAACTACCTTCATTCGGTCGTTTTTTCGTAAGTATTAAAAATGGGGAAAAACACAAAGGGGCCAGATGGGAGAAATGGTTTAAGTCTTAATTTCGGGAATGCCCATTTCCTCGTAGCCAACGTTAGGTGCTGATTCTGGCGTGCGATATGACTGAATTGCCGAGGACAATCTTCTGACGAAACTTGGGCTCGTCGGTGAAAAGCGAAATTCATGAGGGGGGCTTCTTGGGGCGTTGGCGATCTGGTCACCTGAGCTTCCGGGGGCCCGATGCAGGGATTTTAAACCTGGCAGTTGGTACCGGTGGAGGATCTCGGCGGCGAGCAGCATCGTCTCTTCCAGATCGCAATTCCGACGACTATTTCCAACGCGAGACACAGGGTGAGGGTGGCGTGGCGATCCTGCGCAGGTACCGGGTTACATCCTGAAGGTCTATTCCCTTAGACAGGGAAGCGTTGAAGTGGTGAAGGGCCTCCTTCGTAAATGAGGAGTTCACGATATACGTGATCTCGAAATCACGAGGTGATTCAGGTCAGTAGGTTTCGAAAGTCGGGCTTCAGACTGAGACGTGCGCTAAAAGTGTACGTGGGGCCTTGCCGAATTAGAGAGCCCATTGGTTGGAAAAGGACTCCGTGATTTGAGAAAGTTTGCGCCCCAACTTGTATAATGCATAAGGTTAAGAGGATGGGGATCATGATTAATTCAGGTGCAATTTCGTTAAGACAAGACAAAAATATTTTATATGAGTAATGATAAACAAGAAAATGTCTTCTCTCGAAATCTTAATGAATTCTTTTTTATAAATTTTCCACTCGATTCCCTTGAACTCAAGGAATTTGAGAGAGTTGATTCGGACGCGTGAAACATGCTATCTAGGCATCCACGCTAACCTCTTACTCATCAAACTCTGAGTCAGATGCCACGATATTAGAACGTGAAATATTTTATAAACGATATGCAGTGAAAAATGTATGCTATATGAAAAAGAAAATGTGTAATACATATTGTTATATGAACATTTTTTAACTCCAAACCGGAATCATGCCTTTCAGTCAACTTCCCGAGGGGGGGGGAGATTAATTTGATTATATATTAAATGGTAAAAGTTTCGTTAAAGGGAAAGAACATTTTTCTTTATTTTCCCGGGGAAGAGTTTAACCCATTTGTTCCCTTTGGTTTAATTAGCGTGCGTGTCTTGTTTACTCGTTCGATCGCCTTCTAAACATTAGCCGATAAGTTCATCTTCTAGACCAGCAATCAGGACCTTTAAATGAGTTCTGGTGGTCGACCTGCGTGCGATCGTAAACTATCCCTTTCCTCGTAACGACAGCGGAAGCGGTGTGGTTCATTTGTTATCTCCCTTTTCCTTTTCGTTTCGTCACTATAATTGCGTTTTTTTTCTGGCGTCCGTAATTCATCTTGTTTGTTTCTTCTTCTTCGGTCACAATTTCAGTCTCGTTTAATTTTCTTCTCTTTCGTCCAATATAGTCCTTAAGAGGGTTTTTTAATCTCCTTTCTTCTGAGTCTAATTTATGATTTATTAGAAATTCTTGTACAACCCTTCTTTCCGGCTCTGCAGAATTAGGGGTTAACGAGAATTCGCTCATCATTTCTATGTTATAAATTTCCTCTGAAATTTCATCTTCAGACCATTTACGCTTATGGTTCATGACTTGATTGATCTCTTTTTCACTCACTTCTTTCTTGGGTTCTTCGCCGTTGGAAGAGCATTCGTTTGGCGCGCTACAGGGTTTTTCCCTTCGCAATCGCAGTATCGTAAAACTTCTCCCGCTAGCTTTGTCCTTTCTCCCGTAACTTTAACTCTATCGTTGGCTGATTCATTTCGCACGATGACGGATACATTCCTTTCTTCGTTCACGCAAACTAGTTGCGGTTCTACCCTTAGGTTTAAAGGGGTTTCTCTCGCCTCTACGATTAGAGTGGATCCCTCCTTCAACGGGGAAGGAGTCGTACTTCTAAAATTGCTCCAGCTAAAGGGGCAATGGAAGTGGACCCTCGTACTAATGGGAGAGGGAGGTTGTTTACTTCTTTTCTCTCCGCGCTTTGGTCTTCTTGGTTTGGGGCTCCCATCAATTTCGTACTCAAGGGGATTTGAATCTCATTTATGTAAGCCACAAACCCCGTGCCTTTACCTGCAATATGTATGAGGTTTACTCGGATGAAATCCGCCCCTAAAATAAAGTTTAATCTCTCAGGCAATTCTTTAACGAGCAACGCAGTAAGATCATATTTCTCGCGCTCAATGCCTATTTTTGTTTCTATTTGTCCCATGGTGGTTAGGACTTCTTCATTTACCGCCTTACGGCTATGATTCGTAATTTCGACTTGGGGTCGAAATTCAACCGTGTCAATTGACCCTTTCCTTGTTAGACAAACATCGGCCCCTTCGTTCAAAAGTTCAAGGGACATCACGGGACCGTTTTCATTCATTATTTGTTGCTCTGCATTCTCCCTCACGCAACTTTCGTTTATTTCTACCCTGGTCGATTCCCTGGGACAATCATTCGAGGGAGCTACTTCATTCATGTCTCTTTCGCCGAATTCCATCATTTCCTGTATAGCCAATTCATCCGCGTCCATTATCATGATATTTTCCTCGCTCGTTTTTAATTCATTTTCGCAATTTACATTTTTGTTCGTCGGATTGAAACTACTTCTATTCCCACAATACAAACACGAGTCATTCTTCGTCACGTTATGTCTCATATTCACGTCACATGAACACATAATATATACTCCATTTACCCATTGTGCTTCCGTTGGGGGATCAATTTCCCTTCGGTTTTTCGTGTTCTCATCTCATCTCTCAGATTTTAATTCTTGCATTCCTTCCATTTCTTTCTCGCTTAATTCGAACATCTCATACATTCTTCTCGTACACTCCGTTATTATTCCCACCGCGTCTGTGTCCTCCGACTGAGAATTTACCTCAAAGTCATGGTCACTTTCCCCTTCCTCGCACTCGTTTTGAGGTTTGCCTAATGCAGACTCCGCTCTCAAGGTCAAATCACTCTGCAGACTCACTTCGTCCTCTTGCACCGTATATGCACTTTCAATATCGCTCGTTTCATAAACATTTAGACACTCCTCTTTCGTATCATTATTGAAGCTGCGTCTTTCATTCCTTTCATACATTTCATTCATCTCTTTCGCTTCCTTATTTGTGAGATTTTTTCTGCCTCTTTCATCCCATTCGTTCACTTTCACTTTCTCACCTTCATCTCTTCTGTCCCAGTCCCTGCCTTTGTCTTCTTTTCTCCTTACCAATATCGACTTCAATTTAAGTTCTTGTGTCTTGTGCGTTGCCTCTTCCTCCTCCTTAAATGACACTCAAGAGGGAGAGGTCTCTCTTTCGTTTGATGAGTCATTCCTCCGGGCCCACGGGGAATTTCTTCGCCCTTTTTCCCATTCTTTTTCTGGGCGTCTTCCGCGGTTAGGTTCTCTTTCCTTATCGTATCTCCGATAGGGTGACGGACTTCGGTCCGTTCTTCTGTCGGGATACCTGCCTCCATTCCTGTCGGAGGAGGGGTAACCTCCATTTCTCCTGTCGTAAGGGGAGTAGTCTCTGTCGTAAGGGGAATAGTCCCTTCTTCTTCGTTCATAGGGTGACGATGAACGGTACCGATTCTCGTACCGATTCTCATATCTGTAGTCGTATCTGGGGTTACCCACATACCTGCTGTTATATCTGGGGTTACCTTCATACCTCTTGTCGTATCTTGGGTCACCATAAGTATCTCTGTTTCTCTCATACGGCGAGAAGTTCCGTTTTCTCGAATATTCGGAAAGGGAAGAGTACCTACTTCCTCTTCTTTCGTAATCTCCATACCGTCGGCCTCCTCTTGGGGTCCATTCCCTCCGATGATCTCTTTCATTCTCTCGCCTATAGCTCTCATCCCTTTCACGCTCCTTCAATGTCTTCACTCCTTCAATCAGGGGGCAATAAAAAGCTAGGTGTCCCCTGTCCTCACATAGAAGACATCGAGCGTGCTTATATCCGGCAATTTTTTTATGGAATTTGGGTGCATTACTAGTGTTATACGGGACGGTATTAACGTGTGGAGCGGGGAAGCCTGCATTAGGGGAATACAAGTGCGGATACATTGGATAGAAAGGGGGAACATAGGGATAAGGGAAGTGGGTAGGGAGTGGTTGCTGATACATGGTTGGGACTGATTTCTTCTTGGCCAAGAGGCTGTTCTCGAATGAGATCGGCCAAAACTCGACCAAATTTGAATCTCTAAATTGTGCTAAAAATAGGTTCGGAACCGGATCAGTCTCAAACTCGAGTCTAGGGGAACCGATTGGAAGGAAAGTTAGTCTATTTATATAAATATTTTGGGGGAAAGAAATGAAAGTTTGATGGGGTTAATTTAGGGGAACTGCTCGCTGTCGGGAGGCTCTCCACTCGTCCTCTAAAACCTTTCGCAACACAAGATGGGTCGCTTACCTCTCTTTCCGCGTTCGTGGGAAAGTTTACTCCTCCTGCGGCTTGGTGTCCAGTAGCAGCAGCCCACGCAGCGGTCCTCGATCGGGTGACCCTCACGTTGTCTTTCGTCGCTGTCTGTTGCTAGCTGGTAGCCCTCATATACGCACTTGGAGAGCACTTTTTTCACTTTTTCACTTAGGTTTTTATTGGGGGGGTATCAGAAAGGGAAGATCCCACTTCTGACACCAGTTGTAATAAAAAAAAATCCGTTTTATCCCCTTCTTCTGACACCAGTTTGTAATAAAGAATAAAAATGTCCTTTGTCAGGGGAGACGGATCCTTATTACAAATTGTTTACTTTCGAAGGTCACTGTAAATGCCCGATGAGTAAATTGAAGTTATAATAGATCTTTCTTTAAGTTAGTGACCCTCTGCGTGAATTCTTTATCTTCCGCTTACTTCTGTACCCCCGATTTTAGTGTGTATTTGAAAATGAAATAGTTGGTTTGAATAGCTTTTAATCAATAAATTTAAGTCACATTTAGCTTCAAGTTCAGCCTCAAATTCAAAATGTATTACGGTCAAGTTCAGGTTTTTCTTAAACTAGTCTTAACATTAATTAATTAATTTAAGATTTGTCGTTGCCCGTCCACTACATCCCTCGCAGTAGTTTAGGTTAACGGCTCTCACTATTTCCTCATAAACTCAAAATCTCTCGTATTCTCTCAAACTCCATATCTCGAACTCAAATCTCGAATCTCACTCAATAACTTTCAAATTTAGTCTTTTAACGAGCAAACCCTCTCAAGGCCTACTCGGAGAATTACCAGAGCGCCACCCGGCCTTTCACTCTTTCCCGACGAAGCGCCAGATCTCTTCTGACGGGTCCGCATCTGTTTTCGTGCTCCATCCCTCCTACGAGTCCAAAACGCGCCGAGGCAAGCATTTAAGAACAAAGAAAAAAGGGGGGGGAGCGTCGCACGAGTCGATGAGGACAATCGAGGTTTATCTCAAGGGCTGTTTTAAATATTGAAGATCAAGTGGCTTGTGTATAACATATATATATATATATATATATATATATATATATATATATATATATGAAGCCTCTACATCAACACGTGTGGCTGTACTGACTGGCTCTGTTCCATAAGGGATGCCCTACTGGCGATCTTCTTGTATATTTCTCTGACTCTTGGTCATCCTCCTCTCGAGATTTCGGTGAAACTTTTGCTATTGCGCTAGACATATTATAAGCTTTTCATAGAGTCTGGCACAAACCTTTAATTTCCAAACTGCCCTCCTTCGGCTTCTACCCTTCCATCAGTGCCTTCATCTTTAATTTTTTTTTTGGCCGATGTGTAGCTGCGGTTATACATAGCCACTGTTCTTCTAATTCTATTAACAGTGGTGTATTTCAGGGTTTTGTCTTGCCACCCACTATTTTCCTTTTATTTATTAATGATCTTTTAATTCGCACTTCCTGTCCTATTCACTCCTATGCCGATGATTCTACTTTACACTTTTCCACCTGCTTCCCAGTGTCCGTCACAGCAGTCACTTTATGATTCGTGTAGGACGGATATGGGACACCTGACCTCTGATCTTTCTGCTATATCTTATTGCGGTAGAGAAAACCTTGTGGCTTTCAATGCCTTAAAAACTCAGTTCCTTCATCTGTCTACTCGTCACAGTCTTCCAAACAACTATCCCCTTACCTTTAACAACACACAACTGAATCCTTCCTCTTCTCTTCACATTCTTGGCGTTTTCTTTTCTTTTTTCTCGTGAACTTTCCTTGAAAGATCACATATACTCTCTAAAACAACTTCTCAGAGGTTAGGTGTGCTGTACGCTGTACAGCCTCCACGGTTTCTTCACCCCCACTCAGTTGCTGTCTTTCTATATGGGTCTTGTTCCACCCTGCATGGAGTATGCTTCTCATGTGTGGGGTGGTTCAACCCACACAGCCGTACTTGACCAGGTGGAATTAAAGGCTTTTCGTATCATCAATTACCCGCCACTTACTGATTGTCTTCAATCTCTCTTTCTTCGCTGCAATGTTGCCTCACTCTCTCTCTCTTTACTATCGCTATTATAACGGACATTGCTCTTATGAACTCTCTAACTGCATGCCTCCTCCTTTAAAGAGAGCACGCAGCACCAGACTTTCTACACTTTCTCATTTCTTTCCTGTCCAACTTTCTAACGCAAGGATTAATCGGAATTTTCGATCTTTCATCTACTCAACCGGTCAACTCTGGAACAATCTTCCTCAATCAATCTTTCTTCCTGTCCATGACTTCCCATCTTTCAAACGCAGAGTGTCTAGGCATCTCGAAAACCTTGAACCTTGATTTTAGCTTTTTCTTCTATTCGGGGGAGGGCGCTTTTGCGGGCATTTGCTTTTGGCCCCTCCTTCCTGCATAAAAAAATAAGCTAACTGACTGTGATCTAAAGCCGTCCAGGATGGATAGAGAAGCTTTCACTATGTACCAAGATGTCCCAGCGAGAAGTCCCTCTCTCCACTCATTGTCTCATAAATACTTGTTTTATTACCTTTAAATACATACACCCAAGCGTACATACACGATACCTATATATATATATATATATATATATATATATATATATATGTGTGTATCACAAATTAAACTTACATGCAAGCACACAAACATTCATATACTTACGTGGAAACACAAACATTCATATGCTTTCGTGCAAACACACAAACATTCATATACTTATATGCAAACAAAGAAACATACAAATACTTACATGTTAGGTTAGGTTTTCCTACTCCTCCTTCGGAGGGTCTACCCCGACCCATCTTCATGTATAACCTCCTCCCCCCTCTTTATTCAGGGTCTGTTGCATGGCACTGCCACTCTTGTATGGCACTGGCACTGGCACTCCTGACATGTTGCATGTAATTACATTTGCACTCATTTTTGCAGCCATACTACTGACGTCACTTCTGAGGTTCTTCCATGTGGTATCTTAGAAATAACTACAGGTCGCCCTCAATTTATGCTGGGGTTGTGTTCCATAAAAAGTTTGCACAAAGCGATTTCGCATAAGGAGAGCCATTTCTTACATGTATTTAAAAATGATGCGCTCCAAGACCACTATTGACCCCCGAAAAAAACGTTTCTAACTCTCTTTCATAACAAATCAAATGAAAAATCACCAAATAAAATAAAACAATCATCTGACATTATATAGAAAAGAACATTAAAAGAAATAACAGGTATTTCACAACTAAGAGTGATGGCTGCAAAGAACTCAACTACAGTACTGAGAAAGACTACGTAAACTGAATCTGTACTTTCCTCAAACTAAACCCAATTACCATCCAAACAACCCTGGAAAATAGGAAAGGTAGAATGTGTAGTGTCCCCAAATTAAAGGCCCGACAAGGGACCTCTTCAACAATGATGAAAATAGCTTGGTTGTCAGGGGCAAAGACTTTTTAACCAGCTTCCAAAGGACCTCAGAAACGTTACAGGGGTCAAAGTTGAAGTCTTCAAAAGAAGACTAGATTCCTAGCTCAGGATGGTTCCAAATGAGCCGGGTGTACCTGGCTATGTGCGGTGGAGAGCGGAAGAAAGCAACTCGCTCCTCCACCAAGCCAGACCTAGAGGTGAGGCCACCAGTTTGACCTTCGAGTGAAGAGTGACTAACGCATGGAAGTGTAACGAGGTTAACGAGGTTGGCAAAAAAAAACGCTGCAAGATGAGAGCGAGTAACGTAGGTCGCACACAACAATGGACAATGCGAGACTGAGTGAGGGAGATTGAGGGAGCGTGCGGGCTGCCTCGCGTGGCTGCTGACTCACCCCTCCACCTGCACGAACTGCATAGCGGAGTCCGCGCTCGCCCACACTGGTCGCACGAGTTTCGCACGTCTAAACCAGCCAGTCGCATAATTGCAAATTATTGTCGCACAGAGCGAGAGAGTGATAGAAGTAAGGTCGTTGCATAATAGCGAAATCGCATTAAGAGAAGTCGCATAAAGCGAGGACGACCTGTACTACTTTGATTATGTTCCACCCATTTCAGTGGACTACATAGATGTTTCTATGACCTTAAAAAGTATAACGAAATAAAGCTATCGCTAATAGAGGTCAAATAAAAAATGTAGACTTCAGAGCAAAAGAATGTCGGAAAGAAGCAGTACTCAGTAATCGAATCATTTGCAAAAATTTCACAGAAGCAAGTCATAAATGAGCAGAGCAATTTTCACGCTAGAGAACAGGCTAAAACAGCTTGAGTCATTCAAATCTTCCAGCTCCTTTCCAAGCGTCCTGCAGTATGGCGCATGGACAAAACGTAAGGTGGGTCTCGTGATGCAGAGCCATCCCCACCTGAAAACGGTGGAATACAGTGGAAACAGTGGAACAATGGAGTACAACGAAATTCAAGACGCTGAAGCGTGTGATGTTGCGGGAGTAAATACTGACATGTATAGGCCTACACTTTGTACTGAACGGGATGGTTCTCAGTCCGTTTTAGAACTGGATGCAAGGGAAATGGTCCCGAGAACCTTGGAGGATTCTGATGTGATCCAACAAACGAACGAAACGACGGTTGAACAATGAACAGCTCACAAGAGATGTGGATAGGGTTCCGAAGCCGGTCACAGCCGCTGTCCCACTGGATGAGTAAGTCTTTTCTTCTCTCTGTTGTTAATCCCAAAAAGAATCAAGATATGATACGAACTGTGAGGGAAGATTGTAAAAATTGCCTTTCAACTGAAGTGCGAAGGATAAAACCTAAGTATGACAATTATTTTTCTTTTAAGGATGTGATTAAGGGTGTCAGTGTTAGGTATGATCCTATAATATTATTCTTTGGCCTAAAGGCATAATGGTAGGAGTTTAATTACTAGGTCTAAGGAAAATAAGGAGTAATCTGAGGTTTGATATTGTAGGACTTAGTACAATAATAGAAAATTTAATAACTATTTTGGGTCAAGTTTTTGTTTTCCTTTTTGAAAATAGCTAAGAGCATAATTATATTGTATGCACGAGCAGTAAAAATATCATAAATGAAGTGCGGTATATTTGTAACAGGACTAGCTTAATTTTAATACAGGAGGACAGTGGCTACCCAAGCAAAATTTAAATTTCTTGTTTGAAATCCAGAGTGAATTTAATTATTATGAATCACCCTCACTCGATTTGTTTAATGTTTTGTTAATAGGGAGTTATGAAGGTGACTTTCTTAGAAGAGAAAATTTTGCATAATTTATAAATTTTTCGAAGTGTAAATCATAAAATGTTAAGAATAGAAGAAATGAATATAAAAGGGGTCACCGTAATATGTACGTACGGTCATAAACAAGTTCATAAAGAACCTTCAGAAAGACTGAAATAAGCCCAAAATAACTAATGCAGTCCCAGTCAATATAAGATACATTAATACAGCAGTTGCCAAAAACTTTGGTGCTTTCCTGTTAACGGGAATACCCAATCGTCCGCCATCATCTGGACTCGTATCTTGCGGAATTCATGTGGTGACAACGTACCGAAAGCAGCGACGTTTTTTCTGCGATTTTAGATGACATAAAGACATTTTGGCCCCCTACTAACTGATTATCGCTTACATATTAACTAATTTCATTTAAATGATTAATAAATTTAGTACTTACGTACAGTATTATCGGGACTACCAAACTGTTTATGATATATTTTTGCTCTCATCATTATCGTTTAAACTAACGAAAATATCACAACTTAACCTAACCAATTATTTATCAAAGGCGTACAGTTGACCTAACCGGCATTCAATTAACCTAACTGGGCATTCAGTTGACCTAACCTGGCATTTTCCGTTATATTAACCTCTTAGGTCAACTGAATGCCCGGTTAGGTCAATTGAATGCCCGGTTAGGTTAACTGTACGCCCTTGATGATTGGTTAGGTTAAGTTGTGATATTTTCGTTAGTTTAAACGAAAATGACGAGAGCAAAAATACATAAACAGTTTGGTGGCGGACGGTTGGGTATTCCCGTTAACAGGAAAGCACCAAAACCTTTTTACGCATAGAATAGTAAATAGCTGGGATAGTTTGCCAGAAGTAATTAGTAGGTAGCACGTCTATAAACATGTTTAAAAATCGATTAGACGCATATGTTGATAGATTGGGTATAGTTTAAGGTAGTAAAATTAAGGCTTACATAAAATTGTAGGTCGCCTCCGCCACCACGGATGACATGCAAAATACACAATTACAAACATAGTTAGGTGGACCAGCCATGAGTGGATCCTAGGGTCTTTGTTGGTCTGAAACATTACAAAATTATAACATTTGTGACCATCATTTTACATGAATAACCTTTGTAAGTTGTAGGAAGTATAATATGTACTGTGTACGATACTGTACCAAACTATATGTTTGTATACCGTCCAAACCTATGAAATGCTGTTAACAGTACAGTGATGTATCAGAGAGAAAAAGTTTTTATGATAAAATAAATATGTACACTAAATTAAAACAATGCAATGTTACATAATGTTAATTTACAATCAACATAGATGAGAGTTCTTGTACACTTTGAGATGACATATGAAGACCGGACTGGCTCCTGTGTGTGGATTTCGAAAGGGTCAGCCAAACGCAGATGTTCGATTAGCAATTCCCCGCCTCCTCTGACAATTACCCCTGGGAATCGCTTAAACATGTAGATGCAACATCATCATAGATCTGATCCCACGTCATGAACACCATATTAAAACAATTGCTTTCATCGAGCCACAATTCCTAAGGCCATACAATAAAAACATTGAACTTAATTCTAAATTCATAAACACGGAAAATTACCTAAAATTAACATTATGAATCTAACTTAAATTAAAACAAAAAATAAACTGAGAGTACAGTTCAAAGCCTGGCTTCCAATAATAACACAAAAAATAAGTAAATTTCATAAAGGTAATTAAAACTAAATGTCAAAATTTAAGTTTTCTTTTTATTCTACATCCATTTCAATGAAAACGGAATATGGATTGTCTGCATTCTCGTCGTCCGAAGATTCCAACAGTTGGGTGAGAGGCGCTGGTGGTGAAGGGTGAGAATCAGTGGCGGTTCCTCATATGGGCAATATGGGCAGCCGCACAGGGCGGCATTTGTGGAGGGGCGGCATGAGCGCCTGCAAAAAAAATAAAAATAAAAATAAGAATAAATAAATAAAGAAATAAATAAAAATAAAAAATAAAATAAAATAAATAATAAAAGATCAATAAATATATTTTTATTAATAAAAAACCATCTATTGCATTTTCCATAAACCTTCCCATAAAAGACCTAAACAATGCAAAATGCTTCCAGATTAATATTATTGGGAATAAAGGCCCATACTTTAACATATGTAATGTTATTTTTCTGGGTTTGGTTAAATAGTGAAATGTATATTATTTATTACAGAACGAATCTTCACACTAAGCCACTAAGGTCTGTCAAATAACCGCAAATGGATAAGAAGAGGTCAAAGCTATCAGGTGCTCAGTTTAGAAAAAAGAGGAAAGAAGAAGAGGAGAAACGAGCAAAAGATAAAGGTATAGAGCTATGTCATCTACTCTTCACTGCTATATTGCACTGCTATTTTGTGATATAGCTTTCTGAGTCATTTGAAGTGTACTATTATCAGTGGTGGGCACGCTCAACAATTTTTGTAGCGCCGCAACCGCAACTGCAACTCTGCTGAAATAGTTGCGCCGCACGCGCAAGCGCAACCCTTTTCAAAAAGTTGCGCCGCAAGCGCAAGCGCAACCAAAAATGTTGCGCCGCAAGTTGCGCCGCAACTTTTTGCGGCGCAACTGCCCACCTTTGCATTTAACGTATATCTGCAGTGGTGGGCACGTGCAACAATTTTTGTAGCGCCGCAACCGCAACCGCAACTCTGCTGAAATAGTTGCGCCGCACGCGCAAGCGCAACCCTTTCCAAAAAGTTGCGCCGCAAGCGCAAGCGCAACCAAAAATGTTGCGCCGCAAGTTGCGCCGCAACTTTTTGCGGCGCAACTGCCCACCTTTGACTATTATGTATATAATTAGCCATTAACCAAGGAGGTTGTATTATTCATTTGTTTCCTATTCTAAAAGTTTAATAAATTGTGCTTAATAACATGTTAAATTAATTGTACTAGCCTATTCATGCATTGGTCTGTTATGTTCTATTTTACTATTTGCAGGGGCACTTTTGAAATATTTTGGAACACCCTCTGCCACTAGCCAGGATGAGAAGCCGTCTACTTCTGCCATTATTGAGGCTGAGGAGCCATCTACCTCCTCAGCCTCACATATGTCTCCACAAATGCAGTCTGATCCTGAGGATGAAGACCCATTTGCTTCTACTTCTCCCCGGCAGGACTCTTCAGGTGAGTTTGTGTGCACATATGTCTGTGAGTGTGTACGTGTGTGTGTATGTGTATGTGTGTGCATCCCTGCAAAGCATTTTGCAAACAGTTATAAATTATAATGTTATTATCACTGGGTCTGGGTTACTGGGTATGTGTGGTGGTTCACCACCATAATTCCATAACACCACCACCATAACAAAGTGCTGTGAATAATGTGTTATCTAACTTAGGTGTGTATACTAATGAGTAATGCTCTTGTTCTTTCTATTAGAAAGGCCTGGAGCAGAATCGCCTCCTGAGGATGAGTCTCTGTCCACCGACCCTGCTAACTGGCCTTCAGTTCTGACTGAGAGAATTCGGACACAACTGGTTTCCAGGGGACCAAGTCAAGTACCATCTGACTTTGTATTCCCTAGAAACGACAGTGACGGAAGAAGTTTCCACCATCAATACTTCAGGAAGTCATTGGTTAGTGGGGAAAATATAACCAGAAGTTGGTTGGTCTATTCCTTAAAAAACAACAGCCTTTTCTGTTTCTGTTGTACATTATTTTCCAAGAGGAAAATAAATTTAACAAGTTTGGGACTCTCGGACTGGAAGCATGCAAGCTCATTGCTCACATCACATGACAACAGTTCAGAACACCTAAATTCTATGAAAATCTGGAAAGAACTGGCAGTGAGGATGAGAAAGGGGGAGACCATTGACAAGCAGGAGATGGCACTTCTGGAGGCTGAGAAGTTGAGATGGAGAGCGGTGCTGACACGTCTCACTGCTATTGTGCATTCTCTGGCAGTTAGGAATTTGGCACTAAGGGGACATACAGAAAAATTGTTCTCACCATCAAATGGCAATTTTCTGAAAGAAGTTGAACTGATGGCACAATTTGATCCTATAATGCAAGAGCACATTAACCGTGTCCAAAAAGGGACCTCCAGTCACACCAGCTACCTCGGCCACCACATACAAAACGAACTCATTGATTTGTCGAGCAGCAAGACCATTTCAGCAATGGTGAGCGACATCAAACAATCAAAGTTTTTTTCAATAATTCTAGATTGCACTCCAGATATCAGCCACACTGAACAGTTGTCAGTTGTGATTCGGGTTGTGTCACTGGAGGGGAAGCCCCATATAAAGGAACATTTCATGGGGTTTTTGGAGACAGAGGAGTCCACTGGTCAACATTTGGCATCTCTGATTCTGAAAAGACTGGAGGAGCTAAAAGTTCCTTTCATGGACTGTAGAGGACAATCATACGACAACGGGGCCAACATGAGGGGAAAAAACAAGGGTGTTCAATCCAGGCTCCTAGAAATTAATCCCAGAGCTCTGTTTGTTCCATGTGGGGCTCATTCTCTGAATTTGCTTGTGGCCGATGCTGCTAAGGGATCTATTGATGCCACAAGTTACTTTGGCATCTTGCAGAAGCTTTACAACTTGTTTTCAGCCTCCACACAACGATGGGCCATTTTGAAAAAACATGTGAACATCACATTGAAGATGTGGTCTGATACAAGGTGGGAAAGCAAGATCAAGAGTGTGGAGCCCCTGAGATATCAGGCAGCTGCAGTGAGAGATGCACTGATCGAGGTGAGGGACCACACCAAAGACTCTGTAATAAAGGTCGAGGCTCAATCTCTGTCAGAGGAGGTTGGGTCATACCGCTTCGCCATTTGTTCAGTGGTGTGGCATGACCTGTTGTGCCAAATTCAGCATGTGAGCAAGCAGATGCAGTCTCCTAGCATGCACGTTGATGTTGCAGTAAATCTCCTAAAAAAAACAGAGAGAGGTCTCCGCAATTACAGGGCAACAGGTTTTGTGGGTGCACAAATGGCAGCCACAGATATCTGTGAACAAATGAATGTGGAGGCTGTGTTAAAACAAAAACGGCTGAGGTCCACAAAGCGGCACTTCTCCTATGAAGCATCTGATGAGCCCTTGATTGATGCTTTGAAGAAGCTGGAGGTGACATTTTTCAATGCAGTGGTTGATGCTGCAACATCAGCCATTCAGGAAAGATTTTCCACGTTGGAAATTGTGGGATAGAAGTTTGGAGTGCTGACACATTTCCAAAATCTCACATTTGAGGAGCTGACAGAACAATGTGTGAACCTTAGTACTACACTACACTTTAAGGGACAATCTGACTTGGATGGCAGAGAGCTTGCACAGGAGCTGAAGAACTTGCCTGACTTGCCATCAAAGACCATATCCTTGCTTGAACTGCTGACATTTATCCATGAAAGGGAGCTCTCTGAAATATATCCAAATTTGTGGACTGCTCTCAGAATTGGTCTTACTCTTCCAGTCACTGTTGCTGAAGCAGAGAGGAGCTTTTCAAAGCTGAAGCTCATCAAATCCTACCTGAGTTCAACTATGTCACAGGAACGCCTTACCGGTCTGGCCATCATCAGTATAAATCATACAATTGCTGAGCAGATTTCATATGATGATTTAATTCATGACTTTGCATCAAGGAAGGTAAGAAGAGTCAGGCTTTAGATGGCAGTTGTGCTGTGGTGCAATTTATTTTGTTTCTTGTTCAAAGTGTAGCATAATAATTACCCTCTCTTAAGTGTCTTATTCTATTTATGTGATAGAGCATTTGTACAATTTAGAAATTTGATTCTCTAGTTTATTTATGGCAGTTGTGCAATTTAATTTGTATTTTTCCTGTTCATAGTATCATAATTACATTCTCTTAAGTGAGTTATTCTATTTACGTGATGAAGGATTTGTAAAATTCAGAAATTTGAGTCTTTGTTTTGGTTCTGAAGTTCCAACAATTAGTCCAATAAAAAGTTATTTTGTGAAAGAGTTATGTCTGTCCTTTATTTTGGGGGGATTCGAATGTGTGTGTGTTGGCGAACAGGGGGGGGGGGCGCTGAAGGTGAGGTTCGCCCAGGGCGTCATGTAAGCTAGGACCGCTACTGGTGAGAATAAACAACTAGCAAAATCACAGCGAGCAAAAATATAAAAATTTCCATTGAGAATGAATTGGAGACAGTACACACTCTGAAGCTCAGAACGGAACTGAAATGGCTCGTCGTACCGAAACGGAGTGTGAATCACACCGTATCTGGTTGAATTTCACGTGATTGGAATTTCGAAACTTCGAGATTTCGATCCTTCGTAGTTTCGAAATTTTGTGACTATTCCTCTTTCAAAATATTGGCTATAAAGCCGCTGAAAGTGAATGCCACATTATTTATTTTGGTACTATCCCATCTCAAAGTAGGGAACAGACTTCGTCATCAAGCAGAGATTTCTTTGGGACAGCGACTGGTGGTCTTCGCAGGTGTGTCACAGCTCGGTTGCCTCCTGGAGAAGGAACAAATATCCCGAATCCCACGTTGTTTGTGGTGAGTGTTGTACATTTTTTATTTTCAAGGTGTTTTCTCAGCTCAAACGTTCACTATACTGTCAGCCCCATTACGGTGTCCATCACTCAATCATCTTTTATACTTCAAACTATTCCAGGTTTGATAAATCTCTTTTAAACGATTTTGTTTAAATGAAAAGAGGACAGTTTAACCAACAATAAACTGAATGCACTGTTCAGTCATACGTCTTCTTTTTCGTTTATTGGTTTCATTGTTTATGACTGACTGCAATCATATTGTTTGAATCCTTTACTCTCTGTTTTGCTGGGTTTAAAATTAATTATGCTTATCTGGTGCCATTTTCTTATATCACTGTGCAGTATATGCCCATATATACTGTATACTGTGTATACAGTGGCGTTTATTTGTATTGTTAAGGAAAAAATTTCAGTTATATTCGTCATTAACTTTTATACCATGCATATGATAGTTATGAAAAGTTTAGGATCACTTTAACATATTGCTTCCCAGGAACCTCTCTTTAACATATTGCTTCCCAGTGTTAATCACTTTAACATATTGCTTCCCAAAAATAGACATTACACAACCAATTACAGTTACATTACAATAGTTTATAATATTTAAAGATTAGCTAGTCGAGAAAACGTAAATTTATAGACAACTTAACTTATTATGCTTTGCCATTTTTTGTGAATGTAAAATATTTGGATCACCTGAAGATCAGGGCCCCCAGCCTTCTTTTGTTAGCCTTATAAGGCTAACTAACGAAAATATCACGACCGAACCTAACCAATCGTTAGGTCAACTGTACAGCCTTGACGATTGGTTAGGTTAGGTCGTGATATTTTTTTAGTTAGCCTTATAAAGCTAACTAAAAAAGGCTGGGGTGACGGATCTTCAGGTGATCCAGTTTTCGTACGTTTATTTACAAAATTATTTAACACTTTGTGTGTCTATCTTATGCTTCAAGAATTTAATTTTTTTTATTAGTTTTTGACTGTCTATTGATTGAATATATCCAAATCTCTCTCTCTCTCGCTCTCTCTCTCGACCGGCACCTATACAGAATGGTGAGGTCGAGTCTGGGGAGAGATGACGAGCCCCACCGGGGAGAGATGATGATGAGCCGGTGGCGGATGTACCTTTAACTGAAGGGTGCGTCCAGGTACAGGTGGGTGACCCTCCTTCCACGTTGGAGGGGGCTCAGGCTCCTGCGGAAGTTGCTCCCTTGTTGGTGAGGGGCTCTTCAACTCCCGACAGCCCTGGCTGTTCTGGAAACGGGTCGTGCTAGGGGGCGGTCAGAATAGGGAAGGCTCCCTCCGTGCAATGTTTTTTAATGCTAGGTCGATTAGGAACAAGTTTTGCGAGCTACGGGCGCTCTTAGCATCAGAATACCAGGATATCGTTGCTATCACCGAGTCCTGGATTCATACTGATCGTAGTGACTACGTTGGGGAGTTCGAAATTCCCGGGTATAGAATGATTCGCAAAGACCGCACCCGTCGGGAGGGGGGTGGGGTACTAATATACGTGAGGGACACGTTGAGTCCGGTTGACTGCCAGTTTCGGTCGGAACGGGAGCTGCTTGGCGTCGATCTGAATGTGGGGGGGACGAACTATAGGTTAATCTTGGTGTACAGACCTCCGCATCTCCTCCTCGAGAAGGATACAGCCCTGTACACCGAACTTCGTAGCCTGTTAAGGGATAGGGTGTGTGTCGTTTTAGGAGACTTCACCTGTCGCGGCATAAAGTGGGAAGACAGGACTGCTGATGCTGAAGGGAGGAGGCTAGTTGACTTTGCTGATGAGAACTTCCTCACTCAGTGGGTCAATGAGCCTACACGAGGCGAAAGCGTTCTAGACTTAGTATTCACGACCGAAGACAACCTCGTCACTGGCCTCACCGTTGACGAATCATTGGGCGGGAGTGATCACGGTCTGATTAGGTTTCGTGTGTGCGTCCCTCGGGTGAAGCGTAGTAACTCGAGAGGCAGTAAGCTCGATCTCCGGCGGGCGGACTTTGTTAGCCTCCGGGATAGCGTAGGTGAGATGGGGTTAGAGGTCGGCGGCGATGTTGAGGGAGTGTGGAGTGCATTCCGGGACGAGTTTATGGTGCTGCAGTCTCCTGCCATACCCTCAAAACCGGTCACCCCTGCTTCAACGCAGCCTAAGTGGTTCAATCGTGATATCGCTTCGGCTATCCGAAATAGGAAAGTAGCGTATAGGAGGGCGAAGGCCAATCGTTCCCATGAGAACACTGAAGCGTATGTCCGCCTGTGTAGGGAAGTGAAGGCGAAGGTTAGGCTAGCGAAACGTAACGAAGAACTACGGGTGGCAAGCCTCTGCAAGGGGAACCCTAAGGAGTTCTTCAGTTATTTTAAAGGACCGAAGCGGCGTTCTGCGAACCTCCGACGCGGACATCGCCAATGTGCTTAATGAGTACTTTGCGGGAGTGTTCATCAGGGAGGACACCCGCATCATCCCCGAGCCATGCGTGAGGCACGAAGGTGCTGGCCTGGATAGTGTTCGATGTACCGCGACAGTCGTTGCCGATAGAATAGACAAACTGAGCACGTTTAAGGCTCCTGGGCCAGACCAGTTTCTCCCCAGAGTGTTGCGAGAGGTGCGCGACCATGTGGCTCCCCACCTGGCTACAGTCTTCAACAAATCGTTAGAGACGGGCCAGGTGCCTGGTGACTGGAGGGAAGCCAACGTGACCCCTATCTTTAAGAAAGGGGATCACGAAAGTCCAGGGAACTATCGTCCCATTAGTCTCACTTCAGTTTTAGGTAAATTATTAGAGGGGATAATAGCGGATAGGATCGTTGACCATTTGGATTCCAACAAGCTGCTTGGGGACTCACAACATGGGTTTAGACGGCATAGGTCGTGTCTCACCAACTCGCTCGAGTTTTTCCACGTCATGTTGAGTGAGTATAAGAGTAGGGCGATTGATATAATTTATCTCGACTTTCAGAAAGCCTTTGATAAGGTACCTCACCACCGGCTAATGGCGAAAGTGCGCGCGCTGGGTATCGGTGGGGAAATAGGTAAGTGGATTGAAAACTGGCTGAAGAATAGGCGGCAGAGGGTTGTAATTAAAGGGGTTAGTTCGGGTTGGGCCTCGGTCACTAGTGGGCATTGTTCCCTCTAAGGTGTGCGCGTGTGCGCGCGCACACGCGTTGTGAAACCCGCGCACACAGCAAAATAAAATGCGCACAGGCTCAAGCGTATCATGAGTCACGACAGTAAATGAAGTAATTTAAAAAATATACCGTCACACAAGGTCTAACCATTTGCATCAACATACTCTATAGTCGCTCTTTTAAGTATTAACCCCTTCCGCCCGACTTCGCCGACGTCCGCGCAATTACGCAATACAGATTTTTTTTACTCTATGTATTTGCATTTTTTTCTTTTATACATTAACGCATTGAATATAAACCTTCTCTTTCTTATTTTTGGATAAAAACGAATAGTAATTATCTCATAATTCATAAAAAATGAAATTATTTTTTATTTTATTCCTATTTTGTGAATGGATAAAATCATGTATTAATCTCGATAGTCTATTTTAAATTGCTAAATGCTAAAAATTGTTTTGAGAAATGATAACTAAAATAGTCATTTTCAATTAATGTTATTTTTATTTTATTTCTTTATTTTGTTGAATTTTATTTTACTATTTTTTATTTTATTCATATTTTTAGAGTGGATAAAATGTTTCTTTTTTAAGAATATACAATATTGTAAACAGTTTTTTAATATCCATTTAATAGTACCGTAATGATCAAGCTATCATCTTATGAAAATAATATTTATTAAGTATTTAATATTTATATATATTTCATTTTGAAGATAATAGCGCTCAGAAAAGTCTGCACAATTTTTCACCATAAATCTAAATGTACGCACAACGAAAATTTCTTGCGCACATCGAAAATTTCTTGCGCACACGGACTTAAAAAAATTAGAGGGAACATTGCTAGTGGGGTTCCTCAGGGTTCCGTTTAGGGGCCAATGATGGGACGCCCGAAGCGATCGAGGAACTGCGTGCGGACCTAGGTAGAATAGGAGAGTGGTCCGAAAAATGGCAAATGCCGTTTAACTTGGGTAAATGCAAAGTGATGCACATTGGCTACGCCAATCCCAAGTCGGACTACTCGATGTTGGGGAACAATATCGAGGCGACTGATTTGGAAAAGGACTTGGGTGTGTTAATCAGCAGCGACCTTATGTTTACCAAAAAGTGCGTAGAGGTGGAAAAGAAAGCCCAGAAGCTGTTGGGTTATATCAGGAGGCAATTTCAGTTTCGGAACAAGGAGATTATGCTCTCTGTACAATTCCCTGGTTCGGCCACACCTGGAGTATGCAGTGCAGTTCTGGTCGCCCACCCTCAGGAAAGATATTGAGAGGCTGGAGCGAGTACAGGCGAGGGCCACAAAGTTAATCCCTTCCGTTAGGCATATGGGCTACAATCGACGGTTACGCGCTCTAAACTTGTTTTCGCTGGAAACTCGGAGGCTACGCTGTCAACTGATAGAGGTTTTCAAGCTCTTACGCGGGTTCAACGATGTCGATTTTAGAAGCATGTTTAGTTTAAATGATAACCCAACTCGCAACAATGGTTGGAAGTTGGATTTGAAACGGTTTAGGACTAGTGTGTGTGAGAATTACTTTACATATAAGATCTCTGACATGTGGAACAGGTTACCTTCAGAAGTTGTGAACAGTTCCTCTGTGGATCATTTCAAGGAAAGGTTAGACCAAATCTTGCACACTATTTGAGTGTGTAGAAAATTTTCTCTGGCACCCGTTGCCATTGGTACCTCCTCGGTATGGGCCGCAAGGCCTTTTGATGTACTACTTTTTCTTGTAACTCTCTCTCTCTCTCTCTCTCCCTCTCCGTGACGAGTTGATGGTGCTGCAGTCTGCTGCCATACCTTCAAAATCGGTCACCCCTGCTTCAACGTAGCCTAAGTGGTTCAATCGTGACATCGCTTCGGCTATCCGAAGTAGGAAAGTAGCGTATAGGAGAGCGAAGGCCAATCGTTCCCATGAGAACACTGAAGTGTATGTCCGCCTGTGTAGGGAAGTGAAGGCGAAGGTTAGGCTAGCGAAACGTAGCGAAGAACTAGGGTGGCAAGCCTCTGCAAGGGGAACCCTAAGGTGTTCTTCAGTTATGTTAATAGTAGAAAGCCCATTAGAAGCAAGATAGGTCCGTTAAAGGACCGAAGCGGTGTTCTGCGGACCTCCGACGCGGACATCGCTAATGTGCTTAATGAGTACTTTGCGGGAGTGTTCACCAGGGAGGACACCCGCGTCATCCCCGAGCCAGGCGTCAGGCACGAAGGTGCTGGCCTGGATAGTGTTCGATGTACCGCGACAGTCGTTGCCGATAGAATAGACAAACTGTGTGCGTTTAAGGATCCTGGGCCAGACCAGTTTCTCCCCAGAGTGTTGCGAGAGGTGCGCGACCATGTGGCTTCCCACCTGGCCACAGTCTTTAATAAATCGTTGGAGACGGGCCAGGTGCCTGGTGACTGGAGGGAAGCCAACGTGACCCCTATCTTTAAGAAAGGGGATCACGAAAGTCCAGGGAACTATCGTCATTCGCTGATGACACCAAGCTTGGGGCCAATGTTGGGACGCCCGAAGCGATCGAGCAACTGCGTGCGGACCTAGGTAGAATAGGAGAGTGGTCCGAAAAATGGCAAATGCCGTTTAACTTGGGTAAATGCAAAGTGATGCACATTGGCTACGCCAATCCCAAGTCGGACTACTCGACGTTGGGAAGCAATATCGAGGCGACTGATTTGGAAAAAGACTTGGGTGTGCTAATTAGGAGCGACCTTAAGTTTACCAAACAGTGGGTAGAGGTGGAAAAGAAAGCCCAGAAGCTGCTGGGTTATATCAGAAGGCAATTTCAGTTTCGGAACAAGGAGATTGTGCTCTCACTGTACAATTCCCTGGTTCGGCCGCACCTGAAGTATGCTGTGCAGTTCTGGTCGCCCACCCTCAGGAAAGATATTGAGAGGCTGGAGCGAGTGCAGGCGAGGGCCACAAAGTTAATCCCTTCCGTTAGGCATATGGGCTACAATCGATGGTTACGCGCCCTAAACTTGTTTTCGCTGGAAACTCGGAGGCTGCGCGGTCAACTGATCGAGGTTTTCAAGTTCTTACACGGGTTCAACGATGTCGATTTTAGTAACATGTTTAGTTTAAATGATAACCCAACTCGCAACAATGGTTGGAAGTTGGATTTGAAACGGTTTATGGAGGGGAGTGTGTGGGAATTACTTTACGTATAAGATCTGTGACACGTGGAACAGGTTACCTTCAGAAGTTGTGAACAGTTCCTCTGTGGTTCATTTCAAGAAAAGGTTGGACCAAATCTTGCACACTATTTGAGTGTGTAGAACATTTTCCGTGGCACCCGTTGCCATTGGTACCTCCTCGGTATGGGCCGCAAGGCCTTTTGAGGTACTTCTTTTCCTTGTAACTCCTTGTAACTCTCTCTCTCTCTCTCTCATATGCATCGAAAACCGCTACTTATGCCATTACGAGCCGCACAATGAGTACCACTGGATTAGACTGTTGACAATTCTGAATTCTAGAATTTTTTTTAATTTTCTTGGAAAGCGGATGACTGTACAAGCAGAGATAGCCGTGGAAATATAGGAGAGTATCAGATAAATTCTCACGCCGATGTAAACCAAAGATATCTCTATTGTGTTTAGGGCAGGTTTTGGATGTTATGTAAGAATATGGTGGAGTAATTTTTTCGTGGCTCATATAATTACAAATATTTAAAGGCAAAAACCAGTGGACACCCTGGACAGTTTGTTGGTGTGTATGTAACTCCTGCTTGGACGGGTGTGAGGACATAAGGATCCCACATGCAGACAAGTGAAAGATAACTAGAGGAGGAATTTCTCGTGGGTGCTGGGAAAAAGATGTATGTTGACACAGATATAAAGCTCCAGAGACAAGAACATTCGGTTTCTCTGGAGTTCCCGTATGTAAAACAACCCATTTCAATTGTTGGGTGCCCAAAGAGAAAAAAAGAAAAAGGAAAAACTGAAAATTTATGGCATATTGAATGATGCTAGATACAAACAGTTTTTAACCCACGATGCTATCCCTAGTGGTGAAAGACTTATTAGATCATACTTCACTGTACAGCAAGATAATGATCCAAAGCACAAAGCTGGAATAATTAAAACCTATTTGTAAGCACAAGAGGAAGCTGGTGGCCTTCAACGCATTCTATGTATGACCTACTCAAATCACAGATCTCAATATCATTGAAGCTGTATAGGTCTACTTTGATAAAGAAAACTTAAAAGGACTCTTTATAAGGAACTGCTCGAACATGACAACTCAGAAATATTCACGTGTGACGTTTATTACTACCCATGTAACGTCCAAGACTTATTGTGGCAGAAGTAAAGAAGCCAGTATCAAAACTAGGGTCTAGAGTTGATGATTTGGCATTGAATGGATCGATGCAAGTTGACAGGCTTGGAGGAGTTAAGAGAGATAGAGTAGAAGAGGAATAAAGAAAAGTGTAGAACAATCGACCAGAATAATTAGTAGCTGACTGTGCCAGTGATGGATACCAGTACTGATGGTGGGCATTGAAATCCCCCATTACCACTACTGGATCTGGTAACTGAAGAAAATAGTGATCAAACTCCAGTTTTGTAACATCTACATATGGGTTATAAAGTATCAACACCGGCCCCCAACCAGTTTTAAAGCCAACTTAATGGCAAGAATCTCTAATGATCTCCCAGGAAAAGGAGCTAGAGTGAGAGGTATGTCGTGTAAGATTAATGTACCAAAACAGCCAGACTACCACCAGCCCCTTGATCCCTGTCTAGACGATAGAAAAAGTAACCATATAATAAAGGGGCAAGAGAGGGCCGTGACCATGTCCTACACAGACCTACTAATAAAGGTAGAGAAGTAGGCAGCATCATTTTGAAGTCTGAGAGCATTTTCTGGAGGAAATGAGCCCTCCAAAAAATAATTGGTGATGATGGGAATGTTATGGTGAAAATTACGTTAATAGTTGAAGCAGTTCAGAAAATGCTTCAGACAGAAACTCAGTCAGGGAACATCCATTCATAAGTAAAGGCAGATACTTGACAGTAAAACATGAAGAAAGGCATGCCAATTGAAAGAAGGTTCTGGAGAGTAGCTAGGGATGATATGGAAAAGCTATTCTGGTTAAGTGTGGTAGCTGAGTTCATCTCCGAGGCAGCAACTGTAGAATTACAATTCAAAGACTTTGTCCCAGCAGATTCAGGCAACTGGGATGCTGCTGTGTGCAAAGTTGGAAAGCTGGGCTCCCAACATATGTTGTAATTCGTGTGCAAGGAGTTTAAGAGCGTGGTTACAAGGTTCACGTCCATCAATGCTGTTTGCTGTCCCTATGGTCTGGAAAGAGCCAAAAGATCATGTTAGTGACTGCTACTTTTGATTAACAAATATACGAGGTTTCTCTTCGGAATCCAAACATGCAATACGATACCCAAACCTGCCATCAGCTATGCGACCAGTTCCTAACTATGAAACACTCCCAGTTCCTAAGCCACCAAAAGGTTGGACTTTGGACGAGGAATATTGCCACTCTGAAAATGAAATTGAATCAAAAGCAGCCAGTGAGATGCAGATCCATAATTTTTACCATCCACATCATCGTCACCTCACCTTATTACACAAACAGAATTAGATGATCTCGAGAGAGATTTGAATCTTTCGAAAAATCAGAGTGAACTTCTAGGATCTAGGCTGCAAGGGTGGAATCTTTTAGAAAAGGGCACCAATATAACTTCATGTAGAAAGCGTCAAAATGATTTCATTACCTTTTTTCCTACAAGTGATGGTATTGTTTTGTAATGATGGAGACATTTTAATGGAGTCTTTGGGGCATCAACACAAGTCAGAGGAATGGCGTCTCTTCATTGGTTCCTCCAAATTAAGTTTGAAGGCAGTGCTTCGACACAACGCAAATACTTGTCCTTCTGTCCCAATTGCACATACGGTCCACATAAAAGAAACAGATGAGAATATGCGTATTTTACTTAGATCCATTAGCTATAATAAATATAAGTGGAATATTTGCGGTGATTTAAAAGTTATAGGCCTTCTCCTTAGAATGCAGCAAGAGTACACAAAATATTGCTGCTTTTTATGCGAGTGGGACAGTCGCGCTAGAGACCGCCATTTTGTCTGTAAAGATTTGCCTGCCAGGATGAGTTTTGTTCCAGGACAGACAAATATTTCCAATGAGCCTTTAGTAGAAACAAAAAGTGTTATTGCTACCAATTCACATCAAACTGGGCTTGATGAAAAATTTTATGAAAGCTATGGACAAGAACAGTGAGGCGTTTATTTATTTGAAGAATATATTTCTAAGGTTAAGCGAAGCTAAAATCAGAGAATGATTTTTTTTTGGCCCACAAATAAGGAAAGGTATGAAGGATACCAATTATGACAGCAAATTAAATGAGGTAGAAAAAGCAGTATGGGTGGCCTTCAAATCGGTTTATTCAAACTTCCTTGGTAAAGTCAAGTCTGATGATTATGTTACTGTGGTGAATGAAATGTTAAGTGCTGTAAATCTATGGTTATAATATGTCCTTGAAGGGGCATTTCCTTGACTCTCATTTAGATTTCTTTCCAACCAATTTGGGCGCCATTAGTGACGAGCACGGCAAAGATTCCATCAGGAGAGAGCCATTATGGAAAAACGGTTCCAGAGAAGGTGGAATTCCAGTATGTTGGCTGAATATTGCTGGTTTCCCATTAGGAAAATTCCCGAGAGTATGTACAAACGAAAAACATCAGCAAAAAGATTTTAATTGTTTTTCTGATCTTGTAAATAATTATGAGGAGGTATTCAATACATTCTAATCTGTATACAAGACTTTTGTTACACGTCCATTCAAAACGGTGGGTGATATAGGTATTCTGACATCAGATTTGAACTTAGCGCATCCAAATTTATAAAAATCACTTCGTTTCGTTTAAAGGACAGAAAAAGTTTGTAATTCTATCGTGCCGTGAATTTTTTGCAACCCAAATCTAAATGATTAATCGAACTATAGAAATTTGTTATGAGAAAAGTAAACGTCGTTAATGGAATCATCGTATGGTTTAATTTATCATTTGGTTTGGTTGACAAACATTTAACCATACATTTTGATTTCTTTAATCAAGTTCCTTTCTCTGTGTAGGCAACAAAAACAACACCCATTCCTTTAGCCTTTCATGCCTCTTGTTGTACTCCAAATCTCCTGAAAATTATATATATATATACAGTGCCCGCGAAAAGTATCCGATCACCCTTGAAATTTGTATTTTTTACATAAAAAACAATGTTTAAATGTATACTAACCTTATATTAGTATTTTGTCATCTGTCCTTTGGTTTGGATGACTTGTTCTAGACGTTTTGGCATGGATTTAATCAAGTTTTGACAAACTTCCACTGATATTTCCTTGCACCATACCTTTTTGATGGCCTCTTGTAATTTTTCGACTGAGCCAGTGTCGTGGCATTCAACCTTATTTTTTATTATTAGCCACAGATTTTCTATCGGATTGAGATCTGGACTATTACCAGGCCAATCCAAAATATCAAATTTATTGTCAGTAATCCATTTTGTCACTATTTTGGCCCTGTGACATGGTGCACCATCATGCATGTATGTTTTTGTCCTTTGGATTGCCATTGCCATTGGAAGTTTATCCTGTAGCATTGCTAAATACCGTGCACCATTCATAGTTGTGTTCTTCGGAAGAAAATATAAGTTTCCACGCCCATAGTAACCGAAACAACCCCAAACCATCACACTTGGAGGGTGTTTCATTGTCTTTAGGGTGTATTTAGGGTCCATCCTATTTGAGCCAATAGGCCGGCGAACCTTTTTTGGACAACTTCTGAATGTCAAAAATGTCGACTCATCGCCAAATAAAACCTTCTTCCAGTCATCAACAGTCCAATGAATGTATTTTTTACAAAATGCGACACGTTTTTTTACGCATTTTTTCATTAATGAACGGTTTCTTAGCAGCATGGCGAGATGGTAATCCGACTTCTTTTTGGAGCCGCTCCTGGATAGTTCGTTCAGAAACACCAGATAACAAATTATTCATATTAAATTTTATTTCTTTCGCAGTTATTGTTGGGTTTTTCAATACTAAACGTTTCATAAGTTTGTCTGTTCGCGAATTTGTTTTTCTCGGTCTGCCAGATCGTTTTTTAGGGACTGGCGTGGTTAGGCCACCATTGTTCTTAGCCCGTGAAACCCATAAATTAACGGTACTTTGGGATATGTTTAATTCCTTAGCTATCTGTCTCTGTGATTTCCCACATGCATGCAAAGCAACAATAGCACCTCGACAATCACTCTTAAGTTGTTTTTTAGCACACATTATATATAAATTTTATTTACACCACTTTCTGTAAAAAAAAAAAAAATCAAGAAATTTACACAAACAGTGAAATCTGACAAATTTGAGACACAGCCACCCGCAACGAAGGCTACCAGAACACTAATTTGAGAATGCGTTGGATAGCTCTCATATCAGCGAGCAACCTCAAAGTTACCAGATGTCGCTAGAACAAATAGAAAGTGAATTACGTGTCTCTGAATATCAAGGGAAAATATTGTATTTTCTTGAGTGATCGGATACTTTTCGCGGGCACTGTATATATATATACAGTATATATAATTAAAATAACCACAGAGTAAAAAGAAAACACGAAATAGAACTTGAGCATTCTTTCGTGTTTGGTGCTGGTTAAGTATGCGGTCTACCATCTGAGTTTTGACAGAATATTTTCGTTAAAACTAACGAAAATATCACGACTTAACCTAACCAATTATCAAGGGCGTACAGTTGATCTATTAGTAAATAGTAAATACTATTCCAGAAACAAACAATGTTATAATTAATAATAGATCAACTGTACGCCCTTGATAATTGGTTAGGTTAAGTCGTGATATTTTCGTTAGTTTTAACTACTCAGATGGTAGACTGCATACTTAACCAGCACCTCGTGTTTTTTCCTTCGTAGTTGTTATTTTTATCAAAAATTTATTCGTGCGACTTTCGTGAAATAATTTTCATATATCTATACTAATAATTGTGACGGTCGAACTGCGAATTTTCTTTCTTTCTTTGTCTCTTATGGCCGGCCAAACCACTGGCCAGATTTGGATGACACTTGGGGGATAGGAGTAACTGAGACCGGGGAAGAACAAAGGCTATGTGGCGTCGGCCTCGAGGTCATCTAAGGCCGCTAGAGTCCTCTGTATTCTGGATTGGTTGAAAAATAGTGACATCAAAAAACACGTCATAAAAGATAGTGACATAAAATGGGCGGAACTCTAGCATATATATATATATAAGAACCTCCGAGGTCAAATATATATATATATATATATATATATATATATATATATGATGCAAACACACAAGGAAAAAGAAAATGATTCCAAGGTCTTTCGTGTGGGTTTGCATCATTCATTCATTTCACGTGTTTAATTGTGAAATTCATCCCATATATACAGTATATATAAAAACACACACACACACACATATATATATATATATATAATATATATATATATATATATATATATATATATATATATAGGGTAGCGCAAAAGTCGCGCATCACAAGAATTTTCAGTGTTGACTATAAAACAAATTTTTTTCTTTTAGGTTGGCGATAGCTGCTAAATTAGCAATAGACGAGAGGGTGAGCTTTGGTTTAATGTATGGAATACCAGGTACAACAAATCGATGAATCGGTACAGAATTTAAATTCTGTACCGATTCATCGATTTGTTGTACCTGGTATTCCATGCATTAAAACCAAGCCCACCCTCTCGTCAATTGTTAATTTCGCAACCATCCCCTACATAAACGAAAAAAAATATATAATCAACACTGAAAATTCCTATGATGCGCGACCTTTGCGCTACCCTGTATATATACTCGTACTCGTATATATTTGCGTGTGTGTGTGTGTGTGTGTGTGTGTGTGTGTGTGTGAGTAACAAACTGAACTCACTTCGTAATTAATCAATTTAAATTGTATTTACAACCTATCATCGTAAAAGAAAGTTAGTAAAGAAAAGTGAAAGCTCAAAGTTTAGGATTTAATTTAACTTTCTTAGAGTTGAAAATCAATCTTCCTTCGCTTTGATTTTATTTAATTAATGAATGCCATGAATCATATGTTTATGAAAGCTTCCAAGGTTCATTTCTTCTTCAAAGAAGAATAGTTTTCTTATTTGCTCTCTCTCTCTCTCTCTCTCTCTCTCTCTCTCTCTCTCTCTCTCTCTATCTCTCTGTATATAGTAAATATATATACTGTATATATATATTATAGTGACATGCAAATATATGGAAACACTGAAAATATTGCATCTATAACGAATAATTGAAGAATAAACTGATATACTACTAAATGTAGGAAACTGTAACAAAAACCTAATGTGGCAGTAAAATATATATAAGCTGAAGCACTTATTAAAATATCCTTCTTTTTTGGCAGATGCTCTGACTCTATAACATAAGTAATGTTTAACTTCGAATTTCATCTCATTTAGTATTTAGGACAGCATATCCCACAACATATAAGTAGTAGTGGCGCAAAATGGGAGAGTGCAATGCACTGTTGCAAATGTTGATCAATATTGCAAAGGGGAATGTTGCAAGTGTGGTATGCAACAACGGTATGGGGTTGTTGAAAAGGGGGAGGTGGTATTGCAACAAGAGGGAGGGGTTATTCCCCAAATTGCAATGAAAGGGGTAGGTTTGGGGGGAGAAGGGAGGATGACCTCCCTCAAAGGGTAACCTTAACCTGAGAGAGAGAAAGTAGGAGGAGGAGGCACTTTGGAGAAGGTGGAATGCTCTCACCCCCCAAAGGGAAACCCTAACATAAACCTTAACCTAAGAGAAAGAGAGAGAGAGAGTTGTTTCATCCACCAGAGACAGCCGCATTATGTGCGTCCAGGAAATCCGCCGCTGTTATATAGAGGGTCTGGATTTGCCAGATACCACTGGAGGGGGGTTGCCACTTATTTATTTATATATTAAAGACAGGGTTACCAGAGAGCACTATTTATTTATTTAATTTTATGTAGATGAGTCGCCATTTACTGTTTTTATTTATTTATATAAGAAGAGTTGCCAGTTAACACCATTTATTGTAATTTTTATTTCTGGAGCGGTTGTCAGTTATTGTTTTTATTTATTTATATATGCAGGGTTGTCAGGCAGCACCATTTATTTTAATTATATTAATTATTAAAGGCAAGAGAGCGGGAGACGTTCTCCTTAATTTGCTCAGCAAAAGAATTAATTAAAACGCAAAACGCTCCCCAATATTAACAATAAAAGAAATACACTTGACTCTTTATATTAATACATGGCTTAGAAGAAGAAATAAATAAAACACCAATATTAATAATAAAAGAAATACACAGGACTCTTTATATTATACATTATTCCAATAACATTCTATAAGAATAATAGTTAATTAATCCATAATCCGAAAGACCTGAATCGCTTTCATTTACTCTAAATCCAAACGGAAAGTGTCTATTTACTTTTGTCAATCATCTCATATAAAGTCTTAAAAAACAGCATTTCTTTTTATTTCAAGAGAGCCAAAAATGCCGTAATTGTTAATCTGGCGGAGGTCAAGCTTTTCACTCAACCTTAGACCTACAGTTTAACGTGGAATCGGAACCACCACCAGCCTAGCGTACTAACTAAGAGGTCACCCAGGGTACCCATTTAACTACCAACCAATTGTGCGGAAGGATGAACAGCTGAGTTTTACCGCGCGCCGGCTGCCATCGCTGGGTCTCGAGTCCGGAGCCGATGGATTCATAGTCAGCGACGCTAACCACCGACGCGTATCATTGAAAGAAAAACAAATGGCAGAAAATGCAAGCAAAAATAACAGTACACACTTTATATACATATATACATATTTATATACATTCTTAATTAATTTTACAGAATAAATCTACATATACTTTTATATTAAACAATGAAATGTTAACAAACTTCCCCGAAAGTGTCTATTTACTTTTGTCAAACCTCTCCATATAACACACACAATATATATATATATATATATATATATATATACAGTGTGTCCGTAAAGTCATGGTGGGATTTTAAATAGTTATATTATTGCAATGAAACATGATAATGAGATGAAAAAAAGGCAAATTGAAGAACAACTCTAAAAGAATAACTTTATTTAACGTAGTTCGATATGGGCTCCTCTGGTAGCCTGGTAGCCCAGCAGACATCTAGGCGGTGATGTGTGTCCGTAAAGTCATGGTGGGATTTTAAATAGCTATATTATTGCAACGAAACATGATAATGAGATGAAACAATGCCAAATTTAAGAACAACTCTCAAAGTTGTATCTTGTAGTTAGTCTAGGCTAAGCTTAACCTTTATCTCGTAGTTAGTCTAGGCTGTCCACATGCCTATGTTGAACATGAGCGTAATAGCCCGAAAGTTAATGTGTGGTGTGCTCTAGCACGAGATCGAGTGATTGGCCCATTTTTCTTCGCGGAACCCACTGTGACGTCACACAACTACCTCGCTATGTTGGAACATTTTGCAGTACCCCAATTTATTGACAATAATGTCATCTTTCAGCAAGATGGTGCTCCTCCGCACTATGCCAACGTTGTTCGAGAATTCCTTAATGAAAAATTTCCACAGAGATGGATAGGAAGAGGAGGATGGAAGCCATGGCCTCCACGCTCTCTAGACCTGACACCTTTGGACTTTTATTTGTGGGGTTACGTCAAGCAAAGCGTGTACAGTGTACCCATTAGGGATATTCATCACTTGCACGAGCGAATCACGGAAGCTATCGCATCCGTCACTCCTGATGTTCTTGGGCGTGTGTGGCTGGAATTGAATCACCGCCTAGATGTCCGCAGGGCTACCAGAGGAGCCTATATCGAAATACGTTAAATAACGTTATTCTTTTAGAGTTGTTCTTCAATTTGCCTTTTTTTCATCTCATTATCATGTTTCGTTGCAATAATATAGCTATTTAAAATCCCACCATGACTTTACGGACAAACTGTATATATATATATTAGTGATGTAGCGGATGTCATTTTTTTCACATCCGCGGATGCGGATGCGGATGAGGATGTTTGATTTCAACATCCGCGGATGCGGATGCGGATGTCTACATTTTCGTTATTTTTTAGGATATATTCGAGATTTGTTGTGTTTAACGTATATAATAAGTTATTATATAGAGAGAGCTGTAGCTATAATGTAGTATAATTGATTAATTGTACAATAATTGCTCTACTTTTCCCTGAACATATAAAATAATAGCAAGCATCTAACTAATATAGAAATCAATTAGTGATTTCGTGTGCAAATAAATTCGTTATATTTTGTTGAGTTTCAGCCATAATTAGAAACCATAATTGTGTTACCCGACCTCTTTCCCCAACCTCCACCCTTATAGAAAGAGATCTTTAATTAGCTTGATAACTATTTATATTAAGTTTAAAGTTTTATTAGGCATATTTATAAATGAGTAATTAAAATAAAGTAAACTAAGATGTTCATCGTTTAATATTCAAACTTAATTATAGGAAGGTTATGCTTAAGGAACATTAATTTTCCTGCCTTTTCTGCTGCCAGTCTGTTTCTCTTTTCATCATATATTAATCCAGCACTGCTAAATAATCTCTCGCTTGGTACGCTTGTTGGAGGACGTGCTAAATGTTTCCTTGCAAGTTTACTCAAGTATGGATAGATATTCTGCGTATTTTTCCACCAACTAATAGGATTGTCACATGCAGCCAGGCGTTTTTCTTGGTGATAGCTCTCGATCATTTTTACTTCATCTTTTGACATCGCGTAGGTCTCGTCATCGCTGCTTGACTCAAGAAACTCAGTACTAGGTGAAAATAACAGCTTTGTAACGTGGATCTAAGTAGATTGCAAGAGAGTAACTTCATACAAGAACAGCCTCTCGTCTTGTCGCTTGCATCACTTTTGCGCACAATGAACTAGTTCTAGTATTATAGTAGAATTTGATAATTTCCGCTTATTAATGACATTTTATCTCAACGGTCCACATTCGCACGACATCCGCAGTCCAAAGTGCGGATGCAGATGCGAGAAAATGTGCGGATGTTCCGCGGATGCGGATGCGGATGTGACCTACATCACTAATATATATATATATATATATATATATATATATATATTATATATATATATATATTCTTAAATAAATCTACATACACTTTTATATTATTATTCTAGAATTTTTTATAAAGAAAATGAAAGTTAACTGTTAAATTTTATAAAAAACAAAGAAAAACAATATATATTTTAACAAACTTCCCCGAAAGTAAATAGACACTCGACACATGATTCGCCCGAGGCTATTTCAAAAGATCGTGGATAACGCACTTTCACCCGAAAAACTTCGGTCCATCTCCTCTCACTCGTATTATTATTATTATTATTATTATAATGGCTTTCTTGCGCAATGTTTTGAATAGAAAAAAATCATCATTTTTCATAAGTATATTGGAACTCATTTACCGAGTTGGTTTATGATGGTCGTAAATATTCACAGCAAAATTTTTTAGAATTTTAATAAAATGAATGAAAAGAAAAACAAACATTTTTGATTTATTATAAAATCCTTTCGATAAGATCGTAAAGGGAAAATTTGGAAAAAAGAGAGAATTAATTGTATTAAATTGAAAAACATTATTGATTCCTTGTGCAGATTTTGGCGGTGTGGCTCTGGTTCGCTCCAGCATGCTTGCTCCTGAACCAAACCTAACCTATTGTTCAGACCATAGATTCTCTTTATACTGTAACGACTTGCCCCTGCTAAAATTTTATGTCCATTTCCCTATCCAAAATGGGGAAAGTTGAGGATCAAGCTGAGAGTAGGATACTTGCAGATAATAATGCAAAAAACTTGATGGCATCGTGACAGAGCATGCAAGTTAGCAATTTACTCATACACCTTGAGATGTCAACATTGAAATTAAATCTATGGAGAGAATAAAACGATAAAGACACCATCATTATTCGGTCAATCAGGACTTCATTGTTCAAAGCGTGGGTCCGTTATATCGGTGTTACGATTGGTACACAAATTTAACATAGACCGCCCAGTTACATTGACAACCAATCAACAAACTTACGAACCGCCTTTTAGTCTTTTGGGGTAGTGCATGGGGAAAATGTATATGAATGTGAGTATTTCCAGCTGGAACTCACAGCAGTTATTTTCACCAGTGAATAAACAAATACATTTCCTCCGTCATGAGTCATTCACAAGAACTTTACAGTTTGCCGGCTTTATATGAAGCTCTTGAGCTGTGTTTCGATTATTTCATCATATATATATACCTATATATATATATAGGTATACATATACATATATGTATGGAGGGTTGTAGTAATTCATCTCATTACATTTTACTGTAAAATGCTTCATTAAAATAGTAGGTATCCGCAATTTTTAACTGTAGATTAGTTTGCAATTAATATTATGCTAAAGTCCTGTTTTGATCAAATTCGTTGAATGTTTTTTATAACAACCCTTTGCAAGTTTTAAATAATTTTATAAATTCCATAATAAATTCATTTGAAATGTTATTCATCATTTTCTTTTAAAGGGTTACAAACTTCTCTGAGCGGTTCGAAGACATTTGATACTTCACATTACAACTCTCTTACTATATGTATACTCTGCATATGTTTTAAGCAATTGGGCTTTTATTAAAAAAAGATTCAGGAAATGTATGAACTGATCAAGTTAATTATTCTTTCTCCTTAAAGGTCCGATGAGGATTTGACTCGTGTTATAGAATCTTTTCGTTTTAAAGAAACGCATGTCGTGGACCTGAATACGGAGGTAGAAGTTTTACCGCGCAGTCAACCCAGCGATTGCCACATCATAAACGAAATAATGTAAGTTTTTTCTTTTACATGTGTTTCGGGTAAGAAGAAGACGCAATGTATTTTCATAAATATATTAAATGAAAGCAATCACGTTTGTAGTACAATAAACAATTAGTTTCCATTAAATAAGCTACAGAACACACACACTAATATTATTGGATGAAATTAGTCATTTTATATATATAAGATCAAAACATACGCACAATCGGAAATCGACTTTTTATCAATCTGCATAACATTTCGTCGTTTCGTTGAGTGTGACACGGGTCGAATAATTAAAAAAAAATTATAAATTCCTTACCACGTGACATATGCATATTAACATAGTAAGTATTACTAAAATATACTTGTAGCTGGAAGGGATTCTATACAACTTCGGGGATATGCAACTGCTTGAGAAATTTTACAATAACAGGGTCACTCCAGGGCTGAGTCCCGAGTGAATCAAAAGAGTACTTGCGGTCCCTATTCTTAAAATAGATTGCAAACCAATGAAACCCTTCACTACCAATAACATCTGTGTTCAGAATAAGATTACCGCAATCTCTCTTAGTTTCAATTTCAATGTTTTATTCTTCGCAAACACAGATAAATTTGGAATTTGTGATTCGCTCACTATTCATTACTCTCTGAAGTGTATTCGCATCCATTTTAAAAGTCAGTGAAAACGCTCCTAAATCTGTCAACTTCTATTAGGGCTTGTGACTCGAGGTATACTAGTACACTAATAGGCGCGTCTATCGGCTTGGCAAATTCCAATCTGACTGAGATATTTCCACTCTGTTGGGGAACTAATTGTGTATTTACACTAGCAGAAAGTCAGGTGTGATGTCAAATGGATAAAGGTTAAATTGATCGATGAATTCTTTCTGCGTTATCCCAAACCCGAGCTCATCACAAGCACCTGCAATATGGGCCAGATTGCTATATGCTCTCGCGCAATGCGGGAACACAGCGTCTGATGAATAATCCATATCCATAGCCCCGCCCAACGCAACGCCATTGACGTATATTTATATTTTTCAGGCCGAAATTCTCGAATTTAAAGGCACTCTTTTTATATTTCCCATTCACCGAAGCATGGTCCTGCACTCCAATTAATATCCTTTTAGGTAGAACTCCCAAGACGATGTTTTCTATCTGTTTCGAGGCCAACCCTGCTGGCACCGTGAATAGTTTGATCTCTGCTCTGTTAATTGGGTATTTTACTGTGGACTGTAGTAAGTTTTTCTAAATTTCTATTTGTTTAGGCGAACTTAATTTCACTCGCCGTACGCGGAGGTATGTCTCCATAATGTGAATCACAACGGGTTTTGCTCCCTCTTCTTGATCAGCTCCCAGATTTAAACAGATCTCAGGATTCGTGCGGGCGAACTTTATTTTCATATCCACCCCATTCACAAGTAACTTCTGGAATGTGAAGTCTGTATGCAGGCGTCGAAAACACTCATATACCTTCTTTTTAGAATTTTTAAATTTGTCCTTTATCCTCCTTTTGTCTTTAGATTGATAATAGCCTCGGCACTTAAAAATGTATCCGTCGCTTCTTTGGAAAAGTTGAGGACATTTTCCAGATAGGCTCTCGTAGGTGATAGTACTCCGTTCCTGCCGATATGTTGAACTGATTTAAATATACATCACACTGGCATATGGAGTGCAGAAAGTTTGTTTCAGGGTATACACCATATTTGTCAGCGCAGTTTGTTCCATCAGAATGGGCTATACGTAGTTTAGTGTACATATGCACACAGCTTGGGTCATAAAAGAAAGGACATGAGCTGGGTATCACGAATTCTATTGGAGCACTCTGGGAATTAATTGTGTTTAACGGGTTAATCGTAATAAAGTCACTGTGCTCAATAGAAACTTGAGTTGGAGGCATGTCAAAGAGGGACAGCTCCGATTTACAACATTTTGAACTACACGGATGGATGAAGGGTGCCATGACGAGTCAGAAATAGTACCACCTCTCTCGACAAGTAATAAACAGTCTATGATTCATGAGATCAATGTCCTTAGCTAATATTAGTCAAAATAATGGCCAACCATAGGTTTCATTTGCTTAGAACACTTCCTTTTTATATCCTTTTACGTTTAACGCCACATGCTGGTAATCCCTTCTTCCGGACAGCCCTCTTCTTCTTCCCACCACCACGCATTTTTCTCTTTGCATCTTTGACGGTTTCGTCCTGTTTACACTAATTTTTTTTTAGTTTCTTTAGGTTTAGCCCCAGTCAATATGTCTTCTGCCGTGTTAAGACCTGATTGTAGTGCTTTCCTCCCGAGGTATCTCGTTGAAAATATGGATCCAAGTCCACTACCACGCTGGTATCTCACACCTCGATAGACTGTGAAAGACTTTGTCCATTATAACTCATGCGTCGAAAGTGCAGCTCTGCTTATCTCCCATCACCGAATGGGAAATTTTTTTCCTCAATCGTTCTTATATATATTGAGATGTTGGTTATTAGATTAGTCGCGACATTCACATAATGGGGTCTATCATATGTAATACTCATGCTTTTCCCTCTATGGTTGGGAATGTATGCAATGCGCAGCAGGCGTGCTTAGGTATCCCCAACAAACTGGTGCTCCGCTATATTGCTGTAAATATAGCACATGTCTGGGGTTGTATACCCATCACTCAATTTCTCCAATTTCATCTGATACATTAGGCTGGACAAGTTATGTTGTGCTTCGTGAAAGGTATTCCTTTGGAAGGCTGATCGATATCGCACCTCGGTTATAATTTTGAACACTCCTTTGTCTTTAATATTTCTGTCAGCCTGTGATTTTAGGGTCAGAGTATGTGCAGGGTTTACTTTGTTTAAGATTTCGTATACTGAATCATTCGTAAGACTTGAGTTTTTTAAACTTGCGTTTAAGTCTCTCACAACATTCACAGCCGCACCATAGCAGCCCGGACCTAGTGTTACTACTGTAGGGTAATACCGTGCATCCCCAATCCGGGCGATACCTATGGTTTCATCCCGAGTTACACCGGCTTTTTCACACTCATTACAGTCTCTAAGAATCGTAAAAACGGGTTCTTTATAATTAATATTTAAAAAGAGGGTGTCCAGCTGAATCTCGCATATCCCCACCTCATACGAATCACGACCTAAGTCAATGGGCCCATGGATTTCTCTTACAAAGTTGGCCAGGGTGTTGTTAGGATGTACAGAGAGGGACGAGAAGGACGGTAGTGTGACGTAGAAGTGGTGAGGCGCCATGTTGCATACTATTAAAGCTTCATTATTGCATCAGCTTTGATATAGGTGTTGAAGCTTTCTGAGTACCCTAGCCATTTCACCAGGTACATTTTTCTCTTTCCTGAACCTTTGCTTCCTAAAATTTTTTCAATTTTAAACACATTTTTTCCTAAATTAAATGTCACTTTCTGCAAATCCTCGCGGTAAAAGCATCCTGCGATTTCTTCCCCATTCAAATTTTCAACGTAATACAACATTATCTCGCCTTTAGTTCTCAGCCCTAACTTTAAAAATCTCACGTGTCCAGCCTTGCTCAAATCCCTTCGCGAATTTATTTCACGAACGCGACAGCCTTACATAATCATTGATTTTGAAACGCGCAGAGTGCGGTGGTGGTGTTCCATCTCTTCTCACATCAGACTCTGTACACGTACCTCTTTCTAAAATCTCGTTTGGTGTTCCAATCTTGCGATGGTGTGAGCGGTTGTATGATGAGGCTAATGATTCCAGAATGCCTATATATCTGTATGTGTTTTTATGTGTAAAATAGCAATGCATGTGTTCCTTTATGGTACGTTCGACTAAATAGGCCTTATGTATAGAATTGGTAGTGTAGTAGCTGATATTTAACTCTGCCAACATGTTCTGAAAAGCTCGGCCTATAAATTCTTTCCCCATATCCGTACAAAAATAGCCAGGAACCCTGTTTTGGTGGCTTTAGCAACTGTTTTCAGAGGAATTAGCCACAGATATCTAGAGAATACATCTATTATGACAGGTGAAGCGGTAACTATCGTTATACACTGAATATCTTTGCATGTCTGTTAAAGATGCTTGCCAAATAGAGTCAATCGATGCCGCTGTTGTCTTGGCTGTTTTAAACCTTTTTCTCACAGGCTTATGAAGTGTATAAGCGTCCTGCTCCCGCAAAAACCTCTCAACATCTTTTTTTCCTACTCCATCATTGTGAACACTTCTGTACATTCTATCTACGCTACCGTAGGAGGCTGGGCTAGAAATGTCATAATGGCGTTTTCTTAATATGTTAGCCATTTGCGTATTTTATAGGCACGTGGTTAGGGTTCACCGTTGTTTAGCCTCTTCTTTCTCCTCTTCAGAGTTGCTACCGGTGATGGTGATGGCGTTTTCAATTGTGGCACATGCGATGTAATATCGTCTGCTAAGCAAAAAGGAAAAGTATGAGCATATGTTTCTCTCAAATAATGCGCCGGAGTTTGAATAAAATGTGTTTAGTTCGTGAAAATGAACGAAAATGTCTGGTGCGCATTCTTGAAAGTGGGAGTAATAAAACATTAAAACCGGTATTGTTTCATGTATCGGAAAATTTCATAAAACACCTACCCAGTATAATGGGATGCAAGTATTCACGTTGGAACAAAGTCGGAACGATTCATCAGCTTATGGTGTGACTCAGACCTCCCGTCGAGCCGATCCGCCCACCTGTGGCTCATATTCATTTCAAAGCTTGAATCAAGTGGACATGCACTCCTCGAATACGATGAAACTTACTTTGAGTAGCATTCTCAATACCGTGTACGATGTGTCCGTGACGAAGTCTTTGCGCGTGTTGATATGCGCGTATTGATATACGACTGATGTGGGAGAATGAGTCTGATGATAACGTTCTGATGATAACGCGAAACCGTTCCATCCTCGACAGAATGTTTGAAATCGTCGGTTTCCGCAAGCTGAAGCCTATATTAGACGCGCGTGTTACGGATATGCCTTATTTTGATATGGTTTTTGAATAAGCATACACCGCTCTGCTCGAAGGGTTTACCGAGTGTAGGACTGAATAAGGCGAGAATGGTCTGGAGCTGGATGCTTATTTAAAAGGTTTAGACTCTGAAATATCACGAACTTTGGTACAAAGCACTTGAGCGGTACAGGGCTGAGATCACCTACATCATTCACCTTCAAGAACTATTTCTTTATACAATGAGCAGCTGTTGTTACGACTTAGAAGATTATTTCAATTGCCGCTATGCATTGTGAAGAAGAGTTCACGATTGAAAAGCTCGGATCGATAAGAATAAACCATCGACTAGAAAGGAGTGTTTATAAACTTGTATTTAATAATGATGTTGTGGCTAACTGTGACCTCTTTGTGCGTGCTTTTGAATGTATTCTAGCCGTGTTTAAGGATAATTTGCCAACCGAATGTAAAGTGGGCACAAAAATAGTATTGAACAATATGAAGGCTATTTACATCGAGTATAGGTATCGTTATAACTTGAGTGGTGAAATAATGTTAAATCGTATTTACTGCGTAGTCAAAGCAATAATGAAGTGACTGTAGACTCGTTTACTTGCGAGTTTAGTGTTTTAGTTAAGCGCAGTAGAACATAAAGTGTATGTATTTTGATGTATATTTATTCAATATATTTAATTGTTTAATATAATTGTGTATATATATATATTTCTCCTGTACTATTATATTCATGGTTATACTCCATCGTTTTGTATTTCTTATTTTATTTTTTATAATATATATATTTCTCGTTCGTATTTCTTATGCTATTATTATTATTTTTTATTTTATTTTTTTTATCATATATTCCATCGTTGGTATAGAATGAACGATTGTATATTTATTTTCTATAAATTTCATGAAATTGAATCCAATAATTCGTCTAAATAAACAGAATGATGTAATGGTGTTTTATTTAATTCTTTTGGTTGTGTATATAAACGATATTATTTAATTATATATATACCAAATGGCTGATTACGCTTTCGAAACCAACTGTCAAGAATAGCTGCTTTAATTAAATAAATAGCGCAATCTGGCAACTCAACCATAATAGTGTACTCCTGAACATAATTAAATTATATAGAGGTACCTGACAACCCATCTATATATAACTAAATAAATGGAATATATAGTGGTATCTGGCACTTCTACTTATATAAATAAATAAATAGAATATATAGTGGTAGCTGGCAACTCACCCTAATAAGGTACACCCTGAACATAATTAAATCATATAGGGGTATCTGGCAACTACAGGCCCTCTATATAAGAGCTGCGGATCCCCTGGACGCTCATTATGCAACGGACTCCGGTGGAATAAAGAACTCTCTCTCTCTCTCTCTCTCTCTCCTTCTTAAGTTAAGGCTTAGGTTAGGATTTCCCTTTGGGGGTGAGGACATCTCACCTTCTCCCGCAAAGACCCTCCTCCTTCTCCTCTCTCTCTCCTCTTAGGTTCAGGTTACCCCTTTGGGGGAGGTCATCCTCCCTTCTCCCCCCAAAGCTTCCCCCTTCATTGCAGCTTGTGGGATAACCCCTCCCCCTTGTTGCAAGACTCCCTTTGTTGCATACCACTCTTGCAACATCTATTAACATTTGCAACATTGCAATTGCACTCTCCCATTTTGCAAATCCAACCAACCTATCTTGTTTAAATTAAAGATAAATTATTTTTCAGGGTGGGCTTCCAGACAGCATTTACTGATAGCGCAAATTACACACGTAATCAGGAAATGTGTAGTTCCAATGAAAAAGCCTTTTTAGTGATTTAATTATAATAATATTTTTTTTCAATTTCATTTTTATTGTTCTACGTATACATGTACAGCATACTGCCTACATTAGGTGTAACATACATATGGGCATATCTATGAGAATAATTATAAAAGCTATCCCCCTCCAATGTTCCCTCTAATTTTTTTTAGTCCGTGTGCGCAAGAAATTTTCGTTGTGCATGCATTTAGATTCATGGTGAAAAATTGTGCAAACTTTTCTGAGCGCTATTATCTTCAAAATAAAATATATATAAATATTAAATACTTAATAAATATTATTTCCATAAGGTGATAGCTTGATCATTACGATACTATTAAATGGATATTAAAAAACTGTTTACAATATTATATATTCTTAAAAAAGAAAACATTTTATCCATTCTAAAAATATGAATAAAATAAAAATAGTAAAATAAAATTAAACAAAAAGAAATAAAATAAAAATAACATTAATTGAAAATGACTATTTTAGTTATCATTTCTCAAAACAATTTTTAGCATTTGGCAATTTAAAATAGACTATCAAGATTAATACATGATTTTGTCCATTCACAAAATAGGAATAAAATAAAAAATAATTTTATTTTTTATGAATTATGAGATAATTGCTATTCGTTTTTATGCAAAAATAAGAGAGAGAAGGTTTATATTCAATGCAAATACATAGAGTAAAAAAAATCCGTATTGCTTAATTGCGCGGACGTCGGCGAAGTCGGGCGGAAGGGGTTAATACTTAAAAGAACGACTATAGAGTATGTTGATGCAAATGGTCAGACCTTGTGTGACGGGATATTTTTGAAATTACTTCATTTACTGTCGTGACTCATGATAAGCTTGAGCCTGTGCGCATTTTATTTTGCTGTGTGCGCGGGTTTCAGAACGCGTGCGCGCGCGCACACGCGCACACCTTAGAGGGAACATTGTCCCCCTCTCCCCAATTTTTATAATTACACCCATAGATAATGAGTGTTTCTAACAATAGGATTGTGTTTGTCCTCCACAACGTTTTTACTCCAGTTACGCCACTGGTCAGAATGAACAATTCGGGCTGAAGCAAAACAAAGATTAACCAAGGTTAGATGGTATACAATAACCCTAGAATGAACGTAATCATTTTTATCGTTTAAACTTCACTTTTTGCTCTTTAGTTTTTATATAACGGATTCAAAGCGATTAATTGAAGAAAAATAAAAACATACTGAAAAACTTCCATGAAAGCAACTGAGCATGTCAGATATTTGTTGAAATCATTAGCGATGGATATTGTAGAAAATAATCTATAGTCTATAATACTTGTACATAGTCCGGAGTTTTTCTCGGAAACTGCTCAATGTAAGGAACTCATCCTTACACCGTTGGAAAGGTCTCCGTTCTGGGAGGATCTTGAGAATATTTATTTTTTTGTTTGCACAAGCATGCGCAGACGCACTCGCGCAACTTTTAAAGGAAGCCAAATAGAGAAAAAGTTCATAGAAGAAAAAATGTTCCTTTGGTCTGTTTAGGCGGATGGGGGTGTAGGGGGTGTGAGGTGGTGGTGTGGAGGTATAAGGGTAGTGTAGAAGGTTTGGGGGGCATGTCCCACCAGCTGAAATTTAAAAGTGTAGGAACTACATACAAAAATGCACTTGACTTCCTGAGTATATGTTTTATTGTTAAATCATGAAGTAGCTCGTTTAGTTTCATGTGAAACATTCTTGCAACAATATCTAGCCTATGTTCTGGTCTTTGATAAGCTTCAATGCTTTCAGCAATATCAGGCCCTCTTGGACCGCAAGTAAACGTAATAAATAGATCCGGCTTCCCAGATTTTCTTACAATTGCCATAGCGTCTTGATAATTCTGCAGCATTCCTCTCGGGCTGCCTTAATAAAGATACTAATTTTGCGACAGATATTTTGTATTATTCCTTGGCCTGTTTTTACACATGGACAACGTTATAGCTTTTTCTAAAGTGAGAAGTTTTGAGTATGTTAAAATCTTTGGTGAAAGAATAACTAAAAATTCTGTATTTAAAGAAATAATGTTGCAATAAATATACTAACTTGGCCGCAAATGTTTTGCGGGTCTCTGCTAATAATAATAATAATAATAATAATTTTATTGTTTTTTGCTACACTGCTAAGGCTTACAAAAAGTACAGAGAGAGTAACATATAATAACACACATCTATAATATATATATATATACATATGATAGTGCGACAGTTAATGCATTCCAAAGCATATGTATAGCCAGTATAAAACAATATGGGTATTAACAGCAACACAATAATAATAATAATAATAATAATATCAATATTACAATTTATTATTGTTTTTATGCCAGTTGATGAATCCCTCAGTTGCTGCAGGAAGCATATGCACATACATATTCACACACACATGTATGTGTATGTATATATATATATATATACATATGTGTGTGTATATATTATATATATATATATACACACACATATGTATATATATATATATACTGTACATGCACACACATAGACATACATCATTACCTATATCCACAAACACACACACACACACACACACACACGTACATATAGACGCATTTGCTCATTATACATTCGGAGAAATATGATGGCAATGCCTTCATATGTTTACATAGCAAAGAAATGCCATGAACAAGCTAATTTTAAGCTTTATTGGCAGAATGGAATTGTATGGTAAATCTTGATAGATAATGCCGAGTAGCTTTAAAGATATAGAGGCAAAGAGAGAGAAGTACATGGAGATTATCTAATGTAAGCTTCAAACATATGTTTAGAAATACATATAGTTAGTGCAAAAAACTTCACTTTTCTACGTGGTCAAAATATGATAATAAAAACCCACTCTAATAGACAGAGTTTATTTCCACAACAGTTTCGATACCCACTGGCATCCTCTTCCACCCGAAGAGGATGCCAGTGGGCATCGAAACTGTTGTGGAAATAAACTCTGTCTATTAGAATGGGTTTTTATTATCACAAAGTTAAGATATTCAGCTAGGATTACACATTCACATGGCTACAAAATAATAAAGATCACCTGAAGATCACGACTTAACCTAACCAATCGTCAAGGGCGTACAGTTGACCGAACGATTGGTTAGGTTAAGTCGTGATATTTTCGTTAGTTAGCCTTATAATTTACTTTGGAACACTTTAAAAGATTAGGCGTATTTGTTCAAATACAAATTTATAAGTAATCAATCTTCAGTATTTATTTTAGACTTAATCTCTTCAACTATCAAATTTTTGTTTATATAAAAGCGAGACTATTTATGATATCAGATAACCAGTTATAATGAAGGCCGTATAATTAACTCGCTTTAATTAAATTAATTTCTAAACGCAATCATCTACCCACCTCTTCTTATCAGCTAAAACACTCTGAGCTTACGAAAACAAGACGAAAGCGCATGCGCAGACAGCAAATTTAAAATTCAAAAACTTTTATTCAACATTTTTATTTACAAGAAAAAGCGATTCAGATTCCCTATTTACTGAAAATAAAAAAAATTACAATGTTTTCTGATATTGGATAATTAATTTTGGTAAATATTAAGTTTCAGGGACACCAGTTTTTTTATCCCTGATTGGCCGAAAGTTGGTAACGTTGGAAATAACGAACCATCCAAGAAC
>JAJOZX010002359.1:0-122500 GCA_023014485.1 Bathynomus jamesi | reverse complement strand
TATGCCAAATTTGGTGAATTTTAAATAAAATTTACTATGTGCTACCAGGCGTCAAAGTTTCCCTTTTTTCAATTTGTTTGTTTTTACAACTTATGATTTTATGTTTAATTGTTTATATTTCAGAATTTTTAATTAATGGTTTATATACTAGCTTGCTTTTAATTGTTGCTTGGAACTCGTAATTTTGATACCAATTAATCGATTATGGAAGCTAGGCCTAACTCACCATCACCCAGTTGCTCAGTTGGGAGAAGTTCTACAAGAAAAGAAACTGAAGTATGGCTAATTGGGCAGCCCTCTGCAGTACTAAAAACATCCGTATTACCATCAGAGAAGGAAATGATGGCCCTCTTCATGCACTACAGAAATATTAAAAAGCGAGGCATTAGAGAATCATGCTGCTCTACTGCGGATGATGTGCTAGCAGTTTGGAAAAAAGCAGGAATACCAGCAAAACAAAGAATACATGTACTAGATAAAATTCAAGGAATACTAAAGGAATGGCAGCTGCTTAAGAGAAACAAAGCATTGAAAAGATCACAAAATTTAAATAATAAAGAAGAAAAATGGAAAGATAAACTGGAAAACTTATTTGACATTGCTCATGAGAATGATATGCAGCTTATAAAAATAGAAGATGATAAGAAATTCTTGAAAATGCAACGTGAGAAAGGACGTCATGGAAAAATGGGTACCATTGAGAAGGCTGTTGCTAAAAACGAGCAAAGAGCAGCAGAAAAGCAACAACGTTATGAAAAGAGGAAAGCAGAAGAGATCAAAAGAAAGAAGAATGAAGAGGCTGTCATACTCACCAGTACATCATCAGAATCAGAATCAGAGGAGAGTAAAAGTGATGAATCTGGTTTCTGTGCTGCACAACCTTCAACATGGAAAAGTAAGGTAGGCAAACGTAGAAAATTGTTTGATGATAAATTATTAGGAAGTCTTGATGTTGCAAAATTGAGTGACAGAAATGCGTCTCTAGTTTTAATGCAAACAATCAGACATCGCTTGAATGGGGCATCTGCGAACAAATAAAATGCGTGTGTTTCGATACAACGGCAGCCAATATTGGTCCTAGAAATGGTGCAGCTATTCTTCTAGAACAAAAATTCGACAACGATTTATTGTGGCTGGCATGTCGACACCACATATTTGAAATTATGCTGGAAGCTGTTGTTTGAAAGTCTTTATCACCATCTTCTGGCCCAGATATAGTCCTTTTTAAGAAGTTCAGAGAAAAATGGTCAAGCATTAATAAGGAGGACTACGAAACAGCATTATCAGATCCAGATATCTATGAAAATATTCATGACATCAAAGATGACATAATTATATTTGCAGCAAATCAACTAGATACATTCCAACCAAGAGACGATTACCTACAACTATTGCAGTTAACAATTATTTTTTGGGGAGGTGAACCAAAAGGTGGAATCAAATTTAAACATCGAGCGGGACTTCATCGGGCTAGGTGGATGGCCAAAATTACATATTCATTAAAAACTTTTATGTTCAAATCTCAGTTCAAAATTTCAGTAAAAGACAAAAAAGGACTAAAAGACATCTGTCTATTTGCTACTCGGTTATATGTAAAGGCATGGTTTACAGCTCCTGTGCCATCTTGCGCTCCTCGTCTTGATCTGGAATTATTACAGAATCTTGTAGTCTACAAACAAATAAATGACACAATTGCATTTGTTACTATTAAAAAACTGTTAGGTCACCTCTGGTACCTATCAGAAGAACTGGTAGCCTTGGCCTTTTATGATGATGAAGTGCCTACTGAAACGAAAAACAAAATTATAAAGGCCTTGCAAAATACAACAGAAACTCTTCCTGCAAAACGGGCTTTTCTAGATCATGCACTTATTCCAACGAATAAATTAGAAGATTTTGCCACATCAAATACTCAAAGATTCTTTACAATAACAGAATTTAGTTAAAAATTTTACTCAAAGATGCTAAAGAATGGCATAATGATGAAGAGTATAACTCCGCTAAGAAATCTATCAAACAGTGGAAAGTCGTGAATAATATAGCGGAAAGAGGAGTAAAATTAATGGATGAATATAATAAAATACTAACACATGACGAAGATCAAAACAATTCTTGCTACAAGTAGTGAAAAACTACAGGGCTGTTTACCCTGATAGAAAGAAAGAAACATTGATGAAGTAAGGACAGCTAATGTCTCAAATATCATGCTAGTTTAATTATGCATGCTTGTGGTTATGGTAGGACCTACGGGGGAGCTTTCCACATTAAAAAAAAGCAATGCGCCTTGTACTGTATCCCCTGGGTGGTGTGGAAAAATTTTACAATTTGAGTCGTTCTGTCAATTTTTAATTGCTGGTAGCAACCCCTAAAAATTAAAAATTTGCTAAAATATTTTAGGATAGTTATTTTTATGCTGAAATGAACCATTTAAAGGGTTGAACACATTAAAATATAAAAAAAAAATTTTTACCCCCATATTTGAATCACCCTAATATATATATATCTTAACTTTCTTACCGGGCGCCTGGTAGACCTAAAGCGGTCTGTCAGTTGGTAGCCCTCGGACGAGACCCCTCAGTGCCTCACGATCTCCACACATCAAGTTCGCCCGTTGGAGACTGATTCCACACTTCTCGACAGCACTCTTGATGTTATCCATCCATCGGATCTTGGGTCTTCCAATTGGTCTTCTGTTTTGAGGGGCCCATTCCAGCATTCTTCTTGCTGTCCTTTCCATCGGCATTCGTTGGACATGCTCGTACCATCTCAGTTGGTTCCTCTCAATATTCTCATTAATCGAAGTTACACCCAATCGCCTTCTTATTTCAGTGTTCCTTATTTTATTCAATCTACTTACTCCTCTATCAATCTCAGGACCCTCATTTCAGCTGCTTGCAGTTTTCCCCTCGTCCTTGTGGTTAGTGCCCAAGTCTCGCTGCCGTATAATAAGATTGGTTTCAATATTGTTGAGTATATACGCGTCTCTACCTTTTTAGGGATGTTTTCGTCTTTGAACAGGGGGTACAGGAAGGAAATATTTCTGCTATATTTAGCAATTCTTTCATTCACCTCTACATCCATACCCATATAATTTGCTATCACACTACCAAGGTATTTAAATGTGTCCGTCTTTTTCATTTCCCTTCCCCCAACAAAGATTCCATCCTCGTTCGCTCCCCTCGTTACCACCATATATTCTCCTCTCGAGTTGACCTGGTGAAGTAGTGAGTTGGTTTCTTGTACTCTCCACCTCACTTAGCCAGGTACGCCCGGATTATTCTGAGCCAGGCATCTAATCTTCTTTTGAAGATATCCAGTGCAACACCGATCGTGTTCCTTAGGTCTTTGGGCAGCTGATTAAACACTTCTGGTCCTCTCACAACAAAACTATATTTTTTCAGTGTTAAGGATGTTCCCTGTCTCGACTTTAATTTGGGAACACGACACAGTCTTCCTTTTCTATTTTCCACCGTTGTTTGGGGAGTTACAGGGTTCAGAGTAAGATTAGGGACTAGTTTCTCCATTATTTTCCAAGTGTTAATAATAGTGTATCTCTCTCTCTTCTCCTTTCCAGTGAATATAGGTTTAGTTCGCGTAACCTTTCCCAGTAATTTAGTTCTTTGCTCCACTTGATCTTGGCTGTGAAGCTTCTCTGAATCCCTTCTAGCTGTCTAATGTCTTTTTTTTTATATGGGCATGTTAGGACCGAGCAGTATTCCAATTTGGGTATGATCAGTGTTTTCAGTAGAGGATTCATCATATTCCTACCCTTCGTTTAAAGGTTCTCAGTATCTGCCCAGTTACTCTCTTTGCTCTGTTTAGTGCTATCTTATTTGGCGTTTCAAATTTCGCATCAAGTCATTACAAACCCTAAATCTCTTGCTCTAGAATTTCTTTGAATTTCCTGTCCATTTTGGGTACATTATTCCATGGATTTTAGGTCTTCTCTTTTTCCGCACCTTAATTTCTCGGTGTTAAACTTCATATTGTTGTCTTGCGTTTGCTTGTAGTTTCTGTTCATGTCGGTTTGTAGACATCCTATGTCTTCTGGATTTCTTATTTTTCTACTGATCTTTGTGTCATCGGCAAAGGATGTTACTGTGCTGTATCTGGTAACGTCCTCATCTTTGTCATTTAGCATGATTATGAAGAGTAGTGGAGCTAATACTGTTCCTTGTGGTACTGAGCTGACGACTTCTGATTTTGATGAAGATTCTCCTTTTACTGTAACGACTTGCCGCCGCTCACTAAGGAGATTATATATCCATTTCCCTAGTTTTTCTGTTATTCCCATATATTTCAGTTTATACAGTATACTATGATTCCATCGTCACACTTGTCGAAAGCTTTGGCAAAGTCTGTGTATATTACATCATAGTTTTCATTGCTTTCAAGTGCATCAATAATGTTGTTGTAGTGTTCCATTAGTTGTGATAGGCATGATCTGCCTGACCGAAACCCATGTTGGTTATCATTGAATTTTTTCCGAGTTTCCAGAAAGTCATAGATTTTCTGTCTAACTATTCTTTCAAATATTTTAGTGAGATGTGATGTAAGCGACACGGGCCTATAGTTTCTGGCCTCGGATCGATCTCCTCCTTTATATATTGGGACTATGTTCGCGCTCTTCAGGCTGCCCTGTATTTCTCCCGTGTTCAGTGATCGTCTCCATATGCAATAGTAGTAGGACCACAAAAGGTTAGAGTGCAATTGGAATGCAATGTTGATCAAATGAGTGCCAGTGCCAACCCCTCTTCCCCCTTTTTGAAAGGTGCCATCCCCACTCCCCAGGGTTCCAAAAAAGGGGGAATCCACTCAGCTGCCACAAGCTTGGGGAATCCACCTAACCTAAGAGAGAGAGGAGAGAGAGTAGTAGAGAAGAGAGAGAGCATGCTTCGCATGGGAGACCCAGCCGCATAATAAAATTTCGTTTGAGCATCAGCTGGCTTAGAAGTGTAATTCAGCCAGTTGGCTTAATCAGGCTTGAAAGGCGTAAAGAGTAGGTGTATGTATATATATATATATGAATAACTTTTGAGTTGCCAGTTTGAGCTATTTATTCAATTAATGGAGATATTCTTGACAGTTGGCTTAGAAATCCGTCAGTCGGCTTCGAAGGCGTAACCAGCCGTTTGGTATAGTTCAGTGGTTCCCACACTGTGTTCCGTGGAACCCTGGGGCTCCACCGAGGCTTAACAAGGGTTCCGTGACACGTTTTCTAATCAGTCTAATCAAGTCTTAATATTAAGGTCTAATTAAGGTCCTAATATTTATACATAATTTTACCTTGTGGCGTTTTGTTAAATAATAGTTCATATTCTTATTCTAACTTGAAATGGCACCATCGTGGATTTGAGATCACTAAATATTTTTCGCTAAAATTAAAATCTGCTAAGTATATGTGAATAAATTTTCGCTGCTCGGCTACTGCAAAAGTGTAACTTGGCAAATTTTAATTTTAATGATTTTATGAAAGACTGGTTCTGGTAGTACTGTTTTAAAATAAATATCATATAAATTCTGTCATAGTATTTCAAATTTGTCATATTATTTATGACAAATTTTAATATATATATTTTACTCGTGAGAATTTAACTGTAATTAATTTTGAGCAATATGTTTTCGCTAAAATTAAAATTTTCTAAGTTGCCAGTTGATTTGATGTGCACTTGTTTCGTAATTAATTGTGAACCAATCCGTATAACTATAGCCGTTGGCGTGGTGCACTGTCAAGTTAATTTCTGATAGGCTTTATTTACTTAAGTGTTTTCAGTGTAAAATTTGTATTGTGTTCATCATTAAAATCTGTAACCGACTTTTCTAGCATAATTTTGGTTAAAAGGAGAAATGGTTGAAATGCTATAGGCCTACTTTAAAAGAAAAAACATCTGGAAATGAAAACGAACTAATGGAATCGCCTACCGAAAATGAAAGTGGAGATAGGCCTACACATGTTAATGGAGAGGATATAGTACAACCATCTTCATCTTCAATGGTGAGAGAAAATGAAGCTAGTAAAACAATTATGAAATCTAAAAAACGTAAGTTTGACAGTAGCTATATAAACTTTGGATTTATACCTATTGGAAATTTAAATTGATCCTGACGGCCAATGTGTTGAATGTAATCAAGTATTAGCAAACAGTAGCTTGAATCCTGCAAAGTTAAAGCGGCATTTGGAAACTAAGCATCCACATTTAAAGGAAAAAAACAGTGATTATTTCAAAAGGAAGCGAGACGAATTACAAAAGACACTTAGCATACTCAAATCATTTGATTACTCAGACAATAAAAATGCACTTGAAGCCTCATATCGTGTCAGCTATCGCATTGCTAGGGCCGGCGAATCACACATAATTGCAGAATCATTAGTAAAGGGGTGTGTGGAGGATATAGTGACATGCGTGTTGGGTGAAAAATGCAGTAAACTTACAGAAACTGTTCCTTTCTCAGACAACAGAGTCTCTCGTCGCATTAAGGATATAGATAGCGATTGCGAAACAATACTAGTGAACCGGTTAAAAAGCAGCCCTGTTGGTTTTTGTATTCAACTTCATGAATCAACGGATGTAGCAGGATTAGCTGTATTGCTCGTATTTGTACGTTACGTTTATGAAGTGTGCGCGGGAAGACCTGTTTTTATGCCAATCCATTGAAACAACAACGACAGGCCAGGATATAGTTACTATCTCAAATAACTACATGCAAAAACATGATATCAGATGGGAGCTCTGCACAAACGTAAGTAGTATGACTGCAAAATGGTAGAGTGCAATGCAATTGCAAATGTTGCAAGAGTGCCCCCACCCCCTTTGTTGCAAGGGACCCATAGTGCCAGCCCCCACCCCCTATGTTGCATGGCACCCCCTAAATGAGGGAGGGAGAATGAGCAACAAGCGGTTATGCAACTTGGAGGCGGAGTTATCCCCCAAAGGGGTATACCTAACCTAAGAGAGAGGAGAGAGAGGAGAGGGGTTCGTTTGACAGGAGCCAAGCGCATAATAAGACTTCAGCAGAGCTGCCGTTGTCTTATAGGGCCTCTAATCAGCCAGTTGGCTTAGAAGGCTGAGTTGCCAGTTTGCACTATTTAATTAAAGCATATATTCTGGCTTAATCAGCCAGTTGGCTTAGAAGGCTGAGTTGCCAGTTTGCGCTATTTATTTAATTAAAGCATATATTCTGGCTTAATCCGACAGTTGGCGTATCTGGCTTAGTTGCCAGTTTGGGCTATTCATTTAATTAAAGCATATATTCTGACATATTCCACCATTTGACTTAGAAGGTTGAGTTGTCAGATAGCGCTATTTATTAGGTCATCCCATAAGTAATGCGACTTCTTAAAAAAAAAAATTTCCATTTTTATCATTATTTTACGGATAGAAATCAAACAACTCTTTGAAGTTATTTATATTTAAATAAATATTTATTTAAATATAAATAACTTCAAAGAGTTGTTTGATTTCTATCCGTAAAATAATGATAAAAATGGAAAAAAAAATAAAAAAATGCCGCATTACTTATGGGATGACCTAATATATAATAAATGCATATTCTGGTTTACAAATCCGATTTAGAAACCAGCCAATTGATATAATTAAATACCGTGTACAAACAAAAATGATTAAATAAAACACCATTACATCATTCTGTTTATTTAGGCGAATTAATGGAAATATATAGAAAATAAATATACAATGGAATATATATATATATATATATGTATGTTCAAAAATAATAATAATAGCATACGGACGATGAATATATAATAAATATACAATGGAATATATATATGATAAAAAAATAAAAATAGCATCACGAACGGGAAATATATATTCAAAAATATACAAAACGTTGTATTATCAATATATTAGTACAGGAAAAATATATACAGTTATATTAAATAATTAAATATATAATCAAAAAAATACAAAACGTTCTATTATCAATATGTTAGTATTGGAAAAATATTTACAGTTATATTAAATAATTAAATATAATGAAAATAATAATATACGAAACGTATAATCAAATGCATATTAGTGCAGGAAATATATATATATATATATATATATATATATATATATATATATATATATATATATATATACACAATTAAATAAATAAATATATATCCTTTATGTTCTACTGGTTATATTAAATAATTAAAAATAGTAATACACGAAACGTATAATCAATTGCATATTAGTACAGGATATATATATATATATATATATATATATATATATATATATATATATATATATATATATATATATACAGGGCGTCCCAAAAAAATGTATACACACTTTAACAGCTGATAGCTCAATTGATGTTTCTTTCTTTCCAAGTTAAACCCATTAGAATTAATAATAGCAGTCAGACTAAGCTTTGAACAAAGGAAATTCATTCTAAAATGCTACTGGAAGTGTGAAAACGCAGTTGAAGTGCAAAGACAGTTTAGGAGGGAGTTTCAAACAGATCCACCAACGCGACTTACCATCACTCGAATTAGAGATAAGTTTGAAGCCGATGGAACTGTTCAGAATGTCCACAAGAAGCGTTCCGGAAGACCACGGACATCGACAAGCCCACAAAGCAAGAAAGAGTACTGGAAACGTATCACCAAAGTCCAAGAAAATCTGTGCGGCAAGCGAGTCGTGAGGTAGGAATTTCAGAATCGTCTGTCCAACGCATTTTGAAGCGCTGTCAATGGAAAAGTTACATTCCAAGATTAGTCCATGCTATTAATGAAGATGATCCGGACCGAAGAGTGGAGTATTGCGAGTGGTACTTGGCACGATGTGGATTGGACGAAGGGGTTTCGTAGAATACCCTCCGCGTTCACCAGACCTCACACCACTAGACTTTTTTTTATGGGGATACTTAAAAGACAAAGTCTACGCTATAAAACCTGCAATAGTCGCTGAATTGAGAGCAGCCATTGAACGAGAATGCACACAAATACCAAACGAAATGTTTCGTGATGTTTGCGATTCCATTGCTTCGCGTTATCAGCAGTGCCTGGACCAGAACGGACGTCAGTTTGAAAACAGGCGTTGACAAAACAATTAAATAATGTCTGTAGATTCTATTACATTTTGAAAATGAAATGTATTTTAATAAACACTGCCTTTATAAGTATTTAAAGTGTGTATACATTTTTTTGGGACGCCCTGTATATATATACAATTAAATAATTAAATATACATCCTTTATGTTTTACGGTGCAAAACGCTAAACTCACACGTAATAAAGTCTACATCCACATCGATATTACTTTGTACTACGTGATAAAACCGTCCAAGCAACACTTCACCGTTTAACTGATACGGATGCCAATACTCGATATAAATGGCTTTCATATCATTCAATACTATTTTTGTGCCAACTTTACATCCGGTTGGCAAGTTATCTTTAAACACTGCTAGAATACAATCGAAAGCACGCACAAAGAGGTCATCGTTAACCACAACATCATTATTAAATACAAGTTTATAAACAAGCATTTGCAATCGAGGGTTTTTTCTTACCGTCCCGAGCTTTTCAATCGTGAAATCTTCTTCACTCTGCATAGCGGCAATTGAAATAATCTTCCAAGTCGTAACGACAGCTATTCATTTTATAGAGGTACAGCTCTTCAGGGTGAACAGTGTAGGTGAGCTCAGCCCTGTACCGCTCAAGTGCTTTGTACCAGAGTTCAGGATATTTCGAAGAATCTAAACTTTTTAAATATGCATCCAGCTCTAGACCATTCTCGCCTTGTTCATTCCTACATTCGATAAATCCGTCGAGCAGAGCGGTGTATGCGTATTCAAGAACCGTGTCAAAATAAATCATATCGGTAACACGAGCGTCTAATATATGCTTCAGCTTACGAAATCCGACCATTTCGAACATTCTGTCGAGGATGAAACCGTTTCGCGTAGAGACAAGAACGTTATTATCAGATGCGTTCTTCCACATCAGTCGTATATCAATGCATGACTGTTCGTTATTTATACACAACGTGCAAACAACGGCATATGAGGGGTCGTCACTAATCTGCTCTCTTCTTGTACCTACACCTGCAGGTATTTTATAACGGTCCTCTCCCCACTTCACAACTATCACGAAGAATATTCATCTCAACACTTAAATAAATAACATTACGTTTGCTTGCTTGCCTGCAAATCGTTTCAAGTACATAGTTAATGGTGCCGGTTTCACGCCTGAACAGGCGCAATGACTTCGGCACGGAGACATCGTACGAGGCGTTGAGAATGCTTCTCAAAGGAAGTTCCATCGTATTCGCACGTCCACTCGGTTCAAGCTCTGAGATGACTATGAGCCACAGGTGGACGGATCGGCTAGAAGGGCGGGGTCAGTCACGCTGATGAAACGTGTACGGGCTTGTTCGAACTCGTCTGTTTCGTGAGGTTCACGGGTGGGCGGCTCGCTGGGGGGAGCGAGTCACACTGTTAAAGTGTGTACAGGCTTGTTCGAACACTTATGCTCTTGGACAAACAGAATTTTCCACTACATGAAACAATATCAACTTTAATGTTTTATCACTCACCAGACGTTCATTTCCACAAACTAAACAGCTTCACAATCCGGCGCACTATTTGAGAGAAACATATGTCCATATTTGTAATTTTATTTAACAAGCTCTACTCGTCTCTAAAGTCTGTTAAAAACTCACACAGCCAATTACCACAACCTCACTACAATTCTCATCATGATATATATTAATATAGTGGTAAAAAAACTTAAGATTCTCCATGATGACAAGATTTACATTCTCAACCGTAGGGTACGAGTAGTCGGTATGGTGTAACATGACATAATATCGCTTGTCACATCACTCATCAACAAAACTCACTATCCATAACCGTTGCTTATCTTCTGAACGTGTTCCTTCTACTTTGCGGTATATGTGACCCTTTAGAAAGGATAGGTCTATAACATACTTCAATACATCGTCTGTACTACGAAATACTACAATGCCTTCGCCAGAATACCCGTAGAGTATTTGAACATCTTGGTCCTTCGCACGGCTCAATGTAGCCTTAAAAGTGGCAAAGGAGGGTGAATCTGGAGTTTTCAGTATCCACCACATCTTGGCACTTTGCCGAATACAATTTCATAAATGTTGAACACGCAATATTAAAGGTAGCCGTTACTATTTTTCTTCTACGAGGGAGAATAAAAGTCTGAGCTCAAGGGTATGCAGAGGTCAACTGAGCACGCAGGGATAGAGGCATGCTCAGGTAGCTGCAGGACTCACGTTGCCGGTCTTACAGTGGTCGGGGCTTAGCTTTTTACTGACACACACACACACACACACACACACACACACACACGTACGTACGCAAAGGAGAAAGTGAAACGCTAATTGAAACACGATTTATTTAATGAACGAAATATTCAAGGTGTGTATATATTTACAAATATCTGTAATAAATAAGTTAACAATAGACATATCAAAGATTATGGTATCCAAAGGGTACGGTGTCATAGGTTCCAGGCACCTGGTAACGTTTCCTATAGGTGTTACGGCACACCCTTGTACCCCTAAGTTCCTTCACGCTCCCCAGCTTCTGTGCCCGAAAATTGTGGTACCTACAGTCAGTTGGAATACCACCTGGTCATCCTCATCTTCCACGCACACTAATTCCCTCAACGAATCAAAGTTAACGACCCGCCGATTCGCCTGGTTAAGCGTGATACCCTTAGCCTTCACGATATACTTCGTATCATCCCCCACCCTCAGCCGTACCCCATCGGTTTTTGGCCCTGTTGACACAAACAAGTCTACGTATGCGATGTCTCCATACTCATCCTTAATCTCGTCAGTTATTTCTCCGAGGAACTCCCCAATAGCGGGCATATATTCACCTTCCCTCGCTGTGAATATCACGCAATCTGTGTCAGCGTACAAAACCCTCCACCCAAGAGAATGCAATAGGCCCCAAAGTTTGATGCGTGCGTAGGCTGTTGTGAAGCGGCTACAGGTATGTTTGTAACTCGTGAGGTATCTGTGGCCAATTCGTTATTGTTGTAGTTTATTATGTAAGTATTACCTACATTCACAATCTCCATGACTTCTTTATCGGGAGCATTGGCATAATCTCAAACTTCACTATAACTTTGTGCCAAATGAACGTTCCCTCTGCGAGTATTCTGTGCAAATTTTCCCCAAAGACTGTTTAGGCACAATTTTGCACTAAAGCGCTTGCCAGGGTTCTTTACAATTTGGGAACAGTCAAGCTGTATACCTTCACAGTCACTGTAACGCTGAATATAAGCCGTTTTTTTCATCTTCGGTATCATTCCCTCGCGGATATCCTAACGCCTTAACATTAGCCTTCAAAAAAGCGTTTATATATGGTGTGAAAAGGTTGGGTAGCTTCTGAAACATCCACACCTCATGTATTTTCATTATTCTATACCCATAGCTCAGGGCTTGTATATACACCTCTGATCTTACGCTGGTGGGATGTATGGTCACAATCACCATTGTTCTCTTCCGCGCACTTCATGCATAGGGGAAACATGAGCTTGTGATCTATAACGACGGGTAAGATCGGCATCCATAAATCGCGAGGGGGGAGCACATCTACGAAAGGGTCCAAAGTAGCGCTCATTCAAGTTGGCTGAAAATTCCTCGATGGTTGGTATAGCGGGACCCACCTTTTTTTCAGGTGCGCCTACGGGGTACGGATTGTTCTTCATCACGTAGGGGTATAAAGAACAGAAGTCGTAGTAATGGAGCTTCACACCATCCGTAGGCAGAAAGTATATCTTCAAGGGATTTGTCCGCCCTCCGAAGAAGCTATCACCGCATTTGAGAGGATGCAGCACCATTGAACGTTTATTTCTTCACGGTACTCTCCATCTGCCTCCATCCGTGCATCATACTCATGCTCCAACAAGACTTTGTGAGTGAACTGGGAGCCTAAAAGTTGATCGCGGGTGCGGGTCCACGCAAGACAGTCGGCAGGAGATCTATCGTGGATATCTCCTACAATTCCACACTCAGGACGGGGGCACCCGTGCCACCAGCAACCGTTAAAGGAGTACACAGTCTTCTCACCAGTGGCACGGTTTTCACTTAGACCATCAACCCCAAAAACACGACCATTAACCTTAATGGGTACTTCACCAGTGTTGCGGGCATGCCCTATGTATACACCTGTCTGCTGCTGTAGGTGTATGAGCCAGTAAATAGCCTTGTACTCATAACTGCGGGGGTTGTTTCTGTGGATAACGGCTAAGGTATCTTTAGGCATGAACTTATTCTTGAACACCGTAAAACATAATGAGTCGATGGTGGTTGCGACTTGCAACGGATCGCATTTGAAACGACATATGTACATTAGGGTTATGACTTTTTACGTTTTTGTCATAAATATTGTTTCCTGTATCATCAATCGATGAACTTTTGCTTGAAAACAATAAAAAAGGGCCTATTTCTTCAGAATTAAAAATAAATGTCACCCCGAAAGCAAATATAGTATATTAGTATATTCGAGACAGCTGCATTGCACCATTCTAGATTGGTTACCTAGTATTTTCTTGAATATTCCGGAATATACCGAAAAGCACTAAATACTCTGGAAAATCACTGGAACAGAGACCCATCTGCAATAGCTATACCAAGGAGCAACCAATGTGCGGAACGTGCCATTAAGGTGATGCAAGAACTTTACGTAAACTGTAAAAATAAAGACAACCTTAATCACAGGTTTATTTTAAGCAATAAGTAAAACAATTAAAACAATAATAGAGTAAATGTATAATATTGTATTTGTATAATTAATATGTATTGTATAGGTATAATGTTGTATAATAATATAATATATGTTTATGTATAATAATTGTGAAATAAACATGCAAATTTCTATTTATTATTTTATTAATATTTTCTTTTTCATTTTGGGGTGAAGTTTTTTCAAAATATATCGAACAAACTGTTATTCTCATTGTCATGGGGCAAACGTTCATCGATTTATGATACAGGAACATGAGGTTATAAAAATGTCATAACCCTAATGTACATCCTTCTAAAGGCGTGGAAACATACTCTAAGCACCCGCACATCATTCATGCAATAACGCTCATAATTCATCAGCTATATTATAAGGATTACACTCATTAAAACTGTTGTAGTATCGGTCAAAATCTTCACGTTCATCTGTACTCATACATTCATAGTTAAAGTAAGGTTTGGGTGGAGGTAGCCCTACGTAATTTAAAGTTTCGCTAGTGAGGAATGTGTAAGGGAAATATCCTTTTGAAACTTCAGTGGCTACGCCCATCACCTTGGGTAGCTTTTCTAATTTACAAGGTGTGAATAATAAAGTGTCTTTAAACTGTACATTACCTCTTAATTGCATCTGTATTAGTTTGTTGCCTCTTTTCAAGGGATCACCTGTAAATATCTCAGATGATTCGTGCTCAAGGAACTCCTTATAAAGGAACTGTGTGTCAAATTTCGCCCCGTTATGGACAAGAATATACGGTCATTTTTTTTAATTTGTCCGCTAACATGACAATATAGGGCACAAAGATTTTCACAGGGCTATCGTGGGCATGCGTTTTAGAAACGTTTGTCCGTTTTCCACATTTGTGACATTCATCACACTCGATCGCCATACACTCATCACAGATAGTCTGGCTTATAAGTAAATGTGGAATAACCTCTTTGGTTTCAGCGTTCGTGTATGTTTCTATATCGTAGTACACAGTTATACACGGGTGGTTTTTAGGCTTAGCGTCTTTCATATAACATACATGCTTTACTCCACCCGCCTTATATTTCTCATGGCATGTTGAACAGTGAATTTCATCACATTTATGCGTGAATTTTCCCAAATTATTGATCATGTGAAACATACCACATTCACAGATTCTCATTTTCCTGCATGTGCTAATTGGTTTATGGAGCTCAAAACAGTTATTATTGAAAAATGTGCGTCTACACACATCACACTCCCTCTTCTCAGCTTCAACTACACGGCTTTCACATTTAGAGCTTTTACACTGTTCACATACCATGTGGCAATTTTACAATGTTTCACTATATCATCTGCAAACTCGATACACCCCTTACACAAATCATGATGTTGTCCATATTTTCGACTTTTATCATAACTCGCGTAAAGACCCCTTATATTACGGATGGGGAGATACATTGTTCCTGGCAGTCCTAAAATAAGTAGGGGGTCTTGTAAGATCCCTCACACAGCTTTTAAAAACACACAGTTCTACGACGATTATCCAGTCCAAATACAACTATACGAACGTTCATTTCCTGTTCTAGCCTTCTCAGCTCTTCAGGACCCATATCACAGTCAAACTCAAGTTTACAGTCTAAAGCTAGTTTACAGGCACGCTCCACTACCGTAGGCATCCAAATTTTTTGGGCCCGTGTATTTAGTACATTAAACATCCGAGCTAAGACTACTGCTATAAAGCCGCAGCCACGATCGACGTTTATATGCCGTCTATAAATAGCATGAGAATTTTAAGAGTATAAGGTGTGGCGCTATGACCCGCAACACGGAATACACGTTCAATATTTACCTTGAAGTCGTCCATATTGAAGGCTATACTACTTTGAGAGGCCTGCATTATACGACCTAATATATACTCTATATCTTCAGCTGCCAAACGTCTGAACGGTATTACTACCCAAAAATCATCTACATCTCCGTCATCTGACCCGAATCCGAAGGACAACCTCGTCCTGACTTCACGTTCGTCGCGGTTCTGAAAGGCAAACTCTACAATACGTTCAACTATGCGCCGTAGTTCGTGTTCAACACCATTGCTATACATAGATTTAGGATCAACCCTGACTATATACCGATTTCTAGTCAAGGCCAGAGTGGGGGTAGCGGTGCGCACCAACTCGAATGTTATGCCATCCTCAACAGAATGAGACGCTGCTGTGGAGGATGTACCGGAATTGAATAAGGGGTATATTTGAGGAAGGTACTATTGTGGGGGTTGTGTCGTAAGAAGTAGAAGGTTGGGGGCTCTATTACTGGTAGTCGAACAACCGGCTTAACCCTGGCGCGCTTTATAACTGACGTGGTGGGCTCTTCATCATGCCTCCGCTTTGAACTGGCGCGTACTACAGGTATCGCTGGTGAGGATTCGTCAGCGGGGATGGAATCTGTAGCTGCACGGTCAACGTGCTCGTCTGTAATATCGATGATGGGGTGCTGTACATCGTCGTCACTCACGGTTCTGTGGAAGAAGAAAACAGAATATAAGGGTCATCACCTAAATATTTATTATTATTTTGTAAATGACCCAATTAGGAGTGTGACGTGTTAGAAATGGATTCTGTAGAAAAACTCTGGTTCACGAGCCCATCCACATGTATTATATCTGGCCCTACAGGATGTGGTAAAATTGTGTTTATGCTTAAAATCATTAAAGGAAAGGGAGAGATGTTCTCAAAATTTGTGCATAAAGTTATATGGTGCTATTCGACGTATCAATCAGTGTTCAACGAGTACGAAGATGATATTTTGTTCCACAAAGGTGAATTTGACGTTAATTCGTTAAAGGGAAATGAACATGCAGTCATTGTAATTGACGATCTCATGTTGGAGATGGATAAAACGTTTGCCGAGACATTTACAGTATTCTCCCACCATCTTAACGTAAGCGTGTTCTTCATCAATCAGAATCTATTTTTCAAAAATAGATATATGCGCGATGTGTCGCTAAATACACAATATCTAGTCTTATTCTCGCAACGTAGAGATGTATCACAAATTTGGGTATTAGCCAATCAAATGTTCGCGAATCAGCGTAAGGAGTTTCTGGAGGTTTATAAAGAGGCCACAAACCAGTGTTATGGATATTTGCTTTGTGACCTTCAACCGCGAAACACGTTTAGGGTGCTTCTAAGAACGAATATATTCGCAAGCGAGCCTGAAACGGTGTATATTCCAGAATGACAAATAGGTTGAAGACATATCGTGAGTTAATAAAAATCTATTAACGATTGGCCCGGGTACTGCAACAGATGTTTGTTAAAAATATCGACTTTGACTTTTTAAAATGCATCTGTGAAATCTCTCTTAATGTTATAAAATGTAATGTGCCAATGAAACCCTCTCAGAAGGATCGCTTACCTCGTTACAAGAACATAATACGAGCGCTCGCTCATAAAATTCAAACTGTGGATAAGAAAAAGCGCATTAATGTACAATAGCGTGTAGCGTCATGAGCGATCTGGAGGCACATTTCAGGTTTTGTACAATCAACCTTGCTGATTTCAGAAAAGAAATCAAAAAATTTCTGCAACAAGCAGAACACCTTTTTCGCATGTAAAACATACAAAATTCTTGTTAATTACAGTTCACAACACTGATTGACATGGTACTTCTGGCAGCTTTCTAATTATTCTCAGTGAGTCATCCCTTGAAATTTCTTAGTTCTACGCTATCTCGCTTGAGAGAAACAAGTGTTTTTTCTGTGGATGGGGTGTTCAAGATACTAACGAAAGGTGCGTTTTGTGATATATACATTATACATATTTCTTTGTTTTGTTGTGTTTTACATTTTATAAGTTTGTTATATGTCTTAGGGTGTATATATATACCTATGGATATTTATATACATAATACATATGTGTGTGCAGTATTTATATTATATATATTGGTAAACTTATTGTTTACCAATAAACCAAGCCTTATATATATATATATATATATATATATATATATATATATATACTCATAATCATATATATTTATTATTTATACGTTTGTGTTTTTGTTTCAGTGTTCCTGTGTGATACTTGTTGAGTTTTGCTGGTACAATGAGCACGCAAAGAACACGGGGATCTGCCAGCCACATTGTCTTTGGTTCTCCACTATCAGAGCTTCCTCTGTCTGAACTCCCAACCCGTATACAAGTTGCAAGGCATTTCCTCTTCTTGAAGGAGAACAAGTACACCAGCAACAGGGACATTCTTCCGGAGGTATGCCAAACACTCATTGACCTTTGGAATCGTGCTAACATTCCATCAGAGCCAATCAAGAATGTGAAGACCAAGCTGCTCCGATTGATGGAAAAAGGCTCACAAGCATCGAAGCAAGGCAAGCAGGCCACAAAAACCAAGAAGTTCGAGGAAAGCCTGAATCAATTGTTTGACATAGGTGTCTGCCAATGCGATGATCTGTCTGCATGCCACTGTGAAAAAGAAATGAAAGTTCCACGACGAGAGCATGCCTTTCTGATCGACCAGAGAACCACGCGGATCATGCAGATCAGTCGGGAGGATACGAATGTGACTCAGATGATGGAGAGAAGGAAGTCAAGAGAGGATCGGATGCAAGAAAGACAAGAAGAAGAGAATAGAAGAAAAACGGAACGGCAAGAGGTAGCATCCTCTGCAGATGTGGTCGAATCAGCTCAAGCAGAATCCAGTGTTGAAAGTGTTGGTGATGAGTGGATGGGTGATAGTGCCCAGGAAGACAGGAACATCACACAGATTCCCACTGTTGCTTTGGAAGCTGACCGTTATGGTGTATCGAACAGGGCTGCTGCAGCTATCAGCACTGCAACATTGGTTGACTATGGCATCATTAGTTCTGATGATCAGATAAACGTAATTGGCCACCACAAAGTATGGAGAGCACGGCAGAAGGTACGGAGGGATCTGAAGGAAGCAGTAACTTATCACGATGTGGAAGTCACTGCTTTATTTTTTGATGGGCGGAAAGACATGACACTTGTCAAAGAGAAAAAGAGGAACAAGTGGTACAACACAAAGAAAGTTGAGGACCACTATGTGCTGGTCGGAGAGCCTGGAACCTTTTATCTAAGCCATCTGACAATGGAACGAGGAACTGGCACTGTCATTGCGGATGGACTTCAAAATGCGATTGAAGAAATGGGTATTGCAGACAAGATAATTGCAGTGGGAGCCGACAGCACAGCCACAAACACAGGGCACAGAAGTGGAGCAATACACCTGCTAGAGTGCCACCTGGGTCGCCCTTTGCACTGGTTCATCTCTAGTCTGCATTTAAATGAACTCCCACTGCGCTACTTGTGCAAGGAACTCATCGGCCCAACAGAATCTGCAACTCAATGGAAAGGACCAATTGGCAAAGCTTTGGCCACATGTGAAAGCTTGCCACTTTCCTCTAGAGGAATTCAATGTATTGCTTATGGCCACACTCTCCCGGATGTTGACCTTACTGAATTGAGTTGTGACCAAGCCTACCTCTACAGAATGATGAAAGCGATGAGGACTGGTGTCATTAATGAAGATCTTCTACGAGAGAAGCCTGGACCAATCTCCCATGCAAGATGGGTTACAACTGCCAGCAGAATTTGTCGGCTATATGTAGCGATGGCGCAGCCAAGTGATGAACTGTATTCACTCACACAGTTTGTCGTGTGCCACTATGGACCCATGTGGTTTAGCATCGAGTGCCATCCAAGGTGCACAGATGGCCCAAAACGTTTCCTGGAGCAAATCAAGCTGCTACGATTACTGCCACCAGCTAGCATGACTGTCACATGGCCTGTGATCCAAAGAAATGCATATTGGGCTCACCCAGAAAATGTTCTACTGGCAATGCTTGCAGATGCAGATCAAGCAAACCGGAAATTGGCCATCGATGTAATCAAGACCATTCGACGAGCTCCCAAACCTGCTCAACAGCAAGTCAGGGAATTTCGGCCACCAAAGATCAAACAAAGTGCTCAGAATTTGAAAGATTTACTTCCACCAGTTTAGGAGTGCACAATGGAACCACCACTCACGAAGCAGTTCTCTGTCGAACAACTCGATAAGATCACTGAAGAGCCCCTTGTTGTCCGGATACCATGTCACTCCCAAGGTGTAGAACGCTGTGTTGGGATGGTAACTGAAGCGTCTGGGGCAGTGTATGGAAAGGATTCAAGAGATGGTTACATTAGAGAAGTACTTAAATCCCGTGACTTTATGCCGTCATTCAAAACTAAACAAGATTTTAATGTATCATTTACTAAATAAAACTATCTAGTCTACCTACCTACCTACCTACAGTGTATATGTTTATTCCAAAAATAAATTTTTCTATTTTTTCTGAAAAGCAGTACATTCTAAGGACTAAGGGGTCAAATGATAGCTCAATCCCTAGGAAAGCAAGTGTCCAAAAGTTATGGGTAACTAGCAATTTTCACGATTTTCACATGCGAAAAAGGAGGTGTTGCACTTGTCACAAAAATATTTTGTTTTCATTTTTGAATTTAGGGAGGTCAATTGTACAAAACCTGAAATGTGCTTCTTGATCCGTTACACTTTGTCCAATGACGCTACATGCTATTGTACAAAGAGGAGGATCATTCCTACCCATCTTATTTTCAGTTTTGGTTCCTTTACTGACTAGATTAATATAATGAAGAAGGTGGTTGTGATGTTGCACGAGGTGTATGCTTCATTGCAAAGTTCAAAGACACCAGACACGGCACTAGAACCCCGTAAAAGTAGGGTTAAAAGAGTGGAAAGCGAGTTGCAAGCCCTATTAAACAGTGAAAAGTCACCGGATGAGAAAAGGATCTTGTACCAAGAGGCTTCGCAGAAATTTCTTCATGAGTGCGAGGATTATAAGCATCCTACATAGCTCCCCGTGGTTATTAGGCACAGCGCGAGTAGTGCTGAGCATGGCGACACAAGACGTCGGAGTTGACCAGCCAAAGAGCAACGGGACAAAACACATCGAACATGTGCTAAAAGACAGCCTCCCACATACATTGAGGAATAAAGACTTAAGTCTTTATAATCTATTGAGTGAGGAACCCATCATACAGTGGGCCGATAGAGGCGAGGTCATTGTTGAAGGAACAAGCGTACAAGGATGCAATATCGTTGATATTGTTCATGATCTGATGAGAAACTGGGACAGACCCTCGCCAACAGGATGGAAGCATATTAAAGCAAGACTACAACAAATAAATGTCCCCAAAAGATTGATAGGTAATCTGAATAGGTTAAAAGACTTGGATCAAGTCTCGCATGTGTCACAATTGAGTACGCCATCGCCCCCAGCAGAAGCAGCGTCTCTGAAAAGGAGAAAGAAGAGAACAAACGGCCAGCCTTATCCAAGTGTCTCTAAAATACACACATGGCTAACATATTAAGTAAACGCTATTATGACATTTCTAACCCCGCCTCCTATGGTGGCGTTAATAGACTGTACAAAGGTGTTTACGGTAAGGAAAAAATATGTTGAGAAATTTTTGCGGGAACAGGATGGTTATACATTTCACAAACCGGTGAGAAAAAGGTTTAAAACGGCTAAGACAACAGCTGCTTCGACTGGCCCTATTTGGCAGGCGGATTTAAGACATGTAAAGATATTCAGTGTATAACGATGGTTACCAATACATCCTATTCATAATAGGATCTGCATGATCCGCGTGGCTCTCTGGTCGATCAGAAAGGCATGCTCTCTTCGTGGAACTTTCATTTCTTTTTCACAGTGGCATGCAGACAGATCATCGCATTGGCAGACAGCCAAATGGTACAAATGGTACAACACAAAGAAAGTTGAGGACCACTATGTGCTGGTCGGAGAGCCTGGAACCTTTTATATAAGCCATCTGACAATGGAACGAGGAACTGGCACTGTCATTGCGGATGGACTTCAAAATGCGATTGAAGAAATGGGTATTGCAGACAAGATAATTGCAGTGGGAGCCGACAGCACAGCCACAAACACAGGGCACAGAAGTGGAGCAATACACCTGCTAGAGTGCCGCCTGGGTCGCCCTTTGCACTGGTTCATCTGTAGTCTGCATTTAAATGAACTCCCACTGCGCCACTTGTGCAAGGAACTCATCGGCCCAACAGAATCTGCAACTCAATGGAAAGGACCAATTGGCAAAGCTTTGGCCACATGTGAAAGCTTGCCACTTTCCTCTAGAGCAGGGGTGGGGAAACCCTCGCCCTCGGGCGAAATTTCGCCCACGAGCTAATTTCAATTCGCCCGCTTAGGTATTTATTATTTACTAAAAATTATTTATTTACAGCCCAGCAAATATCTTTTTAAAATACATCTCTCGTAAAAAATCTATAATATATCTTATGATCCAAATATTGAAATAATTATGTACAACGTAGGTATTTGGCAACTTTTAGCTGACGCGCAGAGGCAGCGAATCAACTTGTTGCTATACCCGAGACCTCAGTTTTAATTATAGGTTTTGAGCGGGCACAGTGATTAGCTAGTTGGCGGTTTAATTTAAATTTTTAATTAAAATACCCATATTATAATGGCAAGTTGTACGAAAAAACGGAAAACTGGTGCTGGTGAAAGTGATGCATTTTGTGAAAAATGGACAGAATTATATTTTTTCGCTGAAATGAATGAGAAGTGCATTTGTCTTATTTGCAACGAATTTGTTGCCGTTTTTAAGAAGTACAATCTTGAGCGCCATTATTTAAGCAAGCATAAGAAATATGAAAATTTAAAAGGAGCAGAGCGTTTAGACAAGTTAACATCCTTAAAAGAAAATTTGGTTAAAAGGCAATCTCTTTTTAAAAAGCCTATTCAGGAAAAGGCATCTGTAACTCAAACCAGTTATGCATTGTCTGAACAAATTGCAAAAAAACTAAAGCCGCATAATGAAGGTGAGTTTGTAAAAGATTGCATCATTACTGCCGTTGGAATTTTATGCCCAGAAAAACTCAGTTTGTTTGAAAAAATTAGCTTATCGAAAAGGACCGTTTCTGACCGTATTAAAGAAATGGCTGAGGATATTCGAACTTCTTTAAAAACAGGCGCAGCAGAATTTGTGTTTTATTCAATAGCTGTCGATGAGACTACTGATTTATCAAATACTGCACAGCTAGCTATATTTATACGTGGAATAACTGCAGACTTTAAGATACGAGAAGAATTACTTGCCTTAAAATCAATGCATGGGACAACCAGAGGAGAAGATCTATTTGAAATGGTCAACTCGGTATTAAATGATTTTAATCTACCTTATGAAAAGCTGAGCGGTGTCGCTACAGACGGTGCACCATCCATGGTAGGCTGTGAAAAAGGACTCGTAACTCGGATTAAGAAAGAATTTGAGAAACGTCAATTAAATCCAAATACTTTAATTGTGTGCCACTGTTTCATTCATCAGCAAAATTTATGTGCACATTCTCTTAAGATGGACAACATAATGAAAGTTGTGACAAAATCTGTTAATTTTATAAAAAGTAAAGGGTTGAACAACAGAGTGTTCAAAGAATTTTTGCATGACCTTGAAGCTGAATATGGTGACCTATTGTACCATTGTGAAGTTCGATGGCTAAGTAAAGCTCAAATGCTTCAGCGCTTTTATGAACTGAGAGATGAAGTGAGACTCTTTATGGACGTTAAAGGTGCCCCCATTAAAGAATTGGAGGACCAAAAGTTTCTAAGTGATTTGGCATTTTTAGTAGATATAACTAGTCATTTAAATAATCTAAATTTAAAATTGCAAGGGCCCAATCAGCTAATTACCTCTTTGCTCACCCATATCAGGAGCTTTGAATCGATGCTTCAATTATTTGTGACCCAACTGAAAAGGAACTGCTTTATACATTTTCCAAAGTTTGAGAGAACAAAATCCAAAATCGACAGTTGAGTACGTTGACGAGTGTTTAAGTCTTTTGGATCAATTTCAAAATAGATTTGAAGATTTGAAAAATCATAGAATCGAGCTACGAATATGCGAAACCCCTTTTGACGTAATGCCTGATGAAGCTCCGAAATACTGGCAATTGGAATTAATTGATTTACATTCTGATAATACTTTGAAATCAAAATATAACAGTGAGCCTATTTTGGAATTTTACAAATGTGTTAATGTTGAGAAATTTCCTTTTCTGAGAAACAATGCTTTGAAAATAGCTTCACAAGTTTCTACAACTTATCAATGCGAGCAGTTTTTCTCAAAATTAAATTTGGCAGAGAGTCGTTTACGTACACGACTTACAGACGAAAATCTTGCTAACCAACTCCAAGTTGCTGTCTCATCAATGCCAGTTAATATTTCCAAACTTTCACAGGAAAAGCAGTACCATCGTTCTCACTAAAAAATTGAAAGGTAAGATTCATCAAATGAAAAAAATATGCCCTTATGATTACTTTTTATTGCTTCAAAGTTATAAAAATAAACTATATATATATATCCTGGTATTTTTTAAATTAGACTTTGCTTGAGAGTTACATATCTACGAAATTGCTATTTAAAGGTAACTATTTTGATGACATTGATGTGCGTTCACAAATAGATGTATTGTAAATTATATAAGGCTTATATATATAAGCTTAAAATTTGCCAGATGCCCGCGGAGGTGTTTATGTTATCGATTTTCGCCCTTGGTACTGAAAAGTTTCCCCACCCCTGCTCTAGAGGAATTCAATGTATTGCTGATGGCCACACTCTCCCGGATGTTGACCTTACTGAATTGAGTTGTGACCAAGCCTACCTCTACAGAATGATGAAAGCTATGAGGACTGGTGTCATTAATGAAGATCTTCTACGAGAGAAGCCTGGACCAATCTCCCATGCAAGATGGGTTACAACTGCCAGCAGAATTTGTCGGCTATATGTAGCGATGGCGCAGCCAAGTGATGAACAGTATTCACTCACACAGTTTGTCGTGTGCCACTATGGACCCATGTGGTTTAGCATCGAGATGCCATCCAAGGTGCACAGATGGCCCAAAAAGTTTCCTGGAGCAAATCAAGCTGCTACGATTACTGCCACCAGCTAGCAAGACTGTCACATGGCCTGTGATCCAAAGAAATGCATATTGGGCTCACCCTGAAAATGTTCTACTGGCAATGCTTGCAGATGCAGATCAAGCAAACCGGAAATTGGCCATCGATGTAATCAAGACCATTCGACGAGCTCCCAAACCTGCTCAACAGCAAGTCAGGGAATTTCGGCCACCAAAGATCAAACAAAGTGCTCAGAATTTGAAAGATTTACTTCCACCAGTTTAGGAGTGCACAATGGAACCACCACTCACGAAGCAGTTCTCTGTCGAACAACTCGATAAGATCACTGAAGAGCCCCTTGTTGTCCGGATACCATGTCACTCCCAAGGTGTAGAACGCTGTGTTGGGATGGTAACTGAAGCGTCTGGGGCAGTGTATGGAAAGGATTCAAGAGATGGTTACATTAGAGAAGTACTTAAATCCCGTGACTTTATGCCGTCATTCAAAACTAAACAAGATTTTAATGTATCATTTACTAAATAAAACTATCTAGTCTACCTACCTACCTACCTACAGTGTATATGTTTATTCCAAAAATAAATTTTTCTATTTTTCCTGAAAAGCAGTACATTCTAAGGACTAAGGGGTCAAATGATAGCTCAATCCCTAGGAAAGCAAGTGTCCAAAAGTTATGGGTAACTAGCAATTTTCACGATTTTCACATGCGAAAAAGGAGGTGTTCCACTTGTCACAAAAATATTTTGTTTTCATTTTTGAATTTAGGGAGGTCAATTGTACAAAACCTGAAATGTGCTTCTTGATCCGTTACACTTTGTCCAATGACGCTAAATGCTATTGTACAAAGAGGAGGATCATTCCTACCCATCTTATTTTCAGTTTTTGGTCCTTTACTGACGAGATTAATATAATGAAGAAGGTGGTTGTGATGTCGCACGAGGTGTATGCTTCATTGCAAAGTTCAAAGACACCAGACACGGCACTAGAACCCCGTAAAAGTAGGGTTAAAAGAGTGGAAAGCGAGTTGCAAGCCCTATTAAACAGTGAAAAGTCACCGGATGAGAAAAGGATCTTGTACCAAGAGGCTTCGCAGAAATTTCTTCATGAGTGCGAGGATTATAAGCATCCTACATAGCTCCCCGTGGTTATTAGGCACAGCGCGAGTAGTGCTGAGCATGGCGACACAAGACGTCGGAGTTGACCAGCCAAAGAGCAACGGGACAAAACACATCGAACATGTGCTAAAAGACAGCCTCCCACATACATTGAGGAATAAAGACTTAAGTCTTTATAATCTATTGAGTGAGGAACCCATCATACAGTGGGCCGATAGAGGCGAGGTCATTGTTGAAGGAACAAGCGTACAAGGATGCAATATCGTTGATATTGTTCATGATCTGATGAGAAACTGGGACAGACCCTCGCCAACAGGATGGAAGCATATTAAAGCAAGACTACAACAAATAAATGTCCCCAAAAGATTGATAGGTAATCTGAATAGGTTAAAAGACTTGGATCAAGTCTCGCATGTGTCACAATTGAGTACGCCAACGAACCCAGCAGAAGCAGCGTCTCTGAAAAGGAGAAAGAAGAGAACAAACGGCCAGCCTTATCCAAGTGTCTCTAAAATACACACATGGCTAACATATTAAGTAAACGCTATTATGACATTTCTAACCCCTCCTATGGTGGCGTTAATAGACTGTACAAAGGTGTTTACGGTAAGGAAAAAATATGTTGAGAAATTTTTGCGGGAACAGGATGCTTATATATTTCACAAAACGGTGAGAAAAAGGTTTAAAACGGCCAAGACAACAGCTGCTTCGACTGGCCCTATTTGGCAGGCGGATTTAACAGACATGTAAAGATATTCAGTGTATAACGATGGTTACCAATACATCCTATTCATAATAGGATCTGCATGATCCGCGTGGCTCTCTGGTCGATCAGAAAGGCATGCTCTCGTCGTGGAACTTTCATTTCTTTTTCACAGTGGCATGCAGACAGATCATCGCATTGGCAGACAGCCAAATGGTACAAATGGTACAACACAAAGAAAGTTGAGGACAACTATGTGCTGGTCGGAGAGCCTGGAACCTTTTATCTAAGCCATCTGACAATGGAACGAGGAATTGGCACTGTCATTGCGGATGGACTTCAAAATGCGATTGAAGAAATGGGTATTGCAGACAAGATAATTGCAGTGGGAGCCGACAGCACAGCCACAAACAAGGGCACAGAAGTGGAGCAATACACCTGCTAGAGTGCCGCCTGGGTCGCCCTTTGCACTGGTTCATCTGTAGTCTGCATTTAAATGAACTCCCACTGCGCCACTTGTGCAAGGAACTCATCGGCCCAACAGAATCTGCAACTCAATGGAAAGGACCAATTGGCAAAGTTTTGGCCACATGTGAAAGCTTGCCACTTTCCTCTAGAGGAATTGAATGTATTGCTGATGGCCACACTCTCCCGGATGTTGACCTTACTGAATTGAGTTGTGACCAAGCCTACCTCTACAGAATGATGAAAGCGATGAGGACTGGTGTCATTAATGAAGATCTTCTACGAGAGAAGCCTGGACCAATCTCCCATGCAAGATGGGTTACAACTGCCAGCAGAATTTGTCGGCTATATGTAGCGATGGCGCAGCCAAGTGATGAACTGTATTCACTCACACAGTTTGTCGTGTGCCACTATGGACCCATGTGGTTTAGCATCGAGTGCCATCCAAGGTGCACAGATGGCCCAAAAAGTTTCCTGGAGCAAATCAAGCTGCTACGATTACTGCCACCAGCTAGCAAGACTGTCACATGGCCTGTGATCCAAAGAAATGCATATTGGCTCACCCTGAAAATGTTCTACTGGCAATGCTTGCAGATGCAGATCAAGCAAACCGGAAATTGGCCATCGATGTAATCAAGACCATTCGACGAGCTCCCAAACCTGCTCAACAGCAAGTCAGGGAATTTCGGCCACCAAAGATCAAACAAAGTGCTCAGAATTTGAAAGATTTACTTCCACCAGTTTAGGAGTGCACAATGGAACCACCACTCACGAAGCAGTTCTCTGTCGAACAACTCGATAAGATCACTGAAGAGCCCCTTGTTGTCCGGATACCATGTCACTCCAAGGTGTAGAACGCTGTGTTAGGATGGTAACTGAAGCGTCTGGGGCAGTGTATGGAAAGGATTCAAGAGATGGTTACATTAGAGAAGTACTTAAATCCCGTGACTTTATGCCGTCATTCAAAACTAAACAAGATTTTAATGTATCATTTACTAAATAAAACTATCTAGTCTACCTACCTACCTACCTACAGTGTATATGTTTATTCCAAAAATAAATTTTTCTATTTTTCCTGAAAAGCAGTACATTCTAAGGACTAAGGGGTCAAATGATAGCTCAATCCCTAGGAAAGCAAGTGTCCAAAAGTTATGGGTAACTAGCAATTTTCACGATTTTCACATGCGAAAAAGGAGGTGTTCCACTTGTCACAAAAATATTTTGTTTTCATTTTTGAATTTAGGGAGGTCAATTGTACAAAACCTGAAATGTGCTTCTTGATCCGTTACACTTTGTCCAATGACGCTACATGCTATTGTACAAAGAGGAGGATCATTCCTACCCATCTTATTTTCAGTTTTGGGTCCTTTACTGACTAGATTAATATAATGAAGAAGGTGGTTGTGATGTCGCACGAGGTGTATTCTTCATTGCAAAGTTCAAAGACACCAGACACGGCACTAGAACCTCGTAAAAGTAGGGTTAAAAGACTGGAAAGCGCGTTGCAAGCCCTATTAAACAGTGAAAAGTCACCGGATGAGAAAAGGATCTTGTACCAAGAGGCTTCGCAGAAATTTCTTCATGAGTGCGAGGATTATAAGCATCCTACATAGCTCCCCGTGGTTATTAGGCACAGCGCGAGTAGTGCTGAGCATGGCGACACAAGACGTCGGAGTTGACCAGCCAAAGAGCAACGGGACAAAACACATCGAAGATGTGCTAAAAAACAGCCTCCCACATACATTGAGGAATAAAGACTTAAGTCTTTATAATCTATTGAGTGAGGAACCCATCATACAGTGGGCCGATAGAGGCGAGGTCATTGTTGAAGGAACAAGCGTACAAGGATGCAATATCGTTGATATTGTTCATGATCTGATGAGAAACTGGGACAGACCCTCGCCAACAGGATGGAAGCATATTAAAGCAAGACTACAACAAATAAATGTCCCCAAAAGATTGATAGGTAATCTGAATAGGTTAAAAGACTTGGATCAAGTCTCGCATGTGTCACAATTGAGTACGCCATCGCCCCCAGCAGAAGCAGCGTCTCTGAAAAGGAGAAAGAAGAGAACAAACGGCCAGCCTTATCCACGTGTCTCTAAAATACACACATGGCTAACATATTACGTAAACGCTATTATGACATTTCTAACCCCGCCTCCTATGGTGGCGTTAATAGACTGTACAAAGGTGTTTACGGTAAGGAAAAAATATGTTGAGAAATTTTTGCGGGAACAGGATGCTTATACACTTCACAAACCGGTGAGAAAAAGGTTTAAAACGGCCAAGACAACAGCTGCTTCGACTGACCCTATTTGGCAGGCGGATTTAACAGACATGTAAAGATATTCAGTGTATAACGATGGTTACCACTACATCCTATTCATAATAGGATCTGCATGATCCGCGTGGTTCTCTCGTCGATCAGAAAGGCATGCTCTCGTCGTGGAACTTTCATTTCTTTTTCACAGTGGCATGCAGACAGATCATCGCATTGGCAGACAGCCAAATGGTACAAATGGTACAACACAAAGAAAGTTGAGGACCACTATGTGCTGGTCGGAGAGCCTGGAACCTTTTACATAAGCCATCTGACAATGGAACGAGGAACTGGCACTGTCATTGCGGATGGACTTCAAAATGCGATTGAAGAAATGGGTATTGCAGACAAGATAATTGCAGTGGGAGCCGACAGCACAGCCACAAACACAGGGCACAGAAGTGGAGCAATACACCTGCTAGAGTGCCGCCTGGGTCGCCCTTTGCACTGGTTCATCTGTAGTCTGCATTTAAATGAACTCCCACTGCGCCACTTGTGCAAGGAACTCATCGGCCCAACAGAATCTGCAACTCAATGGAAAGGACCAATTGGCAAAGCTTTGGCCACATGTGAAAGCTTGCCACTTTCCTCTAGAGGAATTCAATGTATTGCTGATGGCCACACTCTCCCGGATGTTGACCTTACTGAATTGAGTTGTGACCAAGCCTACCTCTACAGAATGATGAAAGCGATGAGGACTGGTGTCATTAATGAAGATCTTCTACGAGAGAAGCCTGGACCAATCTCCCATGCAAGATGGGTTACAACTGCCAGCAGAATTTGTCGGCTATATGTAGCGATGGCGCAGCCAAGTGATGAACTGTATTCACTCACACAGTTTGTCGTGTGCCACTATGGACCCATGTGGTTTAGCATCGAGTGCCATCCAAGGTGCACAGATGGCCCAAAAAGTTTCCTGGAGCAAATCAAGCTGCTACGATTACTGCCACCAGCTAGCAAGACTGTCACATGGCCTGTGATCCAAAGAAATGCATATTGGGCTCACCCTGAAAATGTTCTTCTGGCAATGCTTGCAGATGCAGATCAAGCAAACCGGAAATTGGCCATCGATGTAATCAAGACCATTCGACGAGCTCCCAAACCTGCTCAACAGCAAGTCAGGGAATTTCGGCCACCAAAGATCAAACAAAGTGCTCAGAATTTGAAAGATTTACTTCCACCAGTTTAGGAGTGCACAATGGAACCACCACTCACGAAGCAGTTCTCTGTCGAACAACTCGATAAGATCACTGAAGAGCCCCTTGTTGTCCGGATACCATGTCACTCCCAAGGTGTAGAACGCTGTGTTAGGATGGTAACTGAAGCGTCTGGGGCAGTGTATGGAAAGGATTCAAGAGATGGTTACATTAGAGAAGTACTTAAATCCCGTGACTTTATGCCGTCATTCAAAACTAAACAAGATTTTAATGTATCATTTACTAAATAAAACTATCTAGTCTACCTACCTACCTACCTACAGTGTATATGTTTATTCCAAAAATAAATTTTTCTATTTTTCCTAAAAAGCAGTACATTCTAAGGACTAAGGGGTCAAATGATAGCTCAATCCCTAGGAAAGCAAGTGTCCAAAAGTTATGGGTAACTAGCAATTTTCACGATTTTCACATGCGAAAAAGGAGGTGTTGCACTTGTCACAAAAATATTTTGTTTTCATTTTTGAATTTAGGGAGATCAATTGTACAAAACCTGAAATGTGCTTCTTGATCCGTTACACTTTGTCCAATGACGCTACATGCTATTGTACAAAGAGGAGGATCATTCCTACCCATCTTATTTTCAGTTTTGGGTCCTTTACTGACTAGATTAATATAATGAAGAAGGTGGTTGTGATTCCGCACGAGGTGTATGCTTCATTGCAAAGTTCAAAGACCAGACACGGCTCTAGAACCCCGTAAAAGTAGGCTTAAAAGAATGGAAAGCGAGTTGCTAGCCCTATTAAACAGTGAAAAGTCACCTGATGAGAAAAGGATCTTGTACCAAGAGGCTTTGCAGAAATTTCTTCATGAGTACGAGGATTATAAGTATCCGACAGAGCTCCCCGTGGTTATTAGGCACAGCGCGAGTAGTGCTGAGCATGGCGACACAGGACCTGGCCCCGACGTTAGAGATGACCAACCAAAGAACAACGGAACACAACACATCGAACATGTGCTAAAAAACAGCCTCCCACATACATTGAGGAATAAAGGCTTAAGTCTTTATAATCTATTGAGTGAGGACCCCATCATACAGTGGGCCGATACAGGCGAGGTCATTGTTGAAGGAACAAGGGTACAAGGATCCAATATCGTTGATATTGTTCATGATCTGGTGAGAAAGTGGGACAGACCCTCGCCAACAGGATGGAAGCATATTAAAGCAAGACTACAACAAATAAATGTCCCCAAAACATTGATAGGTAATCTGAATAGGTTAAAAGACTTGGATCAAGTCTCGCATGTGTCACAACTGAGTACGCCATCGCCCCAGCAGCAGCAGCGTCTCTGAAGAGGAGAAAGAAGAGAACAAACGGCCAGCCTTATCCACGTGTCTCTAAAATACGCAAATGGCTAACATATTAAGTAAACGCTATTATGACATTTCTAACCCCGCCTCCTATGGTGGCGTTAATAGACTGTACAGAGGTGTTTACGGTGTAAGGAAAAAAGATGTTGAGTTTTTGCGGGAACAGGATGCTTATACACTTCATAAACCGGTGAGAAAAAGGTTTAAAACGGCCAAGACAACAGCTGCTTCGATTGACTCTATTTGGCAGGCGGATTTAACAGACATGCAAAGATATTCAGTGTATAACGATGGTTACCGCTACATCCTATTCATAATAGATGTATTCTCTAGATATCTGTGGCTAATTCCCCTGAAAAATAAATCGCCTGAAACAGTTGCTAAAGCACCAAAACGTTGATGTTAAAAAAAAGGTTCCTGGCTATTTTTGTACGGATATGGGGAAAGAATTTATAGGTCGCGCTTTTCAGAACATGCTGACAGAGTTTAATATCAGTTACTACACTAGCAGTTCTATACATAAGGCCTCTTTAGCTGAAAGAGTTCAACGTACCATAAAGGAGCGCATGCATCGCTATTTTACACATAAAAACACATACAGATATATAAACGTTCTCGGTTCATTGGCTTCATCATACAACCGTTCACACCATCGTACGATTGGCACAACGCCTAACGAAGTTTTAGAAAGAGGTGCGCTGCCAGAGGTGAGAAGAGATGGAACACCACCACCACCACACTCTACACATTTCAAAATCAATGATTATGTAAGGCTATCACGTTCGGGAAATAAATTCGCGAAGGGATTTGAGCAAGGATGGACACGTGAGATTTTTAAAGTTCGTGCTATGAGACCTAAAGGTGAGATAATGATGTATTACGTTGAAGATTTGAATGGGGAAGAGATCGCTGGAGGCTTTTACCGCGAGGAGTTGCAGAAAGTGACATTTAATTTAGGAAAAAGTGTGTTTAAAATTGAAAAAATTTTAGGCAGCAAAGGTTCAGGAAAGAGAAAAATGTACCTGGTGAAATGGCTGGGTTACCCAGAAAGCTTCAACACCTATATAAAAGCTGCTGCAATAATGAAGCTTAATTAGTATGCAACATGGCGCCTAGCCACTTCTATGTCACACTCCCGTCCTCTTCTTCTCTGTCTGTACATCCTAACAACACCCTCGCCAACTTTGTGACAGAACTCCACGGACCCATTGAATTGGAGCGTGATTCGTATGAGGTGGGGTTATGTGAACTCCAGTTAGCCACCAAATTTTTAACTCTTGAAAATGAGCAAATCATGAGTGCGAAAAATTAAGCATAACCTTAGACAATACTATGCGTTCAGTCCTGTTCGGTGAGAAACGGTACTATAGCACAAATGTATCGCTAGGAATCGGGCATTATGATACAGCCATGGACATTGTGACGGGGTTAAACAAGAGTCTTGAAATGTCGTACCTGACATACGATTTACTTTTTGAAGTCGTAAACATAGACACGCCTGCATGCACATTGAAGTTAAAGTCAACGCTTAGTAGAAATATTAAAGATAAAGAGCTGTTCACAATTGTGGCTGAGGGCCGATATAGCGCAGCTCTCCAAAGAGATACCTTTCACGAGGCACAGCATGACATGTCCAGCTTAATGTATCAATTGAAGATGGAGAAATTGGGTGAAAGCTCTCCGCCCCAGACATGTGCTATATTTACAGCAATATCGTAGAGCACCAATTTGTTGGGGACACCCAGGCGCGCCTGCGCATTGCACACATCCCCAACCATAGAGGGAAAAGTTTGAGCATTACATATGACAAGCCCCATTATGTGAATGTTGCGACTAATCTATTAACCAACATCTCGATATATATAAGAACGATTGAGGGAAAAAATTTCCCATTCGGTGATGGGAGCTTAACAGTGAAACTACACTTTCGCCGTTTATAATGACTCGAAACCATTCACAGTCTACCGAGGGTGAGATACCAGCGTGGGAGTGGACTTGGATCCATTTTTTCATCCATACTACGCACCGCTGTCCCACTGTTGAAGAGGGGTGCCAGGTACCTAGGGCGGAAGGCGTTACAAACAGGTTTTAACGCGGCAGAAGACATAATGGGTGGAACTAAGCCTAAAGAAGCTCTAAAAAAACATTTAAAACGTACACGGGACGAAATCATCAAAGATGCAAAGAAAAAATGCGTGGTGGCGGAAAGAAGAGATCTGCCAGGAAGAAGGGGTTACCATCACGTGGCGCTAAACGTAAAAGGAAATAAAAAAGAAGTGCTCTAAGCGTATGAAACCTATGGCTGATCATTTTTTTAACTGATATAAGCTGAGGACACTACTCTCACGAATCATAGGCTGACTAATACTTGTCGAGGGAGGTGGCACTATTTCTGACTCGTCATGGCGCGTTTCATCCATCCGTGTAGTTCACAATGCTGTAAATCGGAACTGTCCCTCTTTGATATGCCCCCACTCAGGTCTCTATTGAGCATAGCGACTTTATTACAATTAACCCATTAAACACAATTAGTTCGCCCAGTGCCCCTATAGAATTCGTGATACCCAGCTCAGGCCCTTACTTTTTTGACCCGAGCTGCATGCACATGTACGCTAAACTGCGTATAGCCCATTCTGATGGAACGGACTGCGATGATAGTTACTCTGCCTACCCTGAAACCAACTTTTTACACTCCATATTCAGCCAGTGTGAAGTGTATTTAAACCAGGTTAACATCTCGGCAGGAACGGGGTACTACCACCTACGAGCCTATCTGGAAAATGTCCTCAACTTTTCAAAAGAAGCGAAGGACACCTTTTTAACCGCCGAGGGGTATTACCATACTAAAGATGAAAATGGAATAAAGGATAAATTTAAAAATTCTAAAAAAAGATATATGAATGTTTTGGACGTCATACAGATTTCACATTCCAGGAGAAACTGCTTATGAACGGGGTGGATATGAAGTTGAAGCTTACCCGCACGATTCCTGAGATCTGCATAAATCTGGGGTCTGATCAAGAAGAGGGCGCGAAACCCGTTGTGATTCACATCATGGAGACGTATTTGCGTATACGCCGAGTGAAATTAAGTTCCCGAAACAAATAGAAATTGAGAAAGACTTAATACACGCCACAGTAAAATACCCAATTAACAGGGTACAGATCAAACTATACACGGTCCCCGCCGGGTTGGCCTCGAAGCAACTAGAAAACGTGGCCCTTGGAGTCCTACCTAAAAGGATATTAATTGGAATGCAGGACCACGCCTCGACGAATGGAAAATATAAAAAGAGTGCCTTTAAATTCGAGAATTTCGGCCTTAAAAATATTACTCTATACGTAAATGGCATCGCTTTGGGAGGGACCATGATTACGGACTACTCATCAGACGCTGTGTTCCCGCTCTGCGCGAGAGCATATAGTAGTCTGGCTCATAATACAGGCGCCTGTGACGAACTTGGTTTGGTGTAACGCAGAAAGAATTTGTCGAAGAATTTAACATTTATTCATTTGATATTACGCCTGACTTGTCTGCTGGCGCAAATACGCATTTAAGTCCACAGCAGAGTGGGAATATCTCAGTCAGGTTGGAATTTGCCAAGCCTATAGACGCGCCTATAAGTGTACTCGTGTACCTCGAATCACAGGCACTAATAGAAGTTGATCGTTTCAGGAACGTGGTCACAGACTTTTAAAATGGACGCGAATACACTCCAGAGAGTAATGAAAAGTGACCGTTTCACACGCTCAAAATTTATCGGTGTGTTTGCGAAGAATGAAATATTGAAGCTGCCAAGTACGAGAAACTGGTACGGGATTATCGTTAACACCGACATTGTGGGGGTGAGGGGATTCATTGGTTTGCAATCTATTTTAAAAATAGGGAAAGAATGTACTATTTTGATTCACTCGGATTTCAGCCCTGGAATGATTCGTGTAATTGTACAGTTTATGCGCAATTACATGTACCTGAGATTGTTTGGAACCCATATCGTTTTCAAGGATATTATACTGAAACGTGCGGATGTATTGCATTTCATTTCTCTGCACATGTCACGTGGGAAGGGATTTATAAATTTTTTTAAATTATTCGATTTGTGCGACACAGAGATGAACGATAAAAGTGTATGCAGACAGATAAAAAAAAGGTTCCCATATGTTAGCACCCGCTGTAATGTGTAAAGGTGTATATCTATATTGTGTAAAGTTGTATATACATTTGTAACTGTAAAATGTAGCCATTAAGACTTATTTAACGGACACTGGTTCCGCTTTGTACATGTTTTCTGCCATTTAATAAATGAAAATACAATGTGTTTTGTTCTTAACCTCAAAAATACTTACATTAGTTCCTCGATAATCTGACACTCGCTTGACCGGATGTGAGCCAATACCTCGACTTCTGTATTCAGGTCACTGGGTTGGCTGTGCGGAGAAGCATCCATATCATTTATTCCCCTTTCATCAAAAGTAGCTATAACACGACCGAGTTCCGCATCGGTCCTATAAGGTTAAGTAAAAATAAAGAGCTACAACAAGAGAAATGCCACGAATTTAAATGCAGATAATTCTTAAAAGTTTTGGTAATTTAAAAATCCTACTGCGGTGCTGAATTTCGAGAAAAATATTATTAAATCTCCACCATATATATATATGCCGAAATAATCACGATGGAAACAGACATAATTAAAAACATGATGGGATTAATTTTTACGTTGTAGAAAATTCAGAATAAAGCAACAACAAATTGTAACCATAAGCAGATATCCTGACAGTTTTCAAAAGTAAGATTAGCTGGGTGTGCTATGCTCGAACCCGCAGCCAAATCTTAATAGTTTTTAATATTTCTATTGTAGTTTTTAATATTTCTAAAATCGTACTGTACAAGAAATGTACAAATAAAAAAACATATATATATATATATATATATATATATACCGAAATAACCTGAAGGAAACAGAATTAAAAATTTTTTGAAAATGCGTTTTTTGCGCTAGGCTATATTGTTGTAAACGAAAGAGAGTCCTGGGGTTAATTTTTCTTTGTGGGAAAACTCAGAATAAAGCTAGGTTAGACACTTATAAGTTACTTACATTTCAACAGCGTCTTGATTGAGTGGATCCTGCATTTCGTCACAATTTTCCATAACACTCTAAGTAGATAAAAGTTCATCCCGATCTGCAGCGCTGAAAATTAGACGCGTTGCGTGAGCATAAAAGTCTTTATCTTCAATCAATTCCGGAGAATTATACAACGATAACTGACTCATAGTGTATATTTGAAAAGCACTAAGCGAAAAACATACGAACTGAGGCCTGAGATGAAATTCTCCCTTTTATAAGGGGGATTGTGACCAACCCACAAAACACAATCGTTAGCTTTCTATTGGCTAGCGGTGAATTTTGGGCGGGGCTTGGCGCGTAGGCCTGCATACCGGCCAAACAGAGGTCCTGGGATCCGCCCACAGGGTTGTGGTTGGTTGCCCCATGAAATCTGGGCCGTGTCAGATATCCCCATTCGTGGAGAGACGAGAATCGCTTTGTTTTTTTATCTTGTATTCGACCGAGAGAGAGAGAGAGAGTTGAGGCTGGTATGTGAAAAGTTTATGGGTACAATTCGCGTATGCTTGAGAGAAACGCAAACTATGGTTTATTGTACCTTGAAACATAAAAGTGAAACATAATTGAGCGATAGAATAGATAATTTAAAAAAACAAAGACGTGTGATGTAGTGCATCATTAAGCACGCTCTCGAGCGAACTGAAATAAGATTGTCCGATGCTGTGTAGTATAACTTAAAAATGCGTACCTTATCTCGAATCTTGGAAATCAGAGAACCGCCAACAAAGAAATAAACATATATATATATATATATATATATATATATATATATATATATATATGAGAAAAGTTCAGAATGGAAGGTCGTTTATGGCCCGTAATTAATTTTTTTTTGTCGTAGAAACAGATGTTTCAAATTTTATTTTTAAATGTGACCGAAGATAAATATAACTATATATATATATATATATATATATATATATATATATATATATATATATATATATATATATGAGAAAAGTTCAGAATGGAAGGGCTTTATATCCCCATAATTAATTTTTTTTGTTGTAGAAAAACCATGATTAGCAGAGATATACAATAAACAACGATTCAATTGCTGGTGAAGTTTTAATCTTTATGATCTCGAAATAAACTCCTGCGGAAAGATTATTTATTGGATTTTTAGTCAAAATTATCTATCACTTCCGCCAAACTCCGCAATTTTCAGAACGATGTTTAATATAATATATATATATATATATATATATATATATATATATATATATATATATATATATATTTCAAATGCAAAGGACACGCAGTATAATTAACGTAAAGAACGACGCTTGTATAGGAGAACATCCCGCGCAAGATGAGGAGGCAGAACGAACAAATGAAAAAATGAAGTAACCACCCGGGAATCGAACCCGGGATCTTCCGATTGCCGGTCAGATATGATAACCACTACACCATGGTCCTCACTCGATGAGAAGTCGTAATTCTCCTACATACGCGCAGAAACCAATGCCCCGAGGGGGCACCTCCAGCATGCCGCAACTATATATACATCTCAACTGCAAAGAACACGCAGTATAATTAACGTAAAGAACGACGCTTGTATAGGAGAACATTCCGCGCAAGATGAGGAGGGAGAACGAACAAATGAAAAACTGAGGTAACCACCCGGGAATCGAACCCGGGATCTTCCGATTGCTGGTCAGATATGATAACTACTACACCATGGTCCTCACTCGATCAGAAGTCGTAATTCTCCTACATACGCGGAGAAACCAATGCCCCGAGGGGGGCACCTCCCTCCTCATCTTGCGCGGAATGTTCTCCTATACAAGCGTCGTTCTTTACGTTGATATATATATAATATATATATATATATATATATATTATTTTCCATAAATATTTGTTCTGTTGTCCAGCTAATTACATCGTTTAATTAGGAGATGTTTAGGAAGGCTCTTGTTTATAGCGCTTTTATTTTTTTCCGTCTTTACCATATTCCTATCTAATTAACCATTAATGCGACGTGCATCATTTGTCCTGTTTTAATTGTTATAGATGAAAAAGACCGTAATATTAGACTTAAGACAGACGGAGAGCGAGATAATTAATTCAGTTTGACAAAGATGCTTACACGAATTTTTAGATGAACTTTTTCCGGAATTGTACATATATAGGCTCGCCTTTGCTTTACGTCCGAATTGTTCATTCTGGCGAAGGTCAAGCTTCACACTCCACCTTAGACCTACTTTAGACGGGGAAGTGTATATACATATATATATATATATATATATATATATATATATATATATATATATATATAGTGGACCTAGTTTTGGCCGTTTAAGGTGATAATGATTTAATTGTATGCAATGATTAATTGGTGCAATGACTGATTGCTTATTAATGAAAGGCTGGGTTAAATAATTTATATTGTTATACAGTATCACCGATTGGAATGAATGGTTATTTGATTAGGTCGACCATACTATTGGAAGTAACCGAAATGGCAGCGAGGTCACCATCTTGGTTTACACCCAAGCAAATTAATGTTAAGGTTATAAAAGACACCTTATATTTTTTTTGTAGTTTAATTAAGAAAATATTTATATTAATTTTCACAGTGAAAATACAATGGAAAGACTGACTAGAAGGCTTAACAATTCGATAATGACCTTTGAAATGCGCTCGTTTATGTGAGGCTTAATGGTATACAAAAATGGGACACAACCTGAAATATGAGGCTTAGTGAATACAAAAATAGTGCATGTACGTAATAATATAACAAATTGGTTATGTAATACACTGATTAGGGAAGCTACAGATTATGCATAAATGATCTGTGAAAGAGGCCTATTAATGACAGAAAGCGCGTACGTTTTGGTACACTGAATAGAATAAGTCTCGGTACTTTATTTTATTGTGAAAATAAAGCCGTTATTTATTCACTGTGGTATAACAAAGAACTAACGGTAATTAATTGATAGTTTACGTTACGCTTATAACATAGACTTAGCTAATAAGATGAAATGTTAATAGCTTAATTGACACGTATAAATAATACTCATCGATGGTATGTAAATGGCATGAGCTAACGGTAATTAATTGATAGTTTACGTTACGCTTATAACATAGACCTAGCTAATAAGATGAAATGTTAATAGCTTAATTGACACGTATAAATAATACTCATCGATGGTATGTAAATGGCATGGAAGTATACACTGTGCCAACTGGCTGATGGTGCCTGGATGCACTGGCTGATTATGTCAACTGACTGATTAGGGGCCATATAAGACAACGGCCGCTCGCCTGAAGTCTTAATATGCGCTTGGCTCCTGTCAAGCGAACACCTCTCCTCTCTCTCCTCTCTCTCCTCTCTCTCCTCTCTCTTAGGTTAGGTATACCCCTGTGGGGGATGAGGCTGTCCCACCTTATCCCCCAAAGAGGTCTCCCCAGCGGGGGTTCATTGCAACTTGGGGGATAACTCCGCCTCCAAGTTGCATAACCCCTTGTTGCTCATTCCCCCCTCCTCCATTTAGGAGGTACCTTGCAACAAAAGGGGGTGGGGGTGGCACTATGGGTGTCTTGCAACAAATGGGGGTTGGGGTTTTGGCACTCTTGCACCATCTTGCAACATTTTCAATTGCATTGCACCCTACCATTTTGCGCCCACACTACTCTCAACATCCCGAAACAAATATTTTTATTTTAGTTTCAAATTTGTAACTGTTGCTTTCCCTTAACTTTTTTTAAGAAAATAAATATTACATATTACAATTTTTACAATAGTACAATAATTTTAACATAGAACATACAATTGTTAATCGGACTATTGCTGTTTATTTTTATTTCTTAAGCTTTAGGTTTTACTCAGCACAGAATTTATAAATCTAGAAAATTTGATTTGACACTTTGGTCATGTTCCCAAACTAAGATTAAAAATTTTACATTTTTTTAAATTTTAAACTTTTAAGTTCTAAAACCACTTTTAAATTTAATGTACATTTCTTTCCTCAGCTTATGATCAATGTAACATATACAGGTTAGGAGGGAAAAAAGGGTTTCCTATGACCGAACAGAACCCTTTGAGAAATGGTTCAGAAGTAGCATTTTACCCAATAACAGATAAAGAAACGATACTGTATTTGAATCTCATGTTCCAGGATGCTCATTTTAAGGTAGGCCAAATCGTAAAACATTTAAGATAGGAAGTACAAAGAATTTACGTGTTTTAGTAAATCTATCCTTTGGAAGAGTACTTGGAATTTTGCTCAATATCAGTAACACACACACACACACACACACACACACACACACACACACATATTATATATATATATATATATATATAACACACACACACACCAGGGTATTTCAATGAGTATCCGCACTTTCTTTCACAATTTTATTTTCACATCTGATAGATTGTAAACACATCACTTCTCAACATAGTCTTCCTGTTTCTCAATACACTTAGTCCAGCGATCTACAAGTTTCCTAATGCCATCCCAAAAGAATGTTTTTGGCTGTGTGCGTAGCCAGTCATGCACTGTCTCCTTCAGGTCATCATCGCCTTGGAATCGCTGACCTCTCAAAACGTCTTTTAGTGGTCCAAACAGGTAAAAATCCGGAAGTGCCAGGTCTGGACTGTAGGCTGGATGGTCGAGAACTTCAAATTTAAGTTCTTGAAGTCATTTTCTAGTCTGTGCAGCGGTATGAGGGCGCGCATTGTCGTGTAACAGAATAACACCTTCCGACAATCTCCCTCTCCGTTTTGTGCGAATTGCCTTCTTTAACTCATTCCGAAGCATGTCAGAATACGATGCACTTCTTACTCTAGTGCCACGCTGTAGATAATGTTCTAGGATAGGGCCTCATGTATCCCAAAACAGTGTTAACATAACTTTACCTACTGATGGCTGCGCTTTGAACTTCCTTGCAACGGGAGATGTTGGATGCTTCCATTGCATGCTCTGTCGTTTGCTTTCTGGTTCATAGTGATGGATCCAAGTATGGACGTCTGCTCTCGTCTTTTGGCGCGGTATCATGATGAAGGTGAAAACTTTATGGAGCGCATTATCACTGGAGATGAAACCTGGATCCATCACTATGAACCAGAAAGCAAACGACAGAGCATGCAATGGAAGACGCTTTGAGAGGTCAGCTATTCCAAGGCGATGATGACCTGAAGGAGGCGGTGCATGACTGGCTACGCACACAGCCAAAAACATTCTTTTGGGATGTCATTAGGAAGCTTGTAGATCGCTGGACTAAGTGTATTGAGAAACAGGAAGACTATGTTCAGAAGTGATGTGTTTATAATCTATCAGATGTAAAAATAAAATTGTGAAAATAAAAAGTGCGGATACTTATTGAATTACCTTCGTGTATATATATATATATATATATATATATATATATATATATATATATATATATATATAACTTGATTGAAGGGTTTGTTCTTGGGGAACCGTAGCTTAGCAAGGGATAAGAGGACAGGAATGGTACATGCTTATTTACAAACATTTCGGAAATTTTAAAGCGTCCTATCAGGTTATTAACCTGGTTATTACCAGGTTAATAACCTGATAAGACACTTCTCAATTTTGTTCACCTTTAACTTTTTATATTTTGACTATTTATATCACTCTTCTATATTTTAGATTATCTTATTTTTAATTTTAATTACCTAAATATATACTATAAATACACCATTAATATCACACATTTATTTAAATATATTGTATAAGTTTCCGTTTATCATATTTATTAATTTTTTTTTATATTTGACTATAATTTTAGTACTGATGATGGAAATTGAAATTTCCGAAACGTTTGTAAATAAACATGTACTATCTCCTCGTCCTCTTATTCCTTGATATATATATATATATAAGAGAGAGAGAGAGAGAGATCCCGTAATACTTTTGTTGCTTCTTAAGAATGCATTGAAAACCAGGCCAGGAACGAAGTTTGTTACTTCACTCAAGTAACTGTCTGGAGGATTTTGAGTACTTTAAAGTACTTTACATTTTCGGTACGTTTACTTAAGTCACTTTTTGGCTTAAGTAATGTACTTTTACTTCGTTAGTTTTGTCCAAGTCGTCTCGTTACATTTTGAAGTACCCACCATGGGCGCAATTTGGATCAACCAATCAGAACGTAGCAAAAGATGTTTGATCTTGTCCCGACCAATCACAGTAATGCACTTCCCGCCAGTTCCCGCCGCGCCACGCCCAGGGCGTCTTTCTTTTATTCATTCAAGGAGTGCTGAATTTTGTTACTTAAGTTAGACTATAAGATAATGTTAGATTAAGTTAGGTAGTAAATAAATGGTGATGTGATTGGTTAACTCGTCTTTTTTCTTATTACCTGTAAATGTGCATAATTAGTTCAATATTGGGAACTTTTCCGAAATTTGGACTGTTTCCGATTTTTTTTTAAATAAGATATTTAATGTAGATTTTTACGCTGACTTCAAAACTGTAAGTCTTTGTTTGGAGAAATGAGCGGTTCAGAAATTATGTTTGTTATTGTAATTTTGTATTAGGTCAAAAACTATAACAATACAACTGAAAACTAATACGAGAATTATTGTATTCTTTAGTAATATTGACTAAGTATTTGTGTGAATAGATTTAGACCGTTATTTTTCTGTCGCCACATGAATTCGCACAAGTAGGTATCAATCATTTGCCGGTGAGTCCCTGACTGTCTCTTATTCTTTCGTTTGGCCTTATTCCACATAGATTCAACGCCTTGTGTTAGGTTCGGTTAGGTTAAGTTATGTTAGGTTAGGTTAGATTACTTACCTCTCTTAAGTAGTTGTTGAAGTCTACAACTGTGTTGTGGCCAATGTGCAAAAGATTTTTCTACAGTAACTATAGGTAAACTAGTACACCATGTAAACTTTTAAAATAGTAACTATACGTAAAATAGAACACCGTGTAAATTTTAAAATAATAATTTCTCCAATAAAAGACTTACATTTTTTAAATCAGCGTAAATTTCTACATTAAATATCTTATTTTCAAAACAATACGAAGCAGTCCAAATTTCGGAAAGTCCCCAATATTGGAGTTGGATTTCATCACTTAGTATAAATTTTAGTTTAGGAGAGTTACCTTTCATTTTCTGTACTTGAGTACTTCTGAAGTCAATTACGTTTTACTTTTACTTCAGTAGTCCCCAATAAGTGTACTTTTTACTTTTATTTTAGTTACTTTTTCCCCAATACCAGTACTTTTACTTAAGTAGCATTTTTCAATACTTTGTCCATCAATGCTGAAAACTCGGTCTCCAGATTAGTAATTAGGACAGAGAGAAACATTTCCCATCGGTAACCAACAGTAACATAATAAATTAATTGAACAAAACATTAATTAATATAACAACAAAACAATTTAATTAATTTACTTAGTTTAATTTAAGTGATATCCAAACTCTGTGACTTTACCAAAAATTTTGCCATGCGATACATATTTTTCAAGGAGGAGAATTCCTCATTGTATGACTTCAAACATTCACTTCCAGGTCAAAGTAGACGGTTCGATGGTGTCCCTACAAGAATGTAATCCTTCCGGCAGAAACTGTAATGAAGAACAACTTGAAGGAGTTAAGCATTCTGATTATATTAGATCTCAGGAAGTGAATTTGGTCAAAGTCATATTTGATTCACATCAGGTACTGATTCTTGTTTTCCAATTTTCAAGTAATTTAGCAGATTTTTTTATTTTCAAAGATACTATATATATATATATATAAATCCCCGCAAGGGGGTTCTAAGCTCGTGCTCTTGAGTGCTCTTTGTGCTCGTTTGTACTTGCTTGTTCCAGGAGGTTTCACGTGCGCCCTCCCGGCCCTAGCACCTAAGGATGATGGGGCTTGACCTTGCAGTCCTTGTCATCCTTGGTCTTTTTTCACTTCGACTGTCCCCTCCACCCTTTCTTTTTCCTCTGTCTTTCCTCTCACTTTTTCTTTGTTTTTCCGCCAAGATATGCCCTTTTAAATAGAGGCGAATCGGTTCTTCCCGAACTTAAAAAAAAAATTATTTATATATATATATAATACACTCATATATTATTTTAAATTTTATTTTAGCTCTTGCTTCACATCGGACAGCGCATGGTGAAATCCATGTCGATCAGCGATAAGATGAATTTCAACAATGCTTACTGGTCTGTCCGTGTGATAGACAGTCCCAAGAAAAAAGAACCTGAACCTGAAGTCCTGTATTTAGTTCAGTTTAAGTGCAAAGGTTTGTTAAGTTTAAATTTAAGCTTTTATTCATTCCCTTTTATATTACTTTATTTATTATAAGCTATGTATGACACTATGACTATGTTATGCACTGAATTTCTTTTCTTTATATACAGGGTGTCCCATAGGTCTGGAACCATAGGGTAAAATAAGTAATTCATGTTTTTCCGTTTATGCAAGTGCCCATGATGTCTTTGAGTAAGGAAAAACGCATCCAGGTAATTCTGCTCGTAGGAAATCGGAGTCAGAGGGAGGTCGCTGAGGAATTTAACAGATTGCATCCGGACCGCGTGCTGGTAACACACAGATGTGTCGGCAAACTTGTAGCAAATTTCAGGGAAACGGGATCCATAGGAGATAAACAAGCAGTGGACCTCCGAGGACATCTACCGACGATGACACAGCCGCTACCATCCTCGCTCATTTCACAAACAGTCCCAAAAAGTCTCTTCGGCGTTTTTATTGCCGTTTTTATCATTTTGCCCTATGGTTCCAGACTTACGGGACACCCTATATATACATATATATATATATATATATATATTTATTTATTTACTTTATATTTTATAGCACATTCTGATACAACTACTACGAAGCACTACACCAGTACCGCCACTGAAGATTACACCCCATTTGGTATTATTACAAATACACCTCAGGTCCATGTAACTCATGAATCATCATCTGAACCCGCAAGTCACGTTACACCTGCGCCTCATGTTGGTAAGAATGACATTCTTTAGGTTTCTGAAATAAGAGTGAATCAATATGAGGACGTGTAATATTCTGTTGATTCATTATTTTTTAACATCCTCGTTACTTTGGTGAATTTAGGAATAATAATAATTTAAATTACTTATGAGATAAGGTAATAAACACTTTTTCAATAAATGAAGTATCGAAATTTGTACTGGAAATATTGATAAACTGTTCTCTCACAAAGCGATTTTACATTTATTCATTCATTAGCAGAGAACCCGCCCATCGTGCAAGTAGCAAAAATATCCCGCGTTTTAACGAAAATATCACGACTTAACCTAACTAATCGTCAAGGGCGTACAGTTGATTTAACCGGGCTTTCATTTAACCTAACCGGGCATTCAATAATTTACGGTAGGTTTCGATATATCTATATACACTGAGCTGCAAAAATCGGCTCACTTGGAATATCGCGAAAAACAAAAAAAGTGGGCAAGCTTCTGTTATAAAAGTTTTAAAATTCGAAAATATAGTCTATGAGGCAACCAAATAACGAGACAAAACACGTCAGCTGCGAACACACTAGCTGTAACGAATTTTCACTCTTTTAAGAATTCGACAGTCTGACATTCACTTGCTCTTAGAATGCTAGTGCCACTTTTTTCTTCCACTAGTGGGAGTAGGCATTTGTGTTTAGTAACAGATAGACTTCTAATTCTTTTGGGTTTCAGAATTGGACATTTACTGTACAATGGATTTGAGTGCTGTGAACGTTCCAAGAGTCGTCGCCCTAATTGAAGATGGTCGGAGCCAGCGTTACGTCGCCGATGCGCTAGGAATTCCAAGAACAACGGTTCGACGTGTCTACCAACGTTATGTGGAGAAGGAGAGTACACCCGAAGACCAGGATCTGGAAGATCGCGGCACATCTGCCCGTGACGATCGTTTCATCGTCTTAAGTGTTTGCGAGATCTTCGCTGACGGCCACAAAAGTACGCAATGAGCTAGGAAGGTCTGGAGACGTCAGTGTATCGGAGCGAACCGTTAGAAGGAGAACATATCGACAGTGTCTCACATGCTAGACGTCCAGCAATGGGCCCGAAATTGCTCCTACACCACTGCAATGCTCGTCTAGCTTTCGCTCGTGAGCGCCAATTGAACTATGGTCCAATGGGGACGAGTATTGTTCACGGACGAATCAAGATTTAATCTTCGAACATCTGATGGAGGACAGTGTGGAGAAGAACAGGAGAAAACTCGCCCAATGCACTTTTACCGAGAGGGTTGCTTTGGAGGAGTCCAATTGGCATGCTCACGAACGAAAGCAAGACGAGCATTGCGGTGGTATCGGAGCAATTCCGGGCCCATTGCTGACGTCTAGCATATAAGCCACTTTCCATAAGTCTCCTTCTAACAGTTCGCTCCGATACACTAACGTCTCCAGACCTTTCCAGCTCATTGCGGACGTTTGTGACAGTCAAGCGACGATCTCACAAAACACTCAAGATGATGAAACGATCGTCACGGGCAGATGTGCAGCGCGATCTTCCAAATCCTGGTCTTCGGTGTACTATCCTGTCTCCACATAACGTTGATAGACACGTCGAACCGTTGTTCTTGGAATTTCTAGCGCATCGGCGACGTAACGCTGGCTCCGACCATCTTCAATTAGGGCGACGACTCTTGCGACGTTCACAGGCACTCAAATCCATTGTAAATGTCCAATTCTGGAACCCGAAAGAATTAAAAGTCTATCTGTTACTAAACATAAATGCCTACTCCCACTAGTGGAAGAAAAAAGTGGCACTAGCAGTCTAAGAGCAATTAAATGTCAGACTGTCGAATTCTTAAAAGAAATCGAAAATTCGTTACAGCTAGTGTGTTCGCAGCTGACGTTGTACTGTCTCGTTATTTGGTTGCCTCATATACTATATTCTCGAATTTTAAAACTTTTATAAACCGAACCTTGCCCACTTTTTTTTGCTTTTCGCGATATTCCAAGTGAGCCGATTTTTCTGCCGCTCAGTGTATATAAATGCTCGGTTAGGTTAATTAAATGCCAGGTTAGGTCAACTGAATGTCCAGTTAGGTTAATTGAATGCCCGGTTAGGTTAATTGTACGCCCTTGACGATTGGTTAGGTTAAGTCGTGATATTTTCGTTAGTTTTAACGAAAATATCACGACTAAACTTAACTAATCGTCAAGGACGTACAGTTGACCTAACGGGCATTCAATGAACCTAATCGGGTATTCAATAATTTTACCATAGGTTTCGATATATATACTGTATATATATATATATACTTTTGGTAAGTAAATATATATATATTATATATATATATATATATAATATATATATATATATATATTATATATATATTATATAACGTAATGACGTAATGATCTCCATGACGTCATTTAATTTTTTAAAATTAATTATTTAAATTATTAACTACCCAGGTGCACAACCTCGGGACCTAATCAATATGTGTGTAAAGTTTCATGTTTGTAAATGCTTCCATTTTGGACCTATGGCTGGAACACACACACACACACACACACGCCTTTTATTATTGTAGAAGACACAAATACACACACACACACACACTCGTCCTTTTATTATTATAGAAGACACACACACACACACACGAGTCCTTTTATTACGTTCATTGTCTGGCCAGATCACGTTCTTAAATGACTCAAAGCAGTTTATTAAAGGAATTAATATATTGATCTTTTGAAGAGAGTTAAAATTATGTTATCTTCGATATATATATATATATATATATATATTATATATATATATATAGAGAGAGAGAGAGAGAGAGAGAGAGAGAGAGAGAGAGAGAGAGAGAGAGAGAGAGAGAGAGAGAGTCCTTCTGCCCGGTGTGACGATTACACGTGTTTCAATCGAATTCCGAATAAAAAGTGGTATTACAGTAAAAATCCTGTAGTTAATCAGTTTTAAGCAGTGCCATATCTGAGTGAATGTATAGTACACACAGTGGTATTTCTCTTTAAGTAGTGAAATCGCGACGTATGTTAAAAAAGGAAATAAAACGAAGCAAATTAATCCGTACCGCATTTTCCGATTGTTTTTTGTTTTTTTTGAAAGAAATTAGCTGCCGATCGATAGGCTGAAAAAATAAAAAATAATTCCTACAACTATGCTCCAATTATCCCCCGCGGCTACACTCCCGAGCACCAGTCAATGAGAATTATACAGTGTGTCACAGCCCCCATCCCCCGGAGTAACGGAGAATACTTTCCCTCACTCAATTTGGGTCAAACCTCACCCAATGCCTCCCATAATACCCTTTTGAGTCATTTTTGTGCACCAACTTTTACCTTCTATTTGTAACATAGCAATGGTAAATAAATTCCTACAACTCTGCGGTTTCTGTAGCAATGTAACAGATGAGGCAAAGGCGATTAGATGCGATCTCTGCGAACTCCTTTTTCGATTTCAAATGCCTAAAATGGAAAGCTGAAGAAATCCCTCTCATAATAGGCGCAAAGCAACTGAACGGGGTAAAGTTTTTCTGCGAAAGCTGCTGCATGACCGAAATTCTTTTACGGTCTTTAAAGCAGAAAAAGACTATGAGGAGAAAGCAGAAGAGGAACTTGTGAATAATGAACCGAGAAAGAAAAAATGAAGAAAAGGGAACTGGAAATAAAAACTGTACCGACACAAAACGAGGGCGAGAATATAGACGCAGCAGATAGTATAAAGGCAGCAGAGGCACGAAACCTAACACAAAAGGTTCAAACGAAAGATATTAGCACAAATAGAAAAAAACAAGCAGGTAATCAAGAAAACAGACTGAAGTTGTCTACCAATAAGGAGCTGATAAAACCTTCAAAAACAAAGGCCCAAGTAAAAATGGGGCGGGAATTATATGCAAGTATTATGTAAAAGGTAATTGCAGATGTAAGGGAGGACAATGTGTATATACGAACAACCGCCTATATGCAGTTTCTTCTACAATAATGGTCACTGTAAATTCGGAGACAGCTGCAGATTCTACCATCCGGACATTTGCAAAACGTAGGGAAAATATGGAACCTGCAAATACGAGAAAGAAAAAATGCTACTACCATCATTTCCAGACGAACTCAAAGGACAAAGGACAATAGGAAAAACGTGAAGAAACATATGTACACAAATCGCGAACAAAATTTTTTCAACATCGCAGACACAATACGGCTGTTAAGTTTCATACAGCGCATGCAGTCGACCCAGCTGGGAACCCCTGACCGAACCGCTTCCTGGCGACCATAGGACTACTAAATAGCCGATACCGAAGGATAACGGACTTGAATGCATAGAAGTATCAAACCTATGATTTTATTTCGGGGGTGGGCTGAAGCCCCCGTACCCCCCAGTCTACGTGACTATATATATATGGCAGTCAGCCTCGGAGACCTTGAGTTTGGATTTTCTTCTTATAAAGGGGAGCCTTTTCCGGGCACCGCCGTTGATCCCTCCTTCATATATACAGGGTGGCGCAAAAGTCGCGCATCATAGGAATTTTCAGTGTTCACTATAATATATATATATATATATATAATATATATAATATATATATATATAATATATATATATATATATATAATATAATTTTTTTTTTTTAAGGTAGGGAATGGTAGAGAATCAGTACAGAATTTAAATTCTGTACCGATTCATCGATTTGTAGTACCTGGTATTCCATACACTAAAACCAAACTCATCCTCTCGTCTATTGTTAATTTCGCAGCCATTCCCTACCTTAAAGAAAAAAAAATAGTCAACATTGAAAATTCCTATGATGCTCAACTTTTGTGCCTCCCTGTATATATAAATGAAAATGAAATGAAAAGGTTTTTAGCAGACTATAGTCCATATGACAAATATTAATAATACAATGACAGTTCACATACTAAGGATAGATATATATATACACAATTAATTAGAAATAATACAGTAATGTCAAAGTTAAGTGGAGCTAAAGACAGACGTTTTTGTACCATGAATTCCATAGCTTAGACGACAAACGGCAGGACTCATGGATAGCTTGGATAATCGGGTTGGTTGATTTTTTAATTCTTTGCATTAGACTGTATTGAGCACGTCTTGTTACCTCCGGAAAGCTCTGGACATTGCGGGTAGCAAACATTTGCGAAACTGAGCATCTTGGGGGAAATTTATGTAGGAGTCTAAAAGACCTGTTGTACAGCAAATTTAGGGTTCTGCCAGAACCTTTTTTGGAATTCACCCAGAGTTGCTATCCGTATATTACTACAGAAAGTACGAAAGAGAGTGTCTTTAGCTTCACTTGTACAGAACCGGAAGTTCCTTATAGTCATATTAGCTTTAGCACAAAGGCTTCAAGATTGCTTTCTTATATCTGAGTCATCACTCAAGGAGCTGATGATAGTTTGACCGAAATACTTAAACTCTTGTACTTCCTCAATTACTTCACCTCTCATTTTAAACCTAACATCAGCTGGCTGATTACAGTTTTTAGGATGGAATTACATAACCTTAGTTTTTGTAACATGAAAAAGAATATCATGTTTCTGCGAATACACTTCGCAGACTTTTAGTAGCCGATCCAGACTTTTAACAGAGGGAATACCAAAATTTCAATAAATTTAATATGTACATGGGAACCTTCTTGTCTTCTAGTTTTTTAAATAATATATTGTGGTTCACTCTATCATATGCTTCACTTATATCTAGGAAACAGCTATAAATAGTTGAATTACTGTCAATGAATTTAAATATTATTTCCTTAAGTACATAGATACACAGGTCAGTTGAGTGGGACTTTTAAAACCAAACTGATTAGGAGATGTCCATAGGTAATCATTTAATCGGAGTAACAAGAGTTTTTCTAGTAGTTTCGAGGAGCAAGAAGCGACAGTAATAAGCTTATAATTATTGCTGGACAGAATGTCTCAATACTTATTTTTGACCAGGAGCAAGATATATCCCTCATGAACTCTGCACGGATATAGTTATGAGCAAGCATGGCTGATAATAGCAATGATATATATGCATATTTTAAGTGCTCACTTGATAGGTCATCTACCCCTGACTCAGAACCAGTCTTTAACTTAATTAAACTCTTTACTTCAGGAACTGATATCAAAGTATTTTCTCTTGTCCCTTCCACAGGCGTTTCGCTGCAATCTATCTTAAGATTATCCCTACTCACACTGTTAAGAATGTTTGAGTAGTGGTTTTTCCACAGCTTTGCAATTTCATTCTCCCCCGACACCCCATCGATTGTCGGAGGGAGCGCATTTTTGACACCCACCCGTTTGAGAGAGAGAGAGAGAGAGAGAGAGAGAGAGAGAGAGGACCTCTAATTAATCCAGTTTATGAACGTATACATAATAGAGAAATATGTAAGTCTGACACTGAAGTGATGCACAGTGTAATTTACAGTGTTTTGCTTTTACAGTTTAAAAGTGAATGACCTCATTGTTGCGGCTGAGTGATATTGATTTATCTCCCTGCATAAGAATATTGATATCACTGACACTTTGTACAATCAAAACTATAAATTTTATTGTGCATAAACTCAATGAATATGAGACTTACATATTTCTATGTATCTTCATAATCCAAACTAATTAAAAGTGTGATTCCACTTGTAACAAGTTATTATAAAGGTATCCCAGCAAATAAGCGCATCAGTCATGCTAATGAGCGAAGTCCCTGCTTATTTATTACGATCCATTTAACGAGATTCGCGTGGCTTCGTACACTGTGGCATAATCAGGTTGGATAAAGTTAGGATATACTCGGGTTTAATTTTAATTTGATTCGAACACCTATCTACAACACAAATATACCACGTAATGTGATTTTCGTCGAGTTGAAACCCTATTTTAAAAATAAAATCTGGATTCCAATCTAGATTTATTTGTGCGATATTTAAATCAGAAAAGGAGTTTAAAATAAATATTTACTAAAATTTATGGAGATTATTTTATATTTTAATATGCTAAAATGTTGACTGGCCCCTTTGTTCATGGAAGTGCGATATTTTCCTAGTAAATGCTCACACCATGCATTTTCCTTTAATTCTTATATAATTTAATTAGTTTTCAGATAAATATTAAATAAAGAATTTTATTTTACCTTGCAGATGGGTCTACAAAGGCCCCTGACGACGACAAACTAAAAGGAAACAATTTGGTGGGTTTAATTGTAGGTCTCGTAGTATTAGCACTTATTCTTATCGCTTGTGATTGTTGCCTATAACGTCATAAAGAAGAGGCAGTCCCTTAACTTGAATGAACAGTCCCCGTTACAAAATGAGCAGCGAGCGACCAAGTGATTTAAAACGTCGCAGTAAACCCCTGAACTTGTTTCAAAGATCTATAGCAAATTTGGTGGAGTGAGCGTGGGTGTAATATTTCAGAAGAAAAATGAAGAACTCTGACATCCAGATCTTGTTATGTACAGTGGGGTCAGAAGGGGGGATCACGGAAGCCCCAATCTATCTCTTGTTCACCCCTTACATGAAATAGATTGGAACTTTTGGGACACCCTGTGTATTAAACTCGCTTTATTTTACCTGATTTTTTTACCTTTAATTACCTTTAATTACCTGTTATCATCGCACGAGTCCTTCAATAACGGTCTGTCCATCACTTTTACTGGATCCACAATCTGACTAGGTATAAATTTATTGTTGATTTATTTATAAATAAATAATACCTTTAGATCCTTAACTACAACTATATTACAGTTGTTCTTTAAGATATAGAATAAGATAAATAACACTCCAATAAAAGCATAACTATTTTGTTTTTATTTACCTAAAATTCCTATAATCTAAAAATGCATTCAAAGGTGAATTAAAATCTATCTCATTTTCTAGTAATTGAGAAATGAATCCGATTAAAAATTATAATTTTTAACAATGGAAAAGACGATTGTCATCATTCAGTGGAGTTTATGAAAGAAAAGATATTGCCTTAAATGGCCATGCAAAGAATATTTTAAAAGTTACACAAAATTATAAAATCCACTGGGCAGACGTTGGTATTTGATAACTTATCCCAAATACTCAAATAGCAATGTCATTCTCATGGATGCTTGTGCTCTGGATATATAATATATATATATATATATATTATATATATTATATATATATATATATATATTAAATTCTTTGTCTTTGTGATCATCATTGATATACTGCACACTTTAACATAACATTTGCGAATATCAAGTTTCATACGTTAACTAGCTCTCAAGTGATTTGACTCTTACTAAGTAACTTTGCTACCTCTCTTTGTAGATGAGAGATACTGATCATAACCTCCTACATTACTCAGTTGTTATGATCATCACCATTATAATTATTATTATTATTATTATTATTATTATTTGCTTCAACTATATAAATTTAAATTTTATATAAGAAGGAAAGTTGACCATTCTTTCATGAGGACAGATACAAAGAAGCGTTTCAGCATTTTGAATGTTTTTTGGGAATACTTGGAAGGTCTTTCTTTTCTCCAACTTTTAATACTATTCCCATTTCGGTTGCAGATTTAAAGACAGAAGAACTTTCCAACAGCCAATATCCTGAAAGAGAAAGTACTAAAATAAGATTCTGTAAATTCCTATCAACAGTTAGACTAACGGGTTAAGTTACACCATCGACAGATTTTCTTCATTACGAGTCACTCACCGATCGAGTTACGATTACACAATATTTTAGCCTACGAGCAATGACCAGTCCGTTGATTATATGTAGGGTATCATTATTACTGTTAAACGAAAGGCCTTGAATACACGAAAGGCCTTGGAATATTTGGAATTTTGTGGCAATCATGAACTTGCCATCCGAGGTCATGATGGAACGGAAAAATTTCTCGACAAAAATGTATTCTTGGATCTTTTGAGTGAACTTGCCAAATTAGACAGTCAGTTGCACGAACATTTACAAAATGCAACTGTTTCAAACACACACCTGCTACTATCCAAAATGAGTTGTTGGTCTCTATGCTTTCCGTTTGTAAAGATGCTCTACATGAGAAAGTCAATGAAGCAATGTTCGTGTCAATTCAGACTGATGAGACCACGGATATTTCAATATATCACAACTTGTTATTATATTGCGGTTTGTCATGGGAACTGAAGTAGTGGAAAAATTCCATGGCTTTGTAGAACTAAAAGATAGATCTGCTGCTGGCACAACTAAGTGCATTCTTGAAGAAATCGAGGTATACAATTTGAAACATAAGTTTGTTGCACAGGCTTATAATGGTGCTCCAGTGATGAGTTGCGAACGTAACGGAGTACAAAAATTGATAAGAGAAGCCTATCCTCATGCTCATTTTGTACACTGTAATGCCCATCAATTAAACCTTGTTATGCAAAACGTTCGCTCTGCCGTTGCTCCCGTCAGGATATTCTTCGCTAACTTGACTTCATTCTCCTCTTTTTTTCTCACATTCTTCCAAAAGAACAGCTATGCTGCAAGAAGTTTGCGGAAAACGTCTGCCTCGTGCGATTGTGACCAGATGGAATTTTCAGAGCAGAGTCGTAAATTCCGTGTATGAAAATAAAGCATCATTGATGCAGTGCCTCGAACGAATCCAGAATCAACCTGGATGGGACTCACTGTCAATAACACAAGCAAGTGCTCTACTAAACTTCCTGGAGAATGATCAGTTCATTTTCTTTCTTAATATATTTAGTGAAATTATGCCGGTAATTGAGTTGTTCTATAACATTCTTCCTCAAAAAAAAAAAAATTACGATGCTTGTTTCTGTCAAGCAACATCTTCACTCATTTTGTACATCTGTAAAAGAAATTCGTAAAAAGGTGTCACAATTACCTGATGATTCGGAACAAACTACTGAAACGAAACGAAGAAGAAAAGACAACAAAAAAGCCTGTGCAATCGAATGCTGTGATCTTATGCTATAAGAGGCTGAAGACCGATTTGGTGCAACTGAACATCTCGAGTGCTTCACTCTAGTTGATCCTACGAAATTTGTTGCGTTCAGAAAAGAATTTCCTATAAATATACATGAATCTTGTAAATTCTATCCATTTTTTGAAGAAGAAAAACTAAAAAGTGAGCTACGCGTTCTATACAACAGTGAAGAATTTAAAAATATAAAAACAATTAATGAATTGTACTGCTTTCTATCTGAAAACAATTTGATGTCTGCTTTTTCTGAAACAGTTTTCTGAAAAGAGAAAAAACCTGCTTGAGGAACACTATCGAACAAGACAGGCTAAATGGAACGGCAGTCCTTCCGAGTGAAAGAGATTTATAGCAAAAATAGTCAATTTCAACCAGAAAGTGATCAAGAAATTCGCAGAACAGAAAACAGACGGGCTCAGTTACTTTACAAATGAGGTGAGAGCACTAGCTTTAGAAAAATAGCTAGCCGGATAAATTATAGTTCACCTGACGCTACTGATATATATATATATATATATATATATATATATATATATATATATATATAATATATATATATATATATATATATATATACAGGGCGTCCCAAAAAAAGTATACACACTTTAAATAATATAAAGGCAGTGTTTATTAAAATACATTTCATTTTCAAAATGTAATAGAATCTACAGACATTATTTAATTGTTTTGTCAACGCCTGTTTTCAAACTGACGTCCGTTCTGGTCCAGGCACTGCTGATAACGCGAAGCAATGGAATCGCAAACATCACGAAACATTTCGTTGGTATTTGTGTGCATTCTCGTTCAATGGCTGCTCTCAATTCAGCGACTGTTGCAGGTTTTATAGCGTAGACTTTGTCTTTTAAGTATCCCCATAAAAAAAAGTCTAGTGGTGTGAGGTCTGGTGAACGCGGAGGGTATTCTACGAAACCCCTTCGTCCAATCCACATCCACATCGTGCCAAGTACCACTCGCAATACTCCACTCTTCGGTCCGGATCATCTTCATTAATAGCATGGACTAATCTTGGAATGTAACTTTTCCATTGACAGCGCTTCAAAATGCGTTGGACAGACGATTCTGAAATTCCTACCTCACGACTCGCTTGCCGCACAGATTTTCTTGGACTTTGGTGATACGTTTCCAGTACTCTTTCTTGCTTTGTGGGGCTTGTCGATGTCCGTGGTCTTCCGGAACGCTTCTTGTGGACATTCTGAACAGTTCCATCGGCTTCAAACTTATCTCTAATTCGAGTGATGGCAAGTCGCGTTGGTGGATCTGTTTGAAACTCCCTCCTAAACTGTATTTGCACTTCAACTGCGTTTTCACACTTCCAGTAGCATTTTAGAATGAATTTCCTTTGTTCAAAGCTTAGTCTGACCATTATTAATTCTAATGGTTTAACTTGGAAAGAAAGAAACATCAATTGAGCTATCAGCTGTTAAAGTGTGTATACATTTTTTTGGGACCCTGTATATATATATATTATATTATATATATATAATATATATATATATATATATTATAATATATATATATATATACATACACACACACGGACCAATAGATCCAGAAGTCTGTAATGCAAACTAAAGACACAATCACGTAAATTATTATGAACTTAATCACACACTAATGGAAATAACACAGAGCATTCTCGGCAGGATTAGGCTATGAATATTTTTTTCTGGTGTTTTTCATATAGTTACAACGCCACTCCTACGATATTACAGTAATTGAAAAAACATGGAGCTCACGAAAGAGCATATTCGACATGTGATGCTGTATGAGTTCCATAAAGGATCTAACGCTAGTGAATCCGCAAGAAACATTCAAAGAGTTTATGGAAATGATGATGTGAGCGAATGGATGTGAAGGAGATGGTTTGAGAAGTTCAGAAATGGAGACTTCAGTCTGAAAGATTATTTATCAACGAACAGGACGACCAAACGAGTTAGATGAAGAGTTGCTGAAAGCAACATTGGGAAAACCCAACAGTAACTGTAAGAGAACTTGGCCTGCAACTCGGCGTTAGCTATATGGCTATTCATCGTCATTGAAGCTGTTAGGAAAAGTAGTGAAGGTTGGAAAATGGGTTCCGCATGATTTGTCACAAGCGAATCTTCAACATCGAATCGATATTTGCACATCACTGCATTCTCGGCAACTGCAGGCACCGTTTTGAATCGGGTCGTCACTGGGGATGAAAAATGGGTCCTCTATAACAATATTAAGCGTCGACATCAGTGGCTTAGCCGTGAAACAAAACCTGAACCTCAGCAAGGAATGGACCCCATCCAATCACAGCTGCTGAAGTCTGCTGCCAACAACTCCAACGATTGAAGATGGCATTACAAGAAAAACGTCCTGCATTAATTAATCGCAGAGGTGTTCTATTCCACCTGGATAACGCGCGCCCTCACACTGCTCGAATCATCACTGCCTAATTGGAGGCATTTGGTTGGGAAAAAATGCCTCATCCACCTTATTCTCCGGACACATCGCACCTTCAGACTACCATTTATTCAGAAGTCTGCAACACCACCTAGATGGACAAAAGTTGCATTCCAGGGAAGCTATCGAAAACGAAGTGATCGCTTTTTTTAACTTGAAACCAAGGGATTTCTTCGAACGTGGCATAAAAACACTTTTCTACAGGTGGGAGGAGGTTATAGAAAAGAAGGGAATTATATTGATGATTAATTGTTATTATGTCATTCAATTTTTGTTGTGAATAAACTAAAAATTCGAGCAAATTTGTCCTTATAAGTCATTTAATTTCGTTCTGAATGAACTAAAAATCAAGCAGAATATATGTTACAACCTTATATTATATATATATATATATATATATATATATATATATATATATATATATGTTTGTTTTGCCGGTGTGATGGTTACACGTGTTTCGATCGAAGTCCGAATAAAAGCGGTATTACAGTAAAAATCCTGCAGTTAATCAGTTTTAAACGGTGCCGATATTGTGAGTTAATGATAGTGCATAGTGGTATTTCTTTTAAAAAGTAAAATTCGCGGCATATATAAAAAAAATAAATAAATAAAAACAAAGCGAATTAATCTATAGCATTTTCCGAGTGTTTCTTTGGAAGAAAGCTAGCTGCCTATCGAAATTCCTACAAATACCCCCCCCCCAATATCCCCCGCAGCCACAGTCGAGAGCACCGATCAGTGAGAAGTATACAGCGTGCCACATCCCCAATCCCCCAGAGTAACGGAGAATTCTTTCCCTCACTCAGCTTGAGTCAACCCCGCCAAATACTCCCATAATACCCTTTTTGAGCCAATTTTCTGCACAGCAGCTACCCTCTGTCAGTAACATGGAAATGGTAAATAAATTCCTGCAACTCTGTGGTATCTGTAATGATGCAACAGATGAGACAAGGGCGTTGAGGTGCGATCTTTGTCAGCTGCTTTTTGAATTTAAATGCCTAGAATGGGGAGATGAAAAAATCTCCCTTATAACGAACGCGAAGCAACTCAATGGGATAAAGTTTTTCTGCGAAAACAGCATGACCGAATTAAACTCTTTTACAGTATTTAAAACAGAAAGAGACTACGAGAAGAAAATGAAAGAGGAAAGTGCGAATAAAGAACAGTGGAAAACGGAAGAAACAAAGAAAGGCAAAGTAGAAAAAACCAAATATCGTCACACAACGAGGCCGAAACCATGCGGGCGAAAGAGAGTATAAAGGCGAAAGAGAGTATAAAGACAACAGATAGTATAAGGGCAACGAAGGACATAAACACAAATAGCACAAATAGGAAAAGACAAGAGGGCAATCAAGAAAACGGAGTGAAACTGTCCCCCAATAAGGCGCAAAAAACAGAGGCCATGAGTAAATATGGAGAAGGAACTATATGCAGATATTATATAAATGATAATTGCAGATTTAAAAGAGGACAATGTATATATGAACAATGAATATCCCCCAATATTCAATTTCTTCTATAATAATGGTCATTGTAAATTTGGAGCCAGATGCAAATTCTACCACCCAAACATCTGCAGGCCTTACGCAAAATATGGAACATGCAAATACGGTAAAAAATGCTACTATCAACATCTCCCGACGGACCTAAAGAACGAGGGACAAAGTTTAAATGACAATAGGAATAACAATAACAATAGGAACACAATAAGCGAACAAAATTTTTTTTTCAACATCGCAGACACGATACGGCTGCTAAATGTCATCCAACGAATGCAGTTGACACAGCTGGAAACCTTCGAGCCAAACCTTTTCTGGGCAAGAAGCTACCAGAACAGGTAGGCGGAAACGGTTCTCTCTCAGAGGATCATAGGGCAACGAAACAAGCAAGATATCGAAGGAAAATGAACTTAAAATACACAAGGGCAACGGAAAACAAAGAACATAAATATTGTCCTGTCTAATATTCAAGGAATAAGACCAAACCAATCACTGAATAAAGTTTCGTACCTGAAAGGATTTATGGACGAAACAAGGGCGGACATCGCATGCCTCACAGAAACTCATCTTAATTAAGGATTGCCAAGGAAATTGTGAAAATTGCGAACATTGTATTGATAAGAAAGAGATAAATATAGAGGGCTTCAAATTACTAAGAGCGGATAGAGCAACGAGACGAAAAGGTGGCGTGCTATATATGTACACTGTACAGGAAGGTCATATGACAGAGACGATAATAAGTAAATCAAACAGCATCGTGGAACTCCTAGCAGTGAAAATAGAAAAACTAAACGTGACACTAATAGCCATCTATAGACCCCAAGCATCCGAACCGAAAAATTCTCGGAGGCCATTGATGACATCAGAAAGCTAATAAAGGACATAACCCCTCCATCCCCTAATATAATGATCTGCGGAGACTTTAACTTCCCATTTATAAAATACAAAAAGGCGGACAGGAATATATATATATAATATATATATATATATATATATATATATATATTATATATATTAATATATATATATTATATATATATATATATATATATATATATATATATATATATATTATATATAATATATATAGTAATATATATATATATAGTATATATATATATATATATATATATATATATATATTATATATATATATATATATATATATATATATTATATATATATATATATACACCAGGACAAGGGGGTGGGCACAAGAGAAGACCAGGAGCAAGCAAAAATGTTGATGGCTCTCACAAACGAGTATATGCTGACACAGGAGATAACAGAAAATACCAGAAAAAATAACTGCCTGGATCTGGTATTCACGAATAACGCGAACTTGATTGCTGATATAAAAATAACCCCAACCATTATCTCAGACCACAACTTAATCGAGATATCAACATATATGAAGACAACATTAAAAGACAATACACATACTGAGGAAAGAAGCAAATTTGGGGCCTTTAACTTAAACTCCAAGACTATAAATTGGGAAGCAATTAGATCGCACAAGGCCCAGATAGAGTGGAGAACAGTTTTAGAGAATAAAACAACTAAAGAAATGCTAACAACCTTGGAAGAAAAAACGCTGAGAATTTTAGAAAAATATGCTCCGAAACCACAGCCAAAAGGAAAGAGGAGCTGGCTTGAGAGGCAAAAGAGAAGACTATTCCGCAAAACAAAGAGAGTGGAGGCGAAGTTAGCCAACTGCGGAGATAATGCCAGGAATGTAATACAAGGAAAACTGGAGGGTATCGATAGGGAAAGACAAGCCCTGATTAAGGACGATACAGAGAGGGAAGAGGAAAAGGCGGTAGAAGCAATAAAGGAAAATCCAAAATACTTCTATAGCTATGCGAAAAGAAAAACAAAAACGGGCGCCGCTGTTGGGCCCTTAAGGAAGAGAAATAATGAACTAACAGACGATCCAAAAGAAATACACCTTTATACAGGACATGGAGAAGATCCCTAAACACTGGGGAAATACCAAGCATCTTGAAAAGAGCAAACGTTGTCCCTATATATAAAGGAGGGGAAAGATCTCAAGCAAAGAACTATAGACCAGTGTCATTGACGTCCCACCTCACCAAAGTATTTGAAAGAATAGTTAGAGGGAAAATTTATGATTTCTTGGAGACACTGGAAAGATTCAACGAAAATCAGCACGGATTCCGATCAGGTACATCATGCCGATCACAACTAATAGGACACTACAACAATATCCTAGATGCACTGGAAGGCAATGACAACTACGATGTCATGTACACAGATTTTGCTAAAGCTTTCGACAAATGTGATCACGGTATAATAGCACATAAAATGAAATAAATGGGAATAACAGGCAAAGTGGAAAAATGGATCTACAACTTCCTTAGAGAATGGCTACAGGTCGTCAAAATTCAAGGTATATCATCATCCAAATCGGAAGTACGCAGCTCAGTACCACAAGGGGCAGTACTGGCACCACTCCTGTTTATTATCATGCTAACAAACATAGACAGCGGAGTAAACAGCAACAGTATAGTAACATCCTTTGCAGACGATGCAACAAAGATCAGCAGAAAAATCAGCGATGTAAATGAAGTGGAGGTCTTACAGAGGGACACGAACAAAATATACAAATGGTCAGAAGACAACAACATGTCATTTAACACCGAGAAATTTCAGCTCTTGAGATATGGTAGAAAAGAGGAACTTAAACAGATTGCATATTATGCTCCAGATAGACAGGAAATTCAGAGAAGCACAAAAGCGATCGATCTGGGGGTAATAATGACCGATGATTCCAAATTCGAAACACAAAATCAGATAGCGATAAATAAAGCAAAAAGAGTCGCAAGACAGGTATTAATAACGTTCAAAAGAAGGGACAGGACAGCAATGTTCCCTCTAATTTTTTTTAGTCCGTGTGCGCAAGAAATTTTCGTTGTGCATCCATTTAGATTCATGGTGAAAAATTGTGCCAACTTTTCTGAGCGCTATTATCTTCAAAATGAAATATATATAAATATTAAATACTTAATAAATATTATTTCCATAAGGTGATAGCTCGATCATTACGGTACTATTAAATGGATATTAAAAAACTGTTTACAATATTATATATTCTTAAAAAAGAAAACATTTTATCCATTCTAAAAATATGAATAAAATAAAAAATAGTAAAATAAAATTCAACAAAATAAAGAAATAAAATAAAAATAACATTAATTGAAAATGACTATTTTAGTTATCATTTCTCAAAACAATTTTTAGCATTTAGCAATTTAAAATAGACTATCAAGATTAATACATGATTTTATCCATTCACAAAATAGGAATAAAAAAAATAATAATTTTATTTTTTATGAATTATGAGATAATTACTATTCGTTTTTATGCAAAAATAAGAAAGAGAAGGTTTATATTCAATGCGTTAATGTATAAAAGAAAAAAAAAATCAAATACATAGAGTAAAAAAATCCGTATTGCGTAATTGCGCGGACGTCGGCGAAGTCGGGCGGAAAGGGTTAATACTTAAAAGAGCGACTATAGAGTATGTTGATGCAAATGGTCAGACCTTGTGTGACGGTACATTTTTGAAATTACTTCATTTACTGTCGTGACTCATGATACGCTTGAGCCTGTGCGCATTTTATTTTGCTGTGTGCGCGGGTTTCACAACGCGTGTGCGCGCGCACACGCGCACACCTTAGAGGGAACATTGCAGGACAGTAATGATTCCCCCTGCTAAAAACACTGATTTTACCAAAACTTGAATACTGCTCAGTTTTGACGTCCCCATATAAAAAGAAGTAACTAATAAACTGGAAGAAACGCAGACATTTCACAGCCAAGGCTGCAAAGAACTCAACTACTGGGAAAGACTACGTAAACTAAATCTGTACTCCCTGGAAAGAAGAAGAAGAGAGAGGTATACCATAATCTACATATGGAAAATGATCGAAAAACTGGTACCAAACCTAAAACTAAACCCAATTACCATTCAAACAACACTGGAAAATAGGAGAGGCAGAATGTGTAGTGTTCCCAAATTAAAGGCCCGACAAGGGACCTCCTCAACACTTAAGGAAAATAGCTTGGTTGTCAAGGGGCCAAGACTTTTCAACCAGGTTCCAAAGGACCTCAGAAACGTTACAGGGGTCAAAGTTGAAGTCTTCAAGAGAAGACTAGATGCCTGGCTCAGGACGGTACCAGATGAGCCGGGTGTATCTGGCTATGTATGGTGGAGAGCGCAAGAAAGCAACTCACTCCTCCACCAAGCCAGACCTAGAGGTGGGGCCACCAGCTTGACCTCCGTGTGAAGAGAGACCAACGCACGGAACAGCAACAAGGTTAACAAGGTTAACGAGGTTTAGCCTGAATAGCTAAACAAATGCAAAGAAAGTTGTTATTGAGTCTCGGGATGTCAGTCATTTGATGTATGCAGTTGATTTGGTTTTATCTCCTCCTTCTGTAAAGGGGATTATAAGCCATTCTTAAGAATCTGTGAAAATTATGGGAAGAAACATGATGTAAAATAATTCTGGAAAGAGTTTTGTTTAACGATCTTAAGTTTCCTGCATTAGTTCAAGCTTAGCGACATGGATTTAGCGGAAGTTTCTCATATCAAATATGTGGGTCATAATCTAATGATCTCTCAAATAATTGTGACATCACGAGGCAGTATAGAAAGTACTCAAAGAAATAATTTGACAAGAAAACTCCATATGTGTACAATAGACTTTACTGTTACACTGCTCAAAACAATTGGTACTCCAGTATATATTTCCTGTCTGAGTTGGAACTACAAAGTGTATTATTAAACGGAATTGCATGTGGCCTACAATAATATATTTAAGATGTTATTAAATATCTCTAGATGTATGGATGTTATCACTTACAATGCTTGTCTGATGTTTGTGCTCGTAGTTAATATAATGTGCCTAATTGTACTAGTCTAATACGCAATTTTATATATGGATTTATTAGTTGGCTTGGTGAATCTCGTCGTAAATTAATAGAGACAAGGATTGGCAAGGTAGGACTGGCTAGTGATATATTTTATAAATCCAGAATCTGGGAACATCGTCGTGAGCAATTACTATATATACTCACCATGTTGAAAGGTAAATGTCGTATTGTGATGACTTTACCTATATATTTTTCATATAATTTTATATGGAAAGTGAGAGATATATAGGAAAGTTATCACTATTATTTAAATTTGATAAAACTTTCCAAAGAAAAATGTGAAACTACTGTAGTCTAGAAGAGACTATACAAGAAAAACGTCCATCTGAGTTAGAATATGTACTAGCTCATTAAGAACTATTAATTCAGAGGAAGATAAAAAAAATCGGGTAATATAACCTCTCTACTATTGTAATGCTTGGAGCTGCATGCTATATGATCACAATTAAAATCTCTTGACAATAGAAATGCAGGAAGAAGTTGTGAAGCTAAAGTACCCACATTATGTAAAGTAAAAGAGAAAAGCAAAACAAACTGTACAGAAATAAAAGAAAATATGAATAGTTGCAGCTATTATTTTAACATTAGGTGGAACCTCACTAGTATATAAGAAAGTGAAGAATGAATTTCCAGTTACACCTCACCAGTTACAACTCACGCCTCCCTACAATCCCAATGGGCAAAGGTCACATTATTTTCAAAATGAGGTTGGCTTTTGTGAGTCCTGAGCTTGACTTAGTGTGACTAAGTCTTAATCTTACCAGAATGAGTACTAGAAGAAGAAACTCCCTCAGTACCATAAGCAAATTCACCGGTAGATTTTATAATTCTCCAAATTTGGGAGATTAAGAAGGTCTCCACTCGAGTTAAAAATTTCTCATTTCTTTCGTTTCTTTAGATTATATTATATTCTCTTCTCTTGCTAAAAATCCTAGGTATATTCCCAGACAATAACCAGTCCAAATACTGCTAGGACTACGTCAGATCGGATCTAACCCAAGTAGGCATTGGTTAGGACAACTCTCCTAGAACTAAGGTAACCTTTAGAACACCATAATTCAAAATGTAATCCTAAAATGGAAAACTGCAAAACTAGGACAAGTTTGATAGTATTATGTTAGATTAGTGGAATAAACAATGAGTGCAAATGAAAAATTCCTAAACCAACAGAAAAAGTAAATGTATAACAAAAGACACTGCGCTGGTAACACTAAATAATCAATTAAAATTACATAGCATTCGTGCCATTGTTTGTTTAAGGAGAAATGAAAAAATGTGCGTCCCCAAAGTTTCTTATCTACCAATCAATTTTTATGAAATTTTCAGTTTTTCCGCCGTTTCAAAGTAGAGTAATTTGGTTCAAATTCGATTAGAATTACTTTAAAAATATTGATGTTAATAGGAATTTTCTTTCTTCTCAGAAACTGTTATTTTCCCCCTGATTTTTCAAAATATTCATTTCAAAGTTTGTACACCTAGTTAGCTGCGCTAAAAATCCAAACCCATGAAAATATTTTTTCCGGTCTGATTTCGAGTTGAGTAATATTGGCTTGAACTTTAAAATTCGGAAAATTTTGATCCCAGGTCCACTTCATACCCAATAACTTGTCTTCTTTTTTATAAAATTTTAAAGAATTACAATGTTGGAAGTGTTCATAAATGTCTTATGTATCCCGCAAATTTGAAGAAAATCGTTGTTTTATTTTATTTTATTTTATATTTCATGACTATTTGATCTGAACACTGCTATTTTCAAGGTTCGAATTTGGGAAAAACTTACATGAATGTTGAACTGGCTGTAATTTTTTTTTACACATTAGAATTTGCTGAAATTTTGTAGGAAATAAGTTGATTATATGTAGTAGATTTTGTGCAAGTTTCAACAGCTAGTAAGTTTTTTTTGTTTTTTTACAACTACCAGTATTTGAATTGGCCTGAACAAACTTAAGAATCCCGTAGACTTTTTAAAAATAAGTTTAAAACTTTAAAACTCCATAAAAATTTTCTATGGAGCCGATTGCGTCAAATTTTAAAGAAATAATATAGTTTATAGAAGAAAACAATAGTAGTATATGTTTACAGTAAATTGTACGAAACGTTTTTCGGTTATAGGTATTTGAACTTCATAGTTCAGAAATATGGCCCCATACACATGTAGTATATACACAATTTTTTTTATTTTCTTATTTATCTAAATATCACACACACATCAACGTTAATTAGATGTTTTCCGAACCATTTCGAAAAAAATTATCCGAAACGCATTAATTTTAGAGGAATTTTGAACTTTGAGAAATGATTGATGCCAAAACCACCTAAAAAAATACATGCGTCTGTAATATCGTCAAATTTAATTATTTTTTGGTATAAATATGTGCAAACTAACTAATTTTTTAAATCCATGAGAATTTTTATATTAGGAAATATAAAAGTCAAAAAAACTCTCTTTCATCAATTTTTAAACAACGAAATAAAACCTTCATTTCCTCTTAATTACGTTATACATTTGTTCTCTCTTAGGGAGTGTTGAATCAGTGTCTGTAGCTCAGTGGACAACACCATTTCCCCATAAGCGAAGTGAAAACACTAAGATCGCGGGTTCGAATCCCGATTATGCTGGTAATAATAATAATAATAATAATAATAATAAAGGGACGCATTAGTTGTCCTGAGGATGTGCCTGTCTCTGGCCCTCCTGACTAATTATTAGGTCTTGTTGACCAGCGTCCGTAGCTAAGCAAAGTGAAGATACTGAGTGTGAGGGTTCAATTCCCGATGGCGCTGGTTAATACTAATCCAGAAATTAGTTCAATGGTCTGCATTAGTCTGGCCTGAGCGCTATGCCAATTTCTGGGATGATTATTATGCTATGTTGGTCCGTTGGGCAAATATTTTTTTCGTGAGCTTGGGGTACAGAAGCACTGAATTAAAAAAAATCTTATAAGGAACACGTACTGGATTAAAAATTTGTAAACTGCAGTAGTATAATGATTATTACCTGGGTTATTAGCTTTAAACCATATTACAGCATACCCTCTTTTGGGAACTGTAATGGAGTTCATAGTGACTGGACTTTGAAGATTTTTTATCAACAATTCTTCAGCATCTCTGACAATTACTCTCGATCGATCCATGTAAGCTGACGTACTGTTGTCCAGTGATTCGTTGGAATGGATGAATCCTTTATTCTGGGAAATTACCCAAAAATTATGACCGTGGAAATACATTCTTTGAGGTTGTAAACTATTTGCCATTCCTTTGAAGATAATGGGGAAGCGGCATACAGTACACTGCATAAAGTAAACGTTCATAAGGTGAGACCTGAATTAAACATACCTGCATAAAGTTGACCTGCATACAACTGAAAATGACTATACCTTCATCATGCCTACTCGGTTACGTTAGGATAAGGTTAGGTTAGGTTGAGTTAAGTTACACCGAGTTAGTATACAGAAATGCAATTAGAGTTTATCATTTTCAGAAAACCTGAACTAACTGCACTTGCATAGTGTCGACATTGAGACGTATACCTATATCACTCTCGACGTCAAGTGTGTGTGTGTGTGTGTGTGTGTGTGTGTGTGTGTGTGTGCAACTTAAATTTTATAATTATTACCTAATTATTAATTAATATATAAATGTACATATATAAAGATGAGCGATTTTTACAATTAACAATTTATAAAAGTGAACTGATACAATGAGAAAACCTGTAACTTTACTGTTCTTTCTAGAAGTGTGTGTGTGTGTGTGTGTGTGTGTGTGTTAATTTTGAAAAAATGCGTAAGATCTCCTGTGTGTCGTATAATTAACTAACCTCAGTCCAATACGTGGATACCCTGGAGAGTCTAGTGTTTAAAATGCCTGGTGCTGATGGGACGTGGCTTCCGTTAAACCATAGGTCTAAGATGGAATGATACATTTGGTGCGATGCGCATTTTCCACACGAGTACGAAAATTATAAGAATAATAATAAACCTTTTCACTCATGCAAAGTGCATTCAAAGAAAAAAAATATATAAAAATAAATTTAATGCGAGCTGAGACGACTAAAACAATATTTGGAGTCAGTGGAGGAAAATCCGGGTCTTTGAGACGAGATGTAGGTCAAACCATATTCCAATGTGACCAATGAGACCATTTTGATATTTAGTCGCAACAGTTACACGTTTTCTCCCCGACAAAAATAAATAGACACTTTCGGGAGAGTTTGTTATGTTTTACTTTGTTTTATGTATATCTATATATGTATGTGTGGTGTGTGTATATATATATATATATATATATATATATATAAAGTGTGTACTCTTATATTTATAATGTTTATTGTTAATTAAATATGCTAGCATGAAAGTACGAATTAATTTTAATTGAAATTAGTCTGAAAATAAATGAATAAAGGATTCATCTTCTTTGACTTCGCGGAATTTTGTTTATAAAAATATAGAAGGTACATAGAAAGGATTGTTAAAAGTAAATAGACACTTTCGGTTTGGCTTTAGAGTAAATGAAAGCGATTCAGGTCTCTCGAATTATAGGTAAATTAAATATTATTCTTATAGGATATGTTATTGGAATAATGTATAATATAAAGAGTCCTGTGTATTTCTTTTATTATTAATATTGGTGTTTTATTTAATTCTTTTGCTAAGTCATAGATTAATTGTCAAGGGTATTTCTTTTATTGTTAATATTGGGGATCGTTTAAATGTATTGAATTAATTCGAGAAAATTAAGGAGAATGTCTCTTTTGCCTTTAATAAACAAATAAATAAGTGGCAACTTAGCTACATATAAATAATTAAAATGGTGGTATCTGGTAAAACTCCTTATATAAATAAATAAAACAATAAATGGCAATTCATGTATATATAAATAAATAATTAAATTATATAGTGCTTTCTGCCAACTCATCCTAATAAGGTACACCTGAACATAATTAAATTATATAGGGGTATCTGGCAACTCGAGACCCTCTATATAGCAGCTGCGGATCCCCTGGGCGTTCATAGTATTCCTTTCCCTTCTACTACTCCTTTCACCACCTTTCTCTACAAAAAAAAAAAAAAAATGGTGTCAATAATCCAGCAGGGTTGAAAGCACCTTAAACAGAAAAAACAAACAAACAACAAAAAAAACACATTTCTTCTACTACTTCTTTCACCACCTTTCTCTACAAAAAAAAAAAAATGGTGTCAATAATCCAGCAGGGTTGAAAGCACCTTAAACAGAAAAAACAAACATTATGCGACGTGGATTGTTAGTATACACACAGGCCTTTTACTTCTACTTTTCTTTCACCATCTTTCTCTACTAAAAAAAAAAAAAATGGTGTCAATAATCCAGCAGGGTTGAAAGCACCTTAAACAGAAAAAAACAAACATTATGCGACGTGGTGTCAATAATCCAGCAGGGTTGAAGCACCTTAAACAGAAAAAAACAACATTATGCGACGGATGCCGGTGGATGAAACAACTCTCTTCTCACTCCTTCTTAGGTTAAGGCTTAGGTTAGGGTTTCCCTTTGCGGGGTGAGGACATCCACGTTCTCCCCCAAAAGACCCTCCTCTTTCTCCTTTCTCTCCCTCTCTTAGGTTAAGGTTACCCCTTTGGGGTAGATCATCCCCATTCTCCCCCCAAAGCTCCCTCCCCTTCATTGCAGCTTGGGGAGAAACCCCTCCCCGTTGCTGCATAAACCCCCTTTGCAGCATCCCCTTGTTGCAAGACCCCTCCCTTTTGTTGCATACCCATTTGCAACATTGCATTGCACTTTACCCTTTTGCACCCATACTACTGATAACCAACACGAGTTTCGGTCAGGCAGATCATGCCTATCACAACTAATGGAACACTACAACAACATTACTGATGCATTTGAAAGTAATGAAAACTATGATGTAATATACACAGACTTTGCCAAAGCGTTCGACAAGTGTGACCATGGAATCATAATACATAAACTGAAATATGTGGGAATAATAGGAAAAGTAGGAAAATGGATATATAATTTCCTTAGTGAGCGGCGGCAAGTCGTTACAGTACAAGGAGTATCTTCATCAGAATCAGAGGTCCTCCACAACGGTGGAAAGTAGAAAAGGAAGATTGTATTGTATTCCCAAATTAAAGGATAGACAGGGAACATCCATAGCCCTGAAAGAAAATAGTTTTGCTGCGAGAGGACCAAAACTGTTTAATCAGCTGCCCAAAGACCTAAGGAACACGAATGGTGTTGCAGTGGACATCTTCAAAAGAAAATTAGACGGCTGGCTCAGAACAATCCCCGATGAGCCGGGCGTACCTGGCTATGATGTGAGGTGGAGAGTACAAGAAACCAACTCACTACTTCACCAGGTCAACTCGAGAGGAGGGGCGACAAGCTTGACCTTCTTGAAATGAGGAAACATCGCGCGGTACCACAAGGAACAGTATTAGCTCCACTACTCTTCATAATCATGCTAACTGACATAGATGAGGACGTTACCAGAGACAGCACAGTAACATCATTTGCGGATGACACAAAGATCAGTACAAAAATAAGAAACCCAGAAGATATAGGATTTCTACAAACAGACATGAACAGAATCTACAAGTGGTCAGAAGACAGCATTATCAAGTTTAACACTGACAAATTTCAGCTGTTACGGTATGGAAAAAGAGAAGACTTAAAATCCACGGAATATTATACCCCAAATGGACAGGAAATTCAGAGAAATTCTAAAGCAAAAGATTTAGGGGTTGTAATGACTGATGATACGAAATTTTAAACACAAAATAAGATAGCAGTAAACAGAGTAAACAGAATAACGGGTCAGATATTGAAAAAAACGAAGGGATAGGAATATAATGATTCCTCTACTGAAAACACTGATCATACACCAATTGGAATACTGCTCGCTCCTAACATGCCCATATAAAAAAGAATACATTAGAGAGGTGGAAGGGATTCAGAGAAGCTTCACAGCCAAGATCATGGGGTACAAAGAACTAAATTACTGGGAGAGGTTACGCAAACTAAACCTATATTCACTGGAAAGAAGAAGAGAGATATACACTATTATTTACACTTGGAAAATAATGAATAAAACTAGTCCCTAATCTTACTCTGAACCCTGTAACACCCCAAACAACGGTGGAAAGTAGAAAAGGAAGATTGTATTGTATTCCCAAATTAAAGGATAGACAGGGAACATCCTTAGCCCTGAAAGAAAATAGTTTTGCTGCGAGAGGACCAAAACTGTTTAATCAGCTGCCCAAAGACCTAAGGAACACGAATGGTGTTGCAGTGGACATCTTCAAAAGAAAATTAGACGGCTGGCTCAGAACAATCCCCGATGAGCCGGGCGTACCTGGCTATGATGTGAGGTGGAGAGTACAAGAAACCAACTCACTACTTCACCAGGTCAACTCGAGAGGAGGGGCGACAAGCTTGACCTTCTTGAAATGAGGAAACATCGCGCGGGTACCTTTGAAAGGTTGAAAGGTTATATATATATATATATATATATATATATATATATATATATATACAGTGTTGGGCACTAAAGCGTTAATCCGATAACAGTTAATTAACGAAGTTAACTTTTTTTAACGGACTATTAACGGAAGTTAATTTCCATCTATCGTTATCGGACCAGTTAACTTCCGATAACTCGATATTTAGTCTGTTAAAGTCCGTTAACACGTAACTGCGAGGAGTCATTCACGGAAGATCACAGCTCCGCGAATGAATTCAAACCGCCATAACTTCAGTCTGCCAATTCCGTCCTCTGCCGCAGTGGAACGGCTCTTCTCTCTCGGCAAGAAAACATCCTGAGGCCCAAGAGGTCAAGACTGGCAGTTGGGCCTAACTTTGAGAAGTTGGTCTTTCTGAAGGGCAACCAGCACATTGTGTCATAGTCTTTAATAAATGTGCCTAAAATTTAATTTTACCTTTCAGTTCCCGCCATAATAATTCTCTGGTAAATTAAAATTTAGTTAATGGTTAGTGGTTACAAGGGTTTCAAAACATGTAATCAGTACATTTTTTATTAAAAATAAAAAAAAAGTATTAAGCAAAAAAAAGTTGCAAACTTGATAAAAATACAATTAAATACCTATTTATTGTTGGATTTTGCATAAATAAACATTTTCTATGGGTTTTAAAGCTTTTTTTCCTTGATTTTTTAAATGTTAGTGAAGAAATAGTTATCGTTAACGGATTATCGTTAACTTCCGTTAACTTTGTAGTAAAATTATCGGATTATCGTATCGGAGTTAAAAAATTGGGTTAACGGATTATCGTTATCGAAGTTAACTTTTTGGTTAACGGTGCCCACCATATATAATATATATATATATATATATATATATATATATAATATATGTATGTTGCTTGTACCTTGTGGGGAACGGACGTGTTGTGTCTCTCTACTCTGTATTAACACCAAAAAAGAACGGAATAAACTGCTCAGCTGTTTAGTCTGTTTACACCCGAAAGTGTATAAAATATCAGTGAATCCGTGCATATAAATTATAATGTGAAATTCATTACAAGTAAGAAAGTGCAATACAATTTACATAAATTATCACCAGTTTAACGTATCTATTTAAACCGTAATACGTTTGGCATTCGAGAAATTTTGAAACAAGGCAGGAAAAAGGTCAAAAAACGCAAAGGTCAGAAAACCCTCGCGACCATCGAAAGGAAAGAAAAGAGAAAGAAAGGAAAATAAATAAATAAATAAATAATTTGTGTGTATTTCTTTTGACGCTAATTAATGAATAGCATGACCATAGATCCAAATTCTCACTTAATCTGCAATTTGTGTAATCTGGAAACAACTGAAAAGGCAGCAATAAGATGCGATTTCTGTCAAAAACTGCACGACTTTATTTGTATGAATTGGGATGATAGGAAGATATCTCTCGTCTCGAACGTGAAACGAATTGTGGGAATCAAATTTCTGTGTGACGCATGTACACAGACGGTAAACTTCTTTACGCTGTTTAAAGAAATGGAGAAAGCAAATACGAGTGTTACAAAAACGGATGGAAAAATGGGGAAACCAGAGTATGGAAATGTCCCACTGAAAAGTCGGGAGAATGAGAGATAAAAAATAAAACGTAGGAAATAAACAGCCAAAGAAAAATAATGATAATATAAAAATTAAGAACAGAAGATAACCAGATAGCAAGAAGTAGAAGCGTAGAAAATACCGTTTGTAAATAATATGCAAAAGGGTACTGCAGATATCGGGATGGGTAATGCATCTATGCACATCCCACATTATGTAACATACATTATAAAAGAGGATATTGCAAATTTGAAAAAAGTGCAAGTTCCACCACATTACTGTCTGTAACACCTATGCAAGATATGGTAGGTGCAAATACGGACAAAAATGCCGTTACCACCACCCTCAAAGGAACGCAACAGGTGAACAAGAAAAACGATCAAAGAGGGCTACCAATTTTCTAGACGTAGCCAGCGCAATTCAGCTGCTAAATACCATCCAGCAAATACAAAGTTAGTTGACAAATATAGGAATCCGAGAGCCGGACAGAGGCACGCACAAAACCACTTCATGCGTTATCCGCTTTGCATGCCTCACGGAAACCCATCTAAAGGACTGCCAGGCGAATTGTGAAAACAAAAAAGAAATACAAATTGACACTTATAACATCCTGCGAGCCGACAGAACAGTGAGACGTAAAGGAGGATGTGCTATTTACACACGCGAAAGACATATGGCAGAAATGACTATAAGTACCTCAAACAGCTACGTAGAATGTGTAGCAGCAAAAGTTGAAAAATTAAATATAGTAATAATTGTAATGTACAGACCCCCGAACACGCCAATCTCAAAATTCTCTGATTCCATTACAGAGGTAAGAAACTGGATAAAAGATCTACACTCTCCAACCCCAAATATTTTTCTCTGTAGTGATTTTAATTTTCCATTCATGAAATATAAAAGGATAGGAAAAAATATATGTGTACACCGGGACAAGGGAGGGCACACGGGAAGACCAGGAGCAGGTAAAAATGCTACTAGCTTTAGCTGATGAATTTATGTTAACGCAAGAAATAACAGAAAACAAGAAAAAACAACTGCCTAGATTTGGTGTTCACAAACAACAGCAACCTAATTGATAATGTAAAAATATCCCCAACTATAATATCGGATCACAACATTATTGAAATAACAACCAATATAAAAGCAACAGGAAAGGAAAGAACACGAACAGAAAGAAGCAAATTCAAAATTTTTAATTTTCATTCCAAAGCTATAAACTGGGAAAATGTTGCATCCAGCATGGAAGTAATAGATTGGAAATCCATCTTCGAGGCCAAGACAACGGAAGAGATGCTAATGACCTTAGAAGAGAAGACGCTGGAAACTGTGAAAAAACATGTCCCAAAAATACAACAAAGGGGAAAAAGAAGCAGGTTCGAGAGACAAAAGAGGTCATTGTTCCGAAAGAGAAAAAGAGTGACTGCAAAATTAAGTAACTGTAAAGATAACAACGTCAGAAAAATATTAAATGATGAACTGCAGAGTATCGATTGCGTCATACAGGAACTAATTGAGAAGCATACAGAAAAAGAAGAAGGCGACGCTGAGGCGATAAAGGTTAACTCAAAGTACTTCTATAATTTTGAAAAAAGGAAGTCGAAAAACCATGCGACTATTGGACCTTTATCTGACGATTAAACAGAAGTATCCGAAATATTAAGAGCTCAGTACGAATCATTTTTCAGTATCCCAAAAACTGACAAACTGATATGCGATAGAAACGCGTTCTTTGAAGAAGAACTACAAGGGAAAAGTATAACGGACTTCGACTTTACGACAGATGATATTACACAAGCAATAGGGAAACTAAAAGCACACTCAGCGGCAGGACAGGACAAATGGAACGCCACACTGATCAAAAACTGCAAGAATGCAATCGCTGAGCCCCTATATTGGATATGGAGACAATCACTTGACACGGGAGAAATACCGGCGATCCTGAAGAGCGCGAACATAGTCCCAATATATGAAGGAGGAGATCGATCTGAGGCCAAAAACTATAGGCCAGTGCCGCTTACATCTCAGCTCACTAAAATATTTGAAAGAATAGTTAGACAGAAAATCTATGGCTTTTGGGGATCTCAGAAAAAATTCAATGATAACCAACATGGGTTTCGGTCAGGCAGCTCATGCCTGTCACAACTAATGGAACACTACAACATTATTGATGCACTTGAAAGTAATGAAAACTATGATGTAATATACACAGACTGCCAAAGCGTTCGACAAGTGTGACCATGGAATCATAATACATAAACTGAAATATATGGGAATAATAGGAAAAGTAGGGAAATGGATTTATAGTTTCCTTAGTGAGCGGCGGCAAGTCGTTACAGTACAAGAAGTATCTTCATCAAAATCAGACGTCCTCAGCTCAGTACCACAAGGAACAGTATTAGCTCCACTACTCTTCATAATCATGCTAACTGACATAGATGAGGATGTTACCAGAGACAGCACAATAGCATCTTTTGCCGATAACAAAGATCAGTAGAAAAATAAGAAACCCAGAAGATATAGGATCTCTACAAAGAGACATGAACAGAATCTACAAGTGGACGGAAGACAACAATATGAAGTTTAACACTGAGAAATTTTAGCTGTTACGGTACGGAAAAAGAGAAGACCTAAAATCCATGGAATTTTATATCCCAAATGGACAGGAAATTCAGAGAAATTCTGGAGCAAAAGATTTAGGGGTTGTAATGACTGATGATGCGAAATTTGAAACACAAAATAAGATAGCAGTAAACAGAGCAAAGAGAGTAACTGGTCAGATACTGAGAACCTTTAAACGAAGGGATAGGAATATAATAATTCCTCTACTGAAAACACTGATCATACCCCAATTAGAATACTGCTCGCCCATAACATGCCCATATAAAAAAGAAGACATTAGAACATTAGACAGCTGGAAGGTTTTCAGAGAAGCTTCACAGCCAAGATCAAGGGGTACAAAGAACTAAATTACTGGGAGATTGAGATGCTAGCTGTTTTGTAGGAATCAAATCATTAATTTAAATAATCTTGTACATAAATAATAATAATGGTAATGATAATAATGTTTAAGTGGATGTTTAGAAATGGAATTGAGGATTCAGTATTTGAATCTATCCGAATATGCATGACTAGGCTGAGTTATTGAAAACCTTACTGATAACCTTATCTGGTTTTATATATATATATATGTGTGGGTGTGTGTGTGTGTGTGTGTACTATATATTGCTAATGGTATGATAATGTTGATAAACTTAGTAGGACTATAGGAAATGAAACAGCATGATTAAACAGTATAATGTACACGTCATGCTACGTTAAAAGATTGAGATGCTAGCTGTTTTGTAGAAATCAAATGATTAATTTAAATAATCTTGTACATAAATAATAATAATGATAATGATAATAATGTTTAAGTGGATGACTTGGCTGAGTTATTAAAAATGTATTTTCATGCATAGCTTAGAACATCCATTATAGGTTAACTAGATGAACTATGAGGAAAGATATCGATATTTGAAATTATGAAACATAAAATGCATGTATTCGCATTTATTCTAGTGTTTTTAAAAGGGCTGAGATATATATATATATATATATATATATATATGATACACACAGACCGTGCATGGAACAAGAAACACTTCTAGGAAAATTAAATCCACTATAGTCCGAATAAGTAATGGTAAATGACAAATACTATAGTTTTTCTTTTTCATGATGCTAGCCGGACGTGGGCAACGGGTCACTCGCAAAGAGGTCCCAAAAATATAGCTTCCCTCACCAGCTATCTGCAGGATCCAGCTTTGGGACAGGATCTAGGGTTTAAAGCAGCCTAGCCCAGCTACATTTAGAACCTCAATATAAGCAAAAGACTCGCTGCCTTCACGTCAGATTGAATACATCAAAGAAAAAGGGGTAACTATTATATTTTTAGCCAAAAACCAAAACTTAAACCTCAACTGGCAGAATTGAGCGTCCGCTTTTCAAGGCACATAACATGTCCGTTTCATGATGGGAATGAACTCAGAATGGTTCCCTGAGGTGGATTTAATTTTCCTAGAAGAATTCCTTTTTCCATGCACGGTCTGTGTGTATCATAAAAAACCTCAGGGAACCATTCTGAGTTCATTCCCATATATATATATATATAAATATATATATATATATATTATATATATATAATTAACTATGATAATATTTGCTGTTTATGATGATTGTTACCACGCTACTATACGAATGGATTGAAATGTATTAGACTCCCCTTAGATTAGATAAATTAAATTAAAATTAATTTAGTTAATAGTTTCTGAATCTATTTCGTAATACAAAAATTAGAACAAGACAAAATTTGTTTATGAGTTAACTGTATTTATTCTAATTTTATTTTGTGTGGTATCGTTATTAATATATTAAGCCGAAACGATGAGATCATGGACGGCGTTAAAGAAATCTTTGCTATTTGCTTTGCATTACAGTTCTTATATACAAAATATGTATGTTGGTTCCATTTACTAGTGTGTGTGTATATATATATATATATATCAGCAGAAGGTTGGTGCTCCAGAAATGGATCTTCTGCGCGAACACTTCCAGAAAGATAAAACTAATGGGTTCACGAACACGACGGAACGCTGTTTTTGCTTGCCTTTGTCTGATTTTGTTTGTTTTTGCGTCATGAAAGACCATGAAAGGACCCCAGAGGAGGATTTTTTCTAGTGAAAGAAGGCAAGGCTGAATTTTTTTTCCTACACACAAGGAGGAGGGGCCCCCTCGAGGGGCAAGTGCCCTTCATTAAGACCTGTGAGGCCCCATAAATGGGTTAGGAACTTAAGGAAAGGGGCCCTTTATAACGGAGGCGAAGGCCTCCAGGGGCAAGTTTCAAAGCACCCCAAATTCCTCTACCCAAACGCGGCTATGCTACTTAGGCCGACCACTTCCACGCTTCCGTGCCGTCGAACCGGTTGCTTTAAGTTTTTTAATTATTCCCACACACACACACACGTAACATTACAAGTTATTCCTGAAAATTCCCTCAAAATTCTTGCCCCAGTCCATCTTTTTTCCAAGAAACACTTTTCAATCACCGCTTTTTCACCGTTATTTACAACCATAATTTGAAGGGTAAGTTTAAAAAACAGTATTTAAGATGGGCGTAGCCTATATCATCTGACGTTTATCAGACTACAAGTCTTAGAATAGTTGTTAGGTACAGCTATACACATTTAGGATTTAGGATATTCGTTTTTTTCACCATACCTCATTGTTCCCTCAGCTATGGAAAAAGTATTTCATGTAGAGGTCTGAAATTTTTATGACGGCTTATCAATAGATTGAAGTAAAAGTTCTGTAAATTTTGGAAGTGTAAACTGCATATTTTTTTGTTAGTTAATGTTCAAATCTCAAGGCTTTTTTTGGGGCCACCTGATATATATATATATATATATATATATATATATATATATATATATATATATATATATATATATATATTATAGGGTGTCCGAGAATTATCTGTACAATTTTTGGCTGTTATTAAAAGTCAACCATGAAGTGTAGAAATTCCAGTTTGTCCCATTTTACAGAGAATCTCATTAAGTTTTTTCTGATACCACGTTTTGACAAGTTTTTTAGAAATGTACGCGGTGACAGACATTGATGATTTAAAAGCAAGAATCACAGCTGCTATTGAGCGAATTGATGTGGATATGCTGCAGCGTACATGGCAACATTTGGAGTATCGATTGGATGTTTTGCGAATCACTAATGGTGCACATATCGAATGTTTGTAACAACGTTACTTTAATAAAAGAAACTTTTGAAAATACAGATTCTAAATAATCTTGTTTAAGAATTTTACGTGTGTTATCAAGAATTTTATTAAAATGAAATTGTACAGATAATGTTCGGACACACTTGAATTTCTAAAAAACTTGTCAAAACTTGGTATCAGAAAAAACTTAATGAGATTCTCTGTAAAATGGGACAACACTGGAATTTCTACACTTCATGGTTGACTTTTAATAACAGCCAAACATTGTACAGATAATTCTCGGACACCCTGTGTATATATATATACCTTAGCCTAATAGAATATACATAAGCAATGCTGTAATAATTAATCAGCCTAGTCATCGTATTGCTTTGGGATAACAATGGCTCTTCCTCTTCTAGATTTTCTAGCAATATGTACGCAGAGACGTCAACGTTGAAGTATGAAAATCCGTGAGAGCTGACATGTCTGTGTACGAGACCTTGCTTTATCATTTTGAGCGTGATCTCTCTCTTTTATACAACAATGTGGTTTAGCGATAAGGCAACAGTTTGTTGTCTGGGAAAGTTAACAGACATAACTATCACACTCGGGGACTTCTAAACCCAAGCGTATCATCATTATAAGCGAGATACACTAAAATTTAATGTTTGGTGTGCATTCTCGACCAAAGGAATCACTGGGCCTTTCTTTTTCCGAGATGCTGACTGACAATGGGGAAAATTATTAGGAAATACCCCACCAGTTTGCCCTACCTCAGTAGGAATCTTATGACCTCGATGAAATTTTCTTTCAACAGGACGGAGCTCCACCTCATTTCGGCACTTGGGGTCCGACAGCTATTAAATCAGTACTTTAGTGATCGATGAATCGGTAGACGCAGACCAACCCCTTGGAATCCAGTCACCTGCCCTAACCTTAATGTATTTCGTTCTGTGAGGTTCTGAGAAATCTAAAAGTTTAGGCAAAAAAAAACTTGAAATTTGGCCGATTTAGGATGCGTGACCGCTGTTATTCAAGAAATTTCTGCAGAAACGTTGTTCAGTGTTGCTAATGAAGTTGTGCTCAGGTGACTCAACTGCATATGGAAGTGGTCTGAATAATGATAAATTGTATTTGCTTTGCGTGATTTTCCTTCGTTTTACTATATATATATGATGTGTAAGATATATATATAATATATATATATATATATATATATTATATATATATATATATATATATATATATATATATATATATATATATATATATATATATATATATATATTATAATACAGGGTGTTTCAGGAGGAAAGGTCAATACTTCGGGAGGTGATAGTATCGGTCATTGTGAGAAAAAAAGTTCATATGAACATGTGTTACGGAGATAGAGCTGTTTGAATTTACAAATACAAAAGCATTGTTAATGGTAATCAACAAAGAGAAACCAATTACTGTGTCTAACATTTAATGTTTAAACATTGGCATTTTGAATGGTATCAGATACAGAAATGATAAATTTGTTACAGTTTACAATACGTTTTCGAAAATCCCACCGTCAACCTCAATGCACTTTGCAACTCGTGTGCGAAGATCGCATGTTGTTCGTCTGAGCTGATCTTGACGTTTCTTTATGCGGGCAGCAGCATCCAAAATGCGCGTGAGCAATTCGTCTCGTGTATCCACCTTTCTTTTGTAAACTTGACTTTTCATCCACCCTCACAAACGATAATCTAACGGAGAGAGGTCTGGAGACTTTGGTGGCCATTGAATGGGACTACCGCGGCCTCCATCGACCAGGGAAAGTTTGATTTAGGTATTGTATCACCAGACGGGTAGAATGTGGAGGAGCTCCGTCATGCTGAAAGTACATACCAGCGCGTGTAGTCAAAGGAACATCCTCCAATAGTCCTGGCAATTCATTTTGCAGAAATTCTAGGTAACTTTGTCCTGTAAGACGATTCTCTAAAGTAACAGGGTCAATCAGCTGATCATCGATGATACTGCACCACACATTGGCAGAGAAGCGATGTTGAAAATTTGTTTCCACAGTGGCATTTGGATTTTCGTCTGACCACCGATGAGAGTTACGAGTGTTGTTGATACCGTCACGAGTGAAAGTAGCTTCATCGGTGAACAGTATTAATCGAAGCAATCGGCGATTAGCATTTACCCAATGACAAAATTCCAGTCGCATGGCAGCGTCTCCTGGTTGAAGGTGTTGTACACGCTGTACATACTCTTGTATGTGGTACACCGAGACGTGTAGAAATTCTTCGTGAGCTAGTAGTAGGACTACGCTCTACCAACTGAAGAATGTTTTCCACTTCATCCACATCTTGTTGACCTTCACGTTCAGATGAAACATGAGCGCTGGGAAGTGTACCAGTCTCACGCAATGTGTTGAAAACCCTGGTAAACACTCTTCGATCCGGAATTCTGCGGTTCGGAAACCGTCGACGGTATTCTGCAACAGCAGCTGTTGCACTTCCATCGCAAAAACCGTAGACATACACCATATCTGCATATTCGGCATGTGTGAAGGAGTGTGGCATCCTTAACACTGCTTCAAACACCAAACAATGTCACTCACAACAGTCAGCTGTCGATTGGCTTATGTTACATGCTTACATTACGGCTTACATGGTTCAAGGTTATAGGGGAGGGAAGGGGAAGAACTGCGCGCGCATCAGATTCAAACAGCTCTATACGAGGGGCGGTACTAATGTAATGCCTCTTATTTTATTTCTCACTAAATATAATTCCAATTACAATGAAAATTACAGGAAATATGCATACATACGTGGCAAATATAAAGTAAATATAGTAAATAAATATATATGTGGCTATGTGAGGTGGAGAGTACAAGAAACCAACTCTCTACTTCACCAGGCGAACTCGAGAGGACGGGCGACAAGATTGACCTTCGTGAAATGAGGAATCATCGCACGGAACATTTGAAGGGTTGAATGATATATATATATATAGTGGTGGTGTAGTGGTTAGCGTCGCTGACTATGAATCCATCGGCCCCGGGTTCGAGACCCGACGGCAGCCGGCGCGCAGCAAAACCCAGCTGTTCATCCTTCCACACAATAAAGAAGGTGGTTGGTAGATAAATGGGTACCCTAGCTGGCCTAGTGGTTAAGACGCTGGGCTGCTGATGGGGCGTGGTTCGGATTCCACGTTAAACTGTAGGTCTAAGGTGGAGTGAAAAGCTTGACCTTCGTCAGAATGAACAATTCGGGCGGAAGCTAACCAAAGGTTTTGTACCAAAGGTTATATATGTAAACTGAAAAATAAGAGCCATTACTTTTGTACCGACCCTCGTGTATATATATATACATATAACTAAGCTGGACCTTATCATTATATTTCATTTTTCGCAATTTACAAATTGTTCTCCCAAACAAGGCAATACAATTAGTAAATTATTTTCTTTGTATGCTTATATTTACAATGAAAATGTAGATATTTTACAAACGTAAATCTACTTACACAGAAAGCACTTACGAGGGACACAGTGAATAAGAAATGATTTTATTTATCAGTTTTCGTAAGGAAGTGAGAAATAAAATAATAGAAATAAAAATAGGTCCTACATCATGAAAATGATGTAGGGCCTATAATCAAATCCCACAAAGGAATCACAGCTTAATTTCTTGAATTAATTAACAATTTAAGACGATCTAATGATTTTTACGTTGCCCTAAGATAATAATAAGTATTAATGACTTACTAAAGTTAAGGTGTTCATTTTTAATCATTTTCATCATACGTATTAAAAAAAAATCTCATTTCTCAACGAACTGGCGTGAGAAGGCCGAAACAACATCGGTATAAAGTACAGAAATAATGAAGAGGAGAAAAGCAGAAAGTAATCGACTCACACAGACGGCGCTTCATTACGCTACGCGTTGGGGGGCTCTTCCAGACCTTGTCAAAATATTAATAAGTGTTTTCAAAAATGGTTGATGTCATTCTTCAAATAAAAGAAATTCATGAATATAAATTTATTTGCTTCAGAAATGTTATTTACAATAAATAAATAAGATTTTATGTCTGTTGAAATTAGAGCTTATAGTAGTAAAAGACTATGAAAATATTAAAGTTTTTCCAATAAATATAAACGTTTTCTTTTATAAAAACCGAGTTGAAAACAATAGTTAAAATTAATTTTCAGAGTATATAGTACAAAAGTGTAAGTAAGAACATTTATAGCTGTAATAAATGTTGCTTGTAAGTAACTGCATTTCACAAATATTGAATGTTTGACACAGTACATGAAGGGAACAGTATGGTACCAAAGCCTACCTATTAATATACATAAATAATATACGTAGACTTTGGTAATACCCACGGTTTAATAAATTCAAATATTATAATGGAAAATTTACTTTCCTCTTTATTGAAAAAGTTAAAATTGGAAAGAATTAGAATTAATATGATTTATCCCATAAATTATCAATGTGTTATTGCTTGGACTTGAATTGGGAGGTGGATCTGTCGAGTATATAAAGTGTTATAATTTCCCATAGCATAAGTATAAGATTTATTTCCCCCTAACGACAAATCATAGGTTGAGTCTTTTGAGCATGATCTCTTGTTAGGGGACTGAAATGACGACGCCTTTACCTACGATCAACAGTATATGTCCCTCTTTTAATATGTTCATCGCCATTTCCTCACTTTCATCAAAATATATTTCAATACCATCTTTCAGTACTAGACTAACTTTCTTCCATCACTTCAGCTAAGCTCGTTATATCCGAGCAAACAAATACCAAAAACTTAATTCAACCTTCTGCCTTCGATATCAAATATTTAAAAAGATCTGTATGTAGTTAAAATTTAGAATTTGGACTAATAATGTGTTGCTAATCATGATAAAATAACTGTTCCAACAGAAAAGTTGTTATTGTTTCACAATATATATATATCTGATCTACATAAAAATAATTCGCATAGACATTTCCTAAGCTCAGATCAAGTTACAAATACATCAGCAGTTATCAAAGATTAAGAAAAAGTTCTGTATTAACAATTCATTCATTAATCAGTCCTAAGAAACGTAACGGCAGAAGATGAGTTTCACCAAAGTATTATTTTTCTTTCCGTAATCCATACAATACCGTAAACACTAAAAAAAAAAATTACTTCATAATAAAACAAAGTAATATGCACGTTCAATTCGATTACATTTTAGATTTGCTTTTAAATACATGAATTCTTGAACCCTCCACTTCGATATCCACAACTTATAACGTAAAAGGCACCTCTCTGACCTTCGTACATCGTGTCCCGCTTTCTGAAATTGGATAATTGATAGCAAATCAGTCACTTTATTATAGAAAAGTCAACTATTTCCCAGTTGAAAGATTTACCTTTTATACTTAACTTTGTATACCACAAGTCACCAATTGCCACGTAATAAGATTACTTTTTACCCTACTGATGAGACTAAAACTCTTGAACAGAATGTAGCAACTGAAAAATACGCTTTTTGATGAAAGAAATACGTTGCTTTCGTGAAAAGAGTCGCTTATTTCATTAAAAGGGGAACGGATTGACATATGGAGCGGGTGTAGACACATATGACCCTTTCCCGACAAAAATGCAAAATGAAAAAATAGATGTCTATACGTAAACAAAGGATTAATATCACTTCACAATAATGATTCGGTCCATGAAGGCAATGTAAGGTTAAGAAAACACTTTTTAGCCAAAATACCAGTTTAATGTATTCCCTGTGTTTATGTGTGGTGAGTACAAGACGCTTCATAGCTGGTTATTTCCCGCACACCAGAAACAAATTAAGAGGAAAGTTTTATGCACAGATATTGTCAAAGAGACATGAATGTACATTAGATGGCAGGCTCAATAATGCTCTCATTTCTTCTTCTTCTTCTTCTTCTTCTTCTTCCTCTTCTTCTTCTTCCTCTTCTTCCTCTTCTTTTCTAGTTCTACTTTTTCTTTTTTCTTCATTATTAACACCATTTTCTCCCTTTCCTGTTTATATTATTATTTTTTATATTTTTATACTTCTTCTTCATCTCCTTTTTCTTCTTCTTCTTCTTCTTTTTCTTCTTTTTCTTCTTCTTCGGTATCATCTTCTTTTTATTTCCTTCTTTTTCGTTTGCTTTTTGATCGTCATTCCAACAAGTAAGAAGTGAAAAAGCTTTCAAATAAGTTGGTATATGAGCAAAAACTTTTTTTTTTTTCTGTGGAAAAGTAAAGATTTATATACTTTAAGGTACAACTTTCTCTAAATAATTTTCTTTCACGAATGAACAACTTCAGCATTTTCATCATTATTATTATTATTAATTACATTAATATTAAAATTTCACGATTGCTCGTTAACTTTCACGCACACGACGTTGCCGGCAATAACCGTTTCTAATTGTAGATCACATTGTCAACTATCATTGTGCTTATGAACATTAAATCACAGCGAAAAAAATTAAATCAGCTCTTCATGCTACCGCAGTTTATGGCAGAAGGCAAAGTCATTGGAGCAAAATGAACATGAACACTTATTCAGTTCAGTTTGTAATAAACTTCTGTGTAAACAAAGAAATGACTGTACTCTTTACCGTACTCTCAAAGAACTGAAATCTTATAAGATTCAGCGTGAGTAGACACGAGGACATAACATTTGAGGGCACGAGACAGTGCGACCTCCGCTCTAACCTATTTGTACTCTATCACGGCTGGAATGACAAGGACAAAACGCACGTATGACCTCCTTACAAAAAAGGGGTCACCAGCTATTAAGATAAACCAGATCCTAGCCCAAAAAGTTGCCACGTCATAAAAGTGTTTGATTACAAGTTTTTTAATGATTTTGTCAAAAAAGTATCACCAAAGAAAATAAATTAAATATAAATAGAGAAAATTTTGATTTTCTTCTGTTGTTGAAATACTTCATCTGATCGAAAGAAATTGCATGGGTAATCTGGTAGGCGGGACTACATCGCGTAATGTTAGTATCAACTGGCACATGTTATGAATTCAGGTAAATAATTCAAGGAAAGCTGAACCAAATAAATTAATCTTTACAAATATAGATTACTTAATATTACAAAAATTATTATTACACGTGTGTGTGACAAGAATAGGATAAATTTTTAAAATATCAAATAAGTTCTCTAACACAAATGTTTTCAGGAAAATGAACGCTTGGCGGAAGAAGCATATATATATATATATATATATATATTATAGTTTTATCGTACAAAAGAAAAATTAACAATTTCTTCAATGTATAAAAACAATGACACATTTAATATATCAACTTTATAATTAGATAAGTAAACTTATATTATTATCATGTAATAGATATAATTCTTCATATATATATATATATATAAATATATATATATATATTATTATATTATATATATATATATATATAAATTAAATATTAAAAATTTCATGCGCTTTAAAAAATAAATTTTATTAATAATTGTAACCATGATACAGTTTTGAATTACTTTTAGAAACAGGTAAGGCGCAACAGTATCGACAGTAAATTGTAAACGGTCCAGATGTATCCATAAATTTATCTGGAGCAAGAATTAAGGACTTGGTAGTCTCATTTCTTTTTCAAATATATCTTACTAATGTTTATTAATGTACAATATTCAAATGAGAATTAGAAATAAAAAAAAAAGGAGATTTATATATATATATATATATATATATATATATATATATATATATATATATATATATATATATATATATATATATATATATATATATTTCTGTTTGCTTTCTTAAATATTCACAACACATCTACGGTATTATATTTTTTTTAAAATATATTTATAATAATGATGATAATAATGATGATAACAATGATAATGATGATACAATAGTTAAATAAAAAAAAATTCTTTTTGAGTTCATATTTCAAAAAAAAAATAGTCCTAAGTGTTTTTTTCATTCATTATATTTAACGACCTATAGCAAAAATATTAATCACAGTTATATATATTACATCAATGTTTGTGTTATAAACATATATATATATACACACACATATATATATATGTATATATACATATATATACACATATATATACTGTATATATAAGAGTTTGAGAAAAGGTTATTCTCAGCTCATGGCAGACATTCCGCGGAATGAATGTCTATGAACAACAGGAAATCCAGTGTCGAGAGAACAAGAGATCTCAACCCGAATCGGTTCACTAAGGCAGTCTGCAAAAAAAAAAAAAAAAAAAAGGAAAAAGAAAAATTTGTTTAATTGAAAAGTACTATACACTTTATGTATATAATGACAATCTTACATCGAAGTCATTACGTTCAGTCATTATCTATATTCGATGCTTATGTATTTGGGCTTCGTTTTTCACAAAAAATGTAACTTAATATTTTTTTAATTTGACTTCAAAATTTGTCATATACTTTGCGGTGATAGGTTATTGAAGGTGCCAGTGTTTGCAAGTTCTGAAATCTGGAAACTTGTAAACCTTGTCGACAGTGTTTGCAAGTTTTGAAATCTGGAAACTTGCAAACCTTGTCAACAGTGTTTGCAAGTTCTGAAATCTGGAAACTTGTAAACCTTGTCGACAGTGTTTGCAAGTTTTGAAATCTGGAAACTTGCAAACCTTGTCAACAGTGTTTGCAAGTTTTGAAATCTGGAAACTTGCAAACCTTGTCGACAGTGTTTGCAAGTTTTGAAATCTGGAAACTTGCAAACCCTGTCGACAGTGTTTGCAAGTGATATAATTCAGTGTGACCACCTTTTTTTTGTAAATGACGTTAAATTGAAACAATGCAATAGTTAGATTTGATTAAATACATATAAACATTATTGGTGTTAGTATAACGTACTATTTCGTGTTCTCTAAACAATGGTTGGCCAGTGTCGAACATTTTGGAAGTGAAATTAAAATTTTTTATGGCATAATTTTAGAAATCCATTTTCTTATCCGTAACTGAACATACAGGCAAACATTCGGTATGGTGAACATTCGGTGTTCCTGGCAAAATCTACATTGAATCGAACTAGAGTCCAAAGACTTATTTACAATGTTGAAATCACTCTATTTACATGTACTAATGACAACTGTTTTAAATAGGCTGACCATACGTACCGTTTTGAACGGGACAGTACCGTTGTTTTTATATTTCCTGGCCGTCCCTGTCACTGAAGAATAATTGTAAGCTCAATATGTTTATGTACTTACTTTTTCATGAATACAGAATATTACATAACCCCCGTCCCTTTTTTGCCATCCCAATGTCCCGTTTTTGTCTCAAGGAAATATGGTCAGCCTAGTTTTAAATGATGTATAAATCATATTATTTCACTCGTAAAGCTGACTTTTTTCTTGTTAAATGCCCATCTGACTTTCTACCTCCATCAGTCAATATCAGGATGTTTTTGTAAGACTGAGAGAAAAAATAAAATCTCAAATCTCGCAAAATATATAAACCAAAATGTCTGAAGATATCATTATAATCATATGTAACCTTAAAGTATTATTAAAACATATAAATTAAAAATATATTGTTTTTATTAAAAGAATTTACTCTGCAGAATGATATTTTGGGACCAGTAACTAATTCCATTACTAAAAGTACTGTATTTTGAGCGTACATGGTCGAGCCATGGTACAAATTCTTTAATTCTGAATATTTCCCAAATTTTTTACCCTAATTTCAACACAAATTTTTTGAATTGTTTAAAAACTGAAATTAGTTCATTTCTGTAATGTTTAATAGTAATGTTGAGATATATATTTCAATGAAAACGTTGTTGTATACGCATATGCTACGAAGTTTTGGCAATACACTAAAATGAAACAAATAGCTCAACATTCCCTCCTTCATCTCATAAAACTACGAAGATTAGAAATCGCCAATTTTCTATTAAATTTACTTGTATATTTTTCAAAATACTTAAGACCAAAGTCAAAACAGAATTCTCACTTCACAACAGTAATTACAAACACAATTAAACCATAATTTATGGTCATATCGTAAAGTACAACAGTTGTGAAAGAAAACGTGCTGAGGAAATAAAATGTACGAAATTTAAAAAAAAAAAAAAAATAGATAAAAAAAAATAGATAAAAATCTATACCGAAATACTTTGTCTTTCCAATTGATCAGATTATTTTTCCAACCAATCACGAATTGATGCTAAAATGTTAAGTATTTTTCATAAATTTTTCATAAATTTACTATGTATATTACTAAAAAAAAATCTAATACCCCTAATTCAATTCCTTTACAAACAGTGCAGCAGTTCCCGAAGTCTGAGTAACGCCCAAAAATGGAAACTGGTCAGAGTTGCTACTATGGGATTTCCGAACAATTCAAGGCCAAGAATTGACGGATCTATCTCCCGGAGAATTTTTGGTCTCTGGGTTTCGCCCACTGACTTTTCCAGTCTTCCTTTAAACGTCTATTACCAAGGTAATAGACGCTACTCATTATTATTAAATCTTAGAGAGATATCCCCTTTGCATGGAGTCCAATCCGGAATGACAAATATAGTATTGATTCAAAAGAACATATAGAAAATATTTTTAGCCTACTCTGTAATACTGATAATCACTGGCTATTACTTATTTTTCGGTACAGCTTTCACTTAAGGTGATTTTGGGCTGAAAAAAAAATAACAAAACGTCTTTAAATGCTAAAGAGGGGCTTAGTCTGAAAAAATTTAGGAACCACTGGTATAGCAGTCTCTCTCTCTCTCTCTCTCTCTCTCTCTCTCTCTCTCTCTCTCTCTCTCTAGGGTCAAGGTATTTTCTTCAACCTTTTTCCGTACCTGCCTCTGGCAGGGAGGGAGCGGAGGGTGGGGAGAGAGCCTTCTACTTTTCTATCCAGTTTTCTACTACTGCTAGGATAGTTGAAAGAAAAATAAACTTTTACAAAATTTTCCCTGGCACCCGTTGCCATTGGTACCTCCTCGGTATGGGCCGCAAGGCCTTTTGAGGTGCTTCATTTCCTTGTAACTCCTTGTAACTCTCTCTCTCTCTCTATATATATATATATATTTGTCCATCTTTCCCGCAGGAAGAAGGTGAAAGGTTCGTACCTACCAGGAAGACGCTCCCTGAGGCTCAAAAACGAAGATTTCTTTATGTAGTTCGGGAAAGTCAACATGAGGCGTCGATTGCTTGAATTTTATCAAAGCGTCCCGATGAAGGAGACTCAATTCTCTGCAAAGAGGAACAAAGTTTATGAGTAGGCAGAGAAAATTGAAAGTATTTAATAATTATTTCCTTAAGAAAGATCATCGCTTTAACCCAATGATGTTATTAAAAAAAAAAAGTTAAACTTTGGATACCACAAACTCGCATTCATTAAAGCGTTTCTCCTGTTTCTTGTAGAAGTTATTCCATACTTTATTTGGTCCTAAGACATCCAGTACAACTGTTACCAATAGTATTAATACTAATCCCATTAATATCGCTATACGAATAAGTGATAAAAACAAAAATACTGAAAAGTAATGATTTCCTTTGATCATATTAAAATTAGAGATTCTTCCACACCAACTCAGTCTATTAAATAATATGAATTTAACCTAGCGTAAACCAACCTAATTTTGATAAACTCTCGTAACTCAAACCCCCAAACCTTTAAAACATGAAGTTTGACCTTATTCAAAAGAAATCACAAGTAGATTAAAACAAAACAAGACCCCAGTACCATTAAATTGATTTTGAAAATGGTACAACTCCTTATAATTCTTGGTGTATATACTTGTTTTGGATCGATAAGAACTTTTAAGAGTCTCGCTCGCATAATTTAATCTAACCTAACCGTTTAACAAAATCTAGAGCCAAACAATATGAAATTGGTGCAAGAAGAATTATTGGTTTATGAGGCATCTTGTCCGTCAAAGTAATAATAAAGAAGTAAACATACTAGCTTTCAAATAAAAGAACGTCTACCTTATACAAATTACAATGGAAAAAAAAATCATTGCAGTGTTTTTATGAGTTTCTCGCATTTCACTGTTTTGGAAATCTAAGTTTATTGGTTCAGATCTATTCACTGCAAATGTATTGTATACATCCATAAGCAATAGAAAATAATTTTGACAAAAATCATTACTCTTACTAGCCACTTTTAAAGACATTTATAATTTTATAAATTTAGATGGTGATTTAAAAATTTCATCACTGTTGTACAGTAGTCTTCAAAATTGAGTATCATATAATGATTTTCGAAGTCCTTCTTTACACTTCCTATAAGGAATCTTTTCTTATCATCGCTTGAACGTTTCAACCTTAATAACATTCGTTGTTACATAAAAGTTTCATCTGCCGTGCTTTCTATACAAACCAGGAAATAGGTGTACGAATGAATGACATAAGGTTTGCATTGTTAGGTAACTGAGTGAAAATTAACGTCATCAAATTTCAGACTTTTAAATAAGAATAAAAGAAATGAATTACTGACATTAAAATTAAGGATTATTGAGTCGTAAAAAATGATAACGTTTTTAAATGCGTAAAAATGAGGAAAAATTTATTTTTGTTTCATAGAATTATGTTTACGTATATCAGTGACCTAAACATTTATCATTACTAAATCTTTCAATCAATGACCAGAGAATTAATCCAATTTAGTTAATTTTTAACCCCGATACAACGAACAATAACGATGTAAAAACATGAAAAACACCCTGGAATGAAACCTCACCACTTAATAATGATACTCATTCATTAACATTTTCAAATGTTTACTGGTAAAGGCAATTTAAACCAGTAATAAAAGAGGAAGAAAAGTTAACCTCAATTGAGGAATCTTGGCGCAAAGAAGAGCGTACATCGTCACATCTCCCTTGGCCGGTAGAGGATGATTCCTTTCTAATTCCGTGCACAGAATACGCGCCAACGCTTGACACGTTAACTGAATTTCTTGAGTTCTTCTCAATCCTGGTCGATCTGAAAAAGCAACACGAGCAGATTAAATCAACTCTCTCATAAAAGGACGGCTATTGTAGAACTTATTGTGTCGTATGTTAGTGTTGTATGTGTCGGATAACGTGTTTGTAAGAGTATGTAAGAACTTAATTATTTATCGTAGTTCCAGGTGGATGTTACTGCGCATGAGACAGAAATCAAGTGTATTAGTGATGAGGAAAGTCATATATAAGATAATAATATTATTAAAATTGTAGAGGAAGATCTCTGATAAGTCGTAAAATGGCTAATTTTAGTCTTTATGTATATGGATAAAATATCTTTGATAAACATAGTAATTTTGCACTTAGTAGTTACAATAAGGTACTTATGTTAAAAAGAAAATGATGCTGTCCAGCCAGAACGTAAACTTGAATTAAAAGAAGAAAAAGCATTAAATAAATGCGGATAACACAATAAAATAGCCTTATTAGAACCAAAGAAATACGTGTGACACAACAACAAGCAAGATCCTATATTAATTACTCTAAAGAAGCTCTTACTAGTGAGAAAACAATCTAATTTAGTATATCAAAGACACCATATAACTGGAAACACAAACACAGAGTCACAGTATTGCAGTCGCGTGAAGATGAAAAAACCGTGAAGTGGATAAAAAGCAATTAAAAATTAAATGAAAAATAAAAAAAAAAAGGTTCATAGTTACATAATAATCAGGGTAAACTTAGTGGATAATTCAAGCTAGATAGCAAATCACAAAGGCTAGTTGTCGGCTGTCTAATTAAAAAATCAACGATGCAGTCAAATGCATGTGAAGTATTTTATATGAAGTAAAGTTTGTTAAAGTTAGCTCAAAACTTTTGCCGTTTTAAGTGATGAAGTTTAAAATCTTTTTATTAAAAGTCTATATTTGAATCGTAGTACAATTAATGCGCAAAAAAAACACATAAATGTGTATTTTATTAAAACATAGTACCAGCAAAAGTGGGCTCAAGGTTTGCACAACTGGCCTCAAATAAACAAATGGGGGCAATGCTGTAACCCTTTCAAGAACTAGACTCGCCTCCTAAAGAATTTTGCAACAGCTAAAAAAAAAAGAGGTAAAGCATATACGTTTACACATTCAAATTAAAGGAAAGCTAAGCCAATCACTGTATAATAATAATGATTTATGCAATTTTAAGCATTGAGAACAATAAGCCATTCATTGTTGAACTTTTATTAAGCGTAAATTAAAGTCATCTTGTCTTAAATAAAAATGCCTACATAAGTCATTTTCGTTCCTTAGTATTTCAGTCAGTTTATAAACAATGGCATCGTGTCTATAAAATTAAAAGAACAAATGTCTGACCGTCTTAAAATGCTTTTAATAAACCTTAAAATTACTTTCCACACAAGGAAACAAATTGTTCTGGTGAGGCATCTACGACCAGAGGCATCTATATCAGAGTAGAAAGAATGAAGAAGACCTTTTTCCTTATCTTTATCAGACAATGAAGCAGAGATAAAATTATTATTATTATCCTTTAGGTATCCTGAGTGCTCGAAGTATAAATCATAAAGACACTTTCTGCAAATGAAAACATTTCAACCATGACTCAGGAGGGACGCCGTAAAAATTAATTATGCTGTCGCAGTTCTAAATGGAGGGTCAAGAACTTGTAAGGGCAAATTAGATCTTTGTACTTACAGTAATGGTGCCTTTGTAGTTAGGAAGGAAAGGTTTAGGCCTCAACTTGGCCACCGAGTATGAACCTTACCCGAGGTGTAACCACGTTAATATCACTCCCCAGCACGCATAATTTCTTTATCAACTTTTAAATTTTAATTAATTTACGCATCTACAGATAGATTAAACTTATGCGATAGCAAAGAGTTTAGGTTTTAGGAAAATACTAGTACAATTCAGTGTGATTACCTAATTTTTATGTAAATGTTGTCTATAAAGTTGCTGAGTCATTGGTATAGATATAGCCGATTTTAATTGGTAAGAAGTGGTATGAGAGGTCATGTCTCCGACTTATTAAGTTTTAATTTAAAGTACACTTCTCTTCTTCCATTAATAATATTAAAATTAGCGATACTCTAAAAGGAAAAGAACAATTTCTTTTGCTTTTACGCCAAAATAATATAAATGGATGAGGAGACTGGTCACACTTTGGGTAAAGCCACACACTAGGAAGCCATCCTGAGGCCCCCGTTAGCCCTTCTGCAGGATGGCCAAGACCAGGGCGTCACTTGAGAACCGCCTTGATGGCACCAAAGGTTGGTCTTACCTGATTGCAAGAGCACTACGGCTGCATATAAGCCGAATTGGCTATCGCTCAATTTAAGTTCAGCAATATTTTTTGCAAATTCAAACACGTTGCTAACGAGTCTCATTTCAACAGATTCTGGAGTAAGGAAAGCTTCCATTGGTAAAAGAGCGTCACCATATAAGACACAGTTCTGCACTACATCGAAGTAACGACTCATCCATAACATCGCAAGTTCAAAGCCGCCTGAAATACAAATTGATTTATTAATAAAGATAAAGGAAACAATATGCAGAATTTTAAAAGTAATTATGCAATTCACGCGTTATTTGACAAAACTATACAAGCATTGCATAAATCATAATAAATTGTATTCGTGTGTGTGTATATATATATATATATATTCCAGTGCTTTTCTTTTAAAGATAATTTAGAGTGACCAGATAACCGTTACAGAGAAAGTGCTTCCTCCTCTCTACAACCATTGCTCACTCCGAACGATCACGAAGATATATACATGAGGTATAGCAATGGAACACACCAGCATTAAATATCAAGATTTAACGCGTTCAATTTCATATCATTTCGAGAGATGACAGTGACATGCACAGATTTTTCATTTGCACTGAACGAGAAACGTTCACCCTGCTTCCGAGCAGATAGCGCGGGATGAAACCCTGAAACCCCGGACATTACGAACATATCCAAAACGGACAGATTAAAGATTGCTCAGAATAGAAGACAGGATAGTAACTTGAACAGGGTTCCACGTCAATCAAAATTTAGGAATACATGATTAATGTATTATAGGTATCACTTTAACATAATAAAAGTACTGTTAAGCTTTATGTGGTAAATATGTAGTTTTGCGGTCACCTATTTTTTTGGCAACGCCCATGAACCCTGATTGGCCGAAATTGATGTGGGAAATTCCTAACCAATCTTGTACTACCATTTAACCTAGCGTACGCCTAACCCGAGCATAAGATTCACCCGATTGGTACACGTATGAAATGGGCGTGATTTTCAACTGTCAAAAATCTGGTGACCGAAAAATTACATCTAGCTAAAACTATTTTCCCCCCTAAATTTACTGTAAATTTGCTATTAAACGCCATTCCCAGTTGCTCTCTTTTTAATGGCTCATTGTAGAGGTTTTGTAGAAGAAGGATTTCTGAAAGGACGAATTTACTCACATCTACAAAGTGTTTGTCAACGTTTATTAAAAAATATAAAACTTAATATAAAAGTGAAGAGTATTTTAATTTGAAGCGGTTATTTAATCTGAAGCACGAATTTAAATGCTGGTGCTTAAATATACCTGCTGTGAAAAATAAAACCAACGGTAATGACCCAAGTGTTTGTTTATTGCTTTTGTTTAACGTTTGTTATTACCTGTTGAGGATATTCACACCAATTTGGCGATGTTTGTTACTGCGGAAAAATTTAATTCTGATGAGAATTCCGCAATTTTTAACTAAATTACATAACACGCGTGAATCTGCCAACCTCTCATTTCTAAGACTGGTAACTCGATGAACTGTGACGTCATTCCAACGTTAATATGACGTATTATGTCTAAAGAATATAATTCATACATTTTCCTAAATTATTCACTTGAATTAAATCAGTTTTGAAAGCGCAGCACGAAATTTAAACATACAGTTTTTAATGTTAACAGTTTCTAGAATTAATATTAAAAGCACGTAAATAAATATTAAGTGAGTGAATTTTAATTATGTAAAAGTTACAGTTTCGTCTTAAATATTCAAACGAACAAAAACAAAACCTTTATTCATAAAAAGGTAAACACAATTTTACGATTTTTCAATATATTTTCTGTACAATTTAGATATCTGATATGGCATTAATATATTCACAGTATTCTACTTTGAAAATGCCGTTGGAAGCATGAAGCTTTTAGACAAAATTAAAGGGATTCACTTTATTTATTACATTAGAGAAGTGAAATGGCAGTAATAATAATAATAATGGTACTTGTGGGTTATCTGTCGCCACATTTTAATATTTTTTTATTTATTTATTTTTATATATTAAGAGAAGAGGATTCTTTATACTGTACGGCATTGACGATTGTTAGGTTAAGTCGTGCTAGTTTGGTTAAATACCGTTTTATTTAACCAAACTAGCACGACTTAACCTAACCAATCGTCAATGCCGTACAGTATAAAGAATCCTCTTCCTTAATATATAAAAATAACTAAATAAAAAAAATATTAAAAAGTTTTTTATTTAACCAAACTAGCACGACTTAACCTAACCAATCGTCAATGCCGTACAGTATAAAGAATCCTCTTCTCTTAAATATAAAAATAAAAAATACAAAAAATATTAAAAAGTGGCGACAGATAACCCACAAGTACCATAATATAATAATAATATAATAATAATATTTAAAAATTTTAAACAATTTAAATAAATGATTAATCGTATATTAGCAGAAAATAAATGATGTTAAATAAAAAAAAAGATGAATTATAAAAAAAAAATTAAATTAGCCTATTTTAGATAGTTAATTATAAAACTGGAATGTAATTAATTTGGTAATAATGACAGTAGTGAATTATATATACACATCAGTAGGAGTTAATGAAGTGCTTTTTTAGTGATTTGTGAATACTCGTACATTTAGTGATATAAGCCTGCCTGGTATGCATGGGAATTGCATTTCATACATTTGTTCCTTTGAAAGAGGATGCATTTCCTTCATTTTCTATTCTACAGGGTGTCCCATAAGTCCGGCATCATAGGAGAAATTCATATTTTTCTATTTCTACAAACCATAATTCATATTTTCTCTTTCTACAGGCCATAATGTCTGTGAGCAAGGAAGAACGAATCCAGATAATTCTACTCATAGGAAATCGGAGTGAAAGAGATGCCGCTGCTGAATTTAACAGACTGCATCCAGACCGCGAGCAAACACACAGTTGTGTTAGCAGACTGTTGCAAAGTTTAAGGAAACAGGATCCATAGAAGATAAACACGCAGTGGACCTTCAAGGAGGTCCACTGACGATGATACAGCGACTGCTATCCTGGCTCATTTTAACAGAAGTCCCAATAAGTCTCTTCGGCGATTGTCCGCCGAGACAGGAGTGTCGAAAAGTAGCATCCATCGCATTCTTCAAACTCACAAATGGCATCCATATAAACTTCAGATCCTACAGAAATTAAGCGAAGATGATCCAGGCCGGCGGATGGAATTTTGTGAATGGGCTACGGAACAATTGCTCGGGATGCCAATTTCCCTTCCACCATTCTGTTCAGTGACGAGGCTGTATTTTATGGAAATAGTGAGGTAAATCGACAGAACACCCGCTACTGGTCTCAAAACAACCCTCAGGTATACCACTTCAAAGGAACAAGGTGCATCTCGGGTGATGGTATGTGTGGCATTTGGAAGGATCGCATCATAGACCCCCTCTTTTTCGATGAACATGTCACTGGAGGCACCTACCTACGTATGCTCAAGAAGAAGCATTTCCCAGTGTCTCGAACGAAGAAGGAAATTTCCCAACACGGTTCCAACAAGACGGCGCTCCTACACATTACACCCAAGTAAGGGAACACCTGTACCAACAATTCCCTGGTCATTGGATAGGACGTCGAGGGCCTGTGGAATGGCCAGCTAGAAGCCCGGATCTCACGCCACTAGATTTTTATCTCTGGGGCCACTTGAAAGCGCTGGTATACGCAGAGAAAATTAGGAGTGTTGAACATTTGTGGCAGCGCATTATTGGGGCATGTAACACCATTACTCCTGACATCATTCACCGTGTGCTTGCTGACTGGGTATCACGTTGAATTTGTGTATTGAAAACAATGGTGGACATATTGAGCACGTTCTGTAAATAAAAGCTTTTGTTTTGCCTTTTTTTATTATTTTCCTATGATGCCGGACTTATGGGACACCCTGTATAGTTAGGTTTTTGCATAAAATGTATGGGCAGTCTGGTCTTATAACGATGGTGTATTTGAGGGGGGGGGGGGGGGGGGGGGGGGTTGATTGCTCTTTGAATGGGTGATGTATGTTGATTTTTATTGATAACTTTGAACATATTGACAGCAATACTGAATTTGTATGTTATTTAGTTTTAAAATATTTAGCTTTTTAAACAGGGGGAAGTGTGATTTTGTCTGTCATCATTATTTGAGAGGGTTCGCAACATTTTTTATCAATGACTTTTAAAGGATGCTTTGAGCTATCCCATATTAAATCGCCTTGGCTAATTTTTTATTAATTACACGTTTAGTGAGGTACCTCTGTGTTATGTGTAAACAAAAAATGTTACAGAAACTTGTGTTGTTTCTTGAGGTATAGATTTTAGTGTATTAAAATTTATTTAGTTATCCTTAAAAAGTCATTCTTCGTTTTTTTTCCTTCAAAGAAAATAGAAATAGAATATAAGTGGGGAAAACTATATATAGTATATATAAACAGGGATGGTCAAAAGTCGCGATCGGGTCATATAGATTGGTTGATAAAAGAATAAGCTTTAATTTTTCAATATTTTATTTAAACCAAAAACAAGAAAAAACATTACAAATGAAAATGAAATTAAATAAAAAGTTATCTTGCTGCTTATACGTCCAATTCGTCTGTATGGATACCTTCTTGATCAACCCATAATTCCATTCGATGCGAAGTGCACCGTGAAGGTTTTTGAAGCATTTCAAACGTAATGGATGATAATACGTGAAGAATTTCCATTTTAACTCTTCAGCAGAATGCATGCGGATGTGACTAAGTTTGTTCTTCACAAAAGATCACAACCAGTTATCACAAATTGTGAGGTCAGGACTTCTGGGAGGCCAGGGGAGGTCCTCCTTGCCCAAACCACACTGGAATTGGTTATTGAGGAAATTACGCACGTTAATAGCATAATGGGCTGGCGCAAAGTCTTGTTTTAAAACTATTACTGTTTACAAGGCCCACTTTCTCAAGTTCGGCACCTTCGGCCCAGCCTAGGCCGAAGGTAATTATCTAGGCCTAGCTGCTTCTGTTTGGCAGATTTGAGTGAATTCCGTTGTAAATATTCTTTGGAACATTCTTCATTTCAAATTCCTGTACACTTCTAAACGACCCCAATCGCGACTGTTGGACATCCCTAATTAAAAGTATTATATTATAAAGACTGGTATTTAGTAGCTATATTACAAAAATTTAATTTAAAATTCATGTTTTCATTAAATATTTACACTCCTGACAAAGACTTTAGTTTAAAATAAATGTACGATATATAAAGGCACAGGCTACATGCTGAGTAATTTCACTATCTGCGAACAGCTGCATTCGAGGCATTTTATTTTCAGAAATGGATCGTGTGATAAAATCTTAATTTTATCACCTGTATGCAGGGGCGTACACAGCATTTCTTAAAGGGGGGGCACACACACACACACACACACACACACACCTCATTTTTCATTTGTTCGTTCTCCCTCCTCATCTTGTGCGGAACGTTCTTCTATACAAGCATCGTTCTTTACATTAATTATACTGTGTGTTGGTTGCAGTTAAAATGTATATATATATATATATATGGATATATATATATAAGTGGTGGCAAACAATGATTGCCCCCCCTGCACAGATGAAACTAATAGAGGTACAAAAAAACTGATTGTTGCATCTTTTAGACAATTTAATTCTACGTCTAAACAAAACCATCAATAGTTGGTGTGCCTCCTTGTGCTTGGCGGACGGCTTCAAGTCGGCAAGGGTAGGAGGTGAGGAGAGACTCGAAAAGGTCAGTGTCGTACTCAAGATTTCGGAGGATTGTTTCGATGTGCTGCTCCATGGTCCGGTGGCAGAATCGGGTGGCTGGTGGTTCAGCAAGCATCAGGGATTCCACTCGGTCTTTCAGGATCCGATTCTGCCGCCGGACCATGGAGCAGCACATCGAAACAATCCTCCAAAATCTTGAGTACGACACTGACCTTTTCGAGTCTCTCCTCACCTCCTACCCTTGCCGACTTGAAGCCGTCCGCCAAGCACAAGGAGGCAACACCAACTATTGAGTGGTTTTGTTTAGACGTACAATTAAATTGTCTGAAAGATGCAACAATCAGAATCAGTTTTTTTGTATCTCTATTAGTTTCATCTGTGCAGGGGAGGACAATCATTGTTTACCACGCTGTATATATATATATATGGGATGAATTTCACAATTAAACACGTGAAATGAACGAATGATGCAAACCCACAAGGAAAAAAAAAAACGATTCCAAGGTCTTTTGTGTATTCAAAAGTACACCTGGTCAGGGATCGACATTCCTGACGAGGTGTACTTCTGAATACACGAAAGGCCTTGAATCATTTTTCTTTTTCCTTGTGAGATTTGTATATATATATATATATATATATATATTATATTGTGTGTGTGTGTTGTGAGCTCAAAATTGATGATGATTGATTTGGAATCAAAATGAATTGCATGTTGGAAGGCTTCAGTTGTATTTTATTTCCAATTTATGGGCAAAGAATTAAATTTGCACAAATTAATCGTACGTATAAAGACATATATAAACGTTCCTAAACCAGCCAAAATTGATTTTGAGTTGTGAGTTAATAACATGTCCTGATAATCATGAAATAACTGAAATTCCATATGACATCAAAATTTTTTTGTGGTGAATGTTGCAAGTTATCGATTTTTGAAAATTTCTTTTTCAAATATCTTTAATGAGCGTAGTAATAATTTTTACAATGGCGGGGGCCTATGCCTCCTATGCTCCCCCCCCCTCCTTATGTATGCCACTGCATGTATGTTCCATGTTACATTTTCAAAACATGAATTTCACTTCAAATGCGTACATGATCGCGAACCATTGATCGTACGACTCTTAAGTGGCCAGTATGTTCTAACACAGCTACTGTAGTTCTTTTTAATTAAATAAATTGGATATAGCTGATCACATAAATTTGTGTGTGTGTCAGTAATATTAGTGTGAACTAGATAATCAGAATAATGTTTAAGGAGTAATAATATACTATAAATTTTCTATAAAATTGCGCCACCCTGTATATTATATTATTGCTGTAAGCGATCCGGGAAATAACTTAAAGTGAAAGAGGAAATGTAATGATAGAATTGTTCAGCCTCCTTCGCAACATCTAAGGCCATAGGACGGAAGGGACCTACAGCTTTACGTGGGATCCGAACCAAGGGTCGCTACATAATCTGAACTCGGAGGACGGTCCCCCATCCAACTACTGTCCAGACCCAATGTCACTTAATAATCTGAACTCGGAGGACGGTCCGCCATCCAACTACTGTCCAGACCCAATGTCACTTAACTTCGCTGACCAACTGGAATTGGTGTTACGACACTGGCTACAATGTAGCCCCAGTGAAAGAATCGTTGTGATAAACTGTCGTATAATAATAATAAACAATGAAGTGGACCAGAAACTAGTCCGGACAGCGATCAAGCAAGACAAACGTGACCCATTGCTCTTATTCCAATATTATTATTATTATTGTTATTATTATTATTATTAGCCAGCACCATCGGGGGTCGATACGGGGGTCGTTAAGAGTATCACGTGTAAGACTGATGTAAAAGGTGCGGCCAAGAAAAGATCATTAAACTTCTAAAGGATGTATTTTTGGGTATTTGGGTAATGGCATTGACAGGAAACCTTTTGTGAAAACAGTTTAAAACTAAAACAAATAGTAAATCTACCCTTCCTTTCTCAAATAGGTGGAATCTCAAGAACTGAAAAAATTCGAACGAAGGATCTTCATATTGTATTTATCTACTTCATTTCATTTTTCTCTTACTCGTTTCCAATTCCAACTCCTTTGTTTATCCTTTTCTGATCTGAATTCCCCCATTTCTTATCATCCTCTTCTCATTCACTCACTTCTCTCCCCTATATAAATTACCTTTTTCTCTTTCACCTTCATTTCCACTTGATCATCGAAATTTATGCCTTTGAAATAAATACGACTATCTATCTCAGAGCTTTCCAAACTGGTGTGTCGCGACACATTAGTGTTTTTTGTATTTTGAAAATTTTGATTTTTCTATCGACAAAATCGGCTACGAGATAAACCACCTACTGAAAAATTATCTCATATTTGATATTTGATAACAAAAATTAATTAATGTGTCGTGAAAATTGTTATGCTTAAATAGTTTGTCGCCGACGTTAAAAGTTTGGAAAGCTCTGATCTTTCTCGTAGTAGTTTATTTGTCTCACGAATTATACCTTCCGTGGTTCAAAATGTCTTCATTACTTCGAGATTCACGTGAAAATACATTCGAAAACTTTGATATAATGATGTTAAAAGGAAATTTTTAACACTTAATTTTTGGGGTAAATATTAATGTTAATACCTCGAAGTATAAAATAGAATTGACGAATCAAATATAGCCTTTCTTGGTTAACTGATTATTCCACAATGGTGCTCGAAAGTTGGAAGTTGCCTTTTACTCCTATTTGCTTTCAGATTAGAAATTAAAACCTATCCACCAATTTTCGTAGATTTGTGACAATAACGAATCTGGCACCGTGCCACAAACCTGATTTTAAAAGAGCGATTTGATCCTCCTGGGGCAACCTTCTAAACCCTGGGATCATTTTGGCGAATTCGATTACTTGCTGTAGAATTTCAGTCACCTTCTTTGCGCAGTCTTGCCATAGCTCTTCGTGGGCCTGAAAATATGATAATTTTATACTTGTACAGTTAAATTAGTTCATAGCACTAAACTTATTTTGTCGATTACATCAAAATGCAACAAAAGGGAACGACAGTCGTTTGCGTTACCTTCATACACATAATTCAAAACTATTAAAAGCGTACACTTTCGATGAAGTCTACGCTACTATCTACCTAATTTGTACATAGTAAGAATGTTAGTATTATCAAATAAACACAGCATAATGAAGCTCTGCTCACCATATTTTTGTAAAACGACACTTTGCCCATACTTATTGTATTTTTGCGCATAATCTCTGTCAATTCTTCGCCCGAATGTTTGCAAGACCTTTGAACTGCTTCTGCTATTAGAGCAATAGATTTTCTGAGATATTTGGGACATCTGCGAATAAAACATCGTAGTTAACCAGGTGAATTATATATTTAAAGTGAATTTTAAATAATATACTATTAAAATAAATTAATAAAAACTGTTGAAGACGTTCATATATGTAATTAATGTAGATTTTAAAGTAATATTACTGATCACTCTTTAATGTTTTCAAATAATAATAATAATAATAATATAATAATATAATAATAATTAATTAATTAATTTATCAGAAATAATGTTTCAAGCCTTGCAAACTAATACTATTATTAATACAAAAAAAATATATATATATATATATATATATACAGTATATAAAACGAGACTCGCATGCAAATAATAGTACTTCACAACAACACAGACTTGTATACAGAGTAACTGTTATTATTAACTGATAATAATAAAATTGTGTAGGCGTTAAATTTCACCCCAAAAAGGTACTTACCAAGAAGGCTGACGCTTTAAGACTTTTTCATGCTATGAACTTCTACAAATCAACAAACACAAACCGCTTACTTTGCGTTAGACACCTTTGAAAGAAACTTTCTCAAAAGAAATCATGCCAAGTTAAAGAAGCCCAAAGGAAAAGCAGCATTAAGCGAGATTAAAGAGCATAAAAATATTTCTTTTCAATAAGCAGGATAAACAAATTGCTGACAATTAAGGTCAAGGGAAGTCGCTAGAAGGTCAAGATGTCTAGGTCAGCAGTTCAACTATACAAGACGTGCTTCGAGGCTTACAGGAATTGAAGTGTTCGTCTGGGAGCATTGTGGTGCCCGATACTGGCGTCTGCTGGCTTTGTTGTGGAGGGTGATGTTGAAGATGTTGGTGCTGAGCCTGCGGCGGTTGTTGAGGCTGCGGTTGTTGGTGGTGAGTGAGATTTTGATCGTGGACTTGAGGCGGAGGGGAAGAAGGAAGGGAAGTTACCCTCGAGGTCGGAGAGAGGTAAGTGGTGCTGTCCACGGGAGGCAAAGATGACTCGGAGACGCTGCTAACGCTACCGGCGCCTGCTGCCGCAGTGGCATCGGGTTCCAGACGAGTGTTCTGTATACTAAGCTCAAAACAGTGCTCTACTTCTTGCTTTATGAGCATATCAGGATTCATATAAAGGGAAGTCGCCCCCCTTTCTTCTATTCTTTCTCTCCCTCCTTCCGCTCTTCCTCCCCCTTCTGCCCCTCTGTCAGGAACACCTCCCCCTAATCTCATGGCACCACCAGCACTTGAGGACGAACCTCTTTGCCCGAACCCGCTCTCACCTGTCAACCCAACACCCGAGCATTAGTGGCTGAAGAAGGAAGGTTCACGCATGCGCTCCACGCCCTAATTGCAACTCGTTCAAACAATTTAACAGCAATGTGTACATTTTAAGAAAACGATCCACATTTGTTTATATGCTTGCAATTAATTGAAACGCTAACGTTGTTATATTAATGGAATTATGTTCACATATTTCATAAAATAATTCAACTGGGAACTTAAACTACATATAAACATTTCTAAAATATTGTATATCCACTTGTCTCATTAAGTCTATTTCTTAGTTACGTCATATTAGTCATTTAGAATGAGATTTAATAGCCATTGACTCGAGGAATTGACTTGAGGAAGACTTAATAATATGACTCCACATGAAATATAAGAAGAGAGAAGTACCATCTATTAACATCTATGAGGTACAGAATTCACGTTCAACATAGCATCGAATTTCATTCTACTATTTTCTAAAGCGATTTCATTAATTATTGCAAATGGAGCAGTATTTTATGATTTTATTATTTCTAATATGACTTTCCAATTAATATTTGTATTAGAAATAAAATTTATTATTCCTAGATAATAAAAATTAGGTTAATGTATGCATGCACCTTATATTTTTTAATAAATCCTTTAAGTTACCCCTGAAACAAATAAATTAGACTTACCTTCATTTTATCTGGCCTTTAAACACATTTTTACTTTCATATTTAATTAATTTATTAACATAAAAAATGATACTATCTCTGTGCGCATTGCATTAATAACAATTTCTAGAAATTTCACAATTTGTATACCATAATATCTGCTAAACAGATCAATACTGATTCGAGCAAGATACATTGTACTCATCTTCAATACTACCTGATAATCAGTGACATTTGGAAATACAGAAGGAAGTGCATAATTTACTGTTAAAGTTTGTAGAAGATTTAGCCCCATTATAGAAACTTCAACTCAATTTTAATGATATTTGAACACATGCGTGTATTCCTTTTAATTAACATAGAGTGAAAAGCACTTACTTGGGAGAATATTTTTATTTGTCGATAGATAATTGAATATATATTGAAGTCAAATTTATAAATATATAAATTAATAACAGAGCTACGTACGCGAAACGTAGCTCTTTCCTTCACCCCGCCCCAAACGTACAAATAAATAAATATCTGCTCATAATTTCGAAAAGGTTTTTTCTTTTACCGACGTACTGTTACAAGATATTTTATCTCTCATTGACTTTTACATAGAGAGAGAGAGAGAGAGAGAGAGAGAGAGAGAGAGAGAGAGAGAGAGAGATCGGTACTTGTAGGTTATCTCCACCCCACCAATTTTGACAATATTTTCGTTAAAACTAACGAAAATATCACGACTTAACCTAACCAATTATCAAGGGCGTACAGTTGATCTTTAGTAAATAGTAAATACTATTCCAGAAACAAACAATGTTATAATTAATAATAGATCAACTGTACGCCCTTGATAATTGGTTAGGTTAAGTCGTGATATTTATATTTTCGTTAGTTTTAAACGAAAATATTCTGTCAAAATTGGGGGGGGGGGGGGGGGATAACCTACAAGTACCGAGAGATGAAAAGAAACTATAAAAAACTTTAGAAATTCTGAGATGTCGGAGGTTTTAGACTTGAAAAACCACAGCACTAAAGAGGACAGAAAAGTCAGAAAAGCCGAGAAACCAGAACTACTCGAGAGTTTAAGAGACGAAGTTGAGACTAAATCAAACCAAAGGGCGCACCTGAGACGAGACCTGGTGACATTGCTCCAGAGTCCGGTAGAGGTTCCATTGACGACTGATTTGGGTCGACTGAGCTCTGTCGAACGTCGAAGGTCGTCGAATCGACAACGTAATCCGGTGTAATTTCAAAAGGAACCGTCGTCGACGCTGAGCTTTGTTGAGTATAAGTGTATCCACTTGGTGGGAAGGAATTCAGGTCACTGCTGTAATTGTACCTAACAAAAGGGAAAAATAAATATCATCCATAGTTTTCACGAACGTATTAACTGATATAAGCTAATGAAGAGATGAAATAATATAAACACGAGGTAAGGAAATTATAATTACGTACACCAGAGATCCTCAATTCAATTAAAATGACCAAATAAATCCATTGTTAAAAAGAGTGATGCATGGTACGACATCAATAATAATTTATAAATAAGGGATTATTAATTCAGAGGAGGGGTGTGTGTGTGTGTGTGTGTGTGTGTGTGGTGGAGGGGAACCAAAACTATTTCAGAACAGTTACTCATTTGTGAGTTTTGTTTAAGGAGAATAAACAAAATATTATGACTGAAAATCATATTCGTTCCTGGATTAACCACAATTGCTATAAGTGAAAAATCTATAAGAGAACTTATTGAAATTTACCAAAATAAATGATAAGTGATTATCTCTGATTTCTTCTTTGTACTTAATTTTTATTCTTATTATAATATTGTTTATAATTATAGTTATTTCACTTAATTCATTCCTAGTTCTTCTTTAAATGTCTATGTCAGGTAAACAGTAAAATTGCAAATTTAATAACAAAAGTTATAATAGAAAACAATAAAAATAGCAGGTAAGAAAAATTAATGTCATACAACGGGTTTGCATAATTCAACACTTTCGAAATAATTAATACATTTCGCAATATATATATATATATATATATATATATACAGGGCGTCCCAAAAAAATGTATACACACTTTAAATAATTATAAAGGCAGTGTTTATTAAAATACATTTCATTTTCAAAATGTAATAGAATCTACAGACATTATTTAATTGTTTTGTCAACGCCTGTTTTCAAACTGACGTCCGTTCTGGTCCAGGCACTGCTGATAACGCGAAGCAATGGAATCGCAAACATCACGAACATTTCGTTTGGTATTTGTGTGCATTCTCGTTCAATGGCTGCTCTCAATTCAGCGACCGTTGCAGGTTTTATAGCGTAGACTTTGTCTTTTAAGTATCCCCATAAAAAAAGTCTAGTGGTGTGAGGTCTGGTGAACGCGGAGGGTATTCTACGAAACCCCTTCGTCCAATCCACATCCACATCGTGCCAAGTACCACTCGCAATACTCCACTCTTCGGTCCGGATCATCTTCATTAATAGCATGGACTAATCTTGGAATGTAACTTTTCCATTGACAGCGCTTTAAAATGCGTTGGACAGACGATTCTGAAATTCCTACCTCACGACTCGCTTGCCGCACAGATTTTCTTGGACTTTGGTGATACGTTTCCAGTACTCTTTCTTGCTTTGTGGGGCTTGTCGATGTCCGTGGTCTTCCGGAACGCTTCTTGTGGACATTCTGAACAGTTCCATCGGCTTCAAACTTATCTCTAATTCGAGTGATGGTAAGTCGCGTTGGTGGATCTGTTTGAAACTCCCTCCTAAACTGTCTTTGCACTTCAACTGCATTTTCACACTTCCAGTAGCATTTTAGAATGAATTTCCTTTGTTCAAAGCTTAGTCTGACTGCCATTATTAATTCTAATGGTTAACTTGGAAAGAAAGCAACATCAATTGAGCTATCAGCTGTTAAAGTGTGTATACATTTTTTTGGGACGCCCTGTATATATGTATATATATATATATATATATATACGTACAAATTTTTTATGATGAACCCAACACCTAGTGACACCTTGAATAAAGGGAATAGAGGGCTCGGACCCTAGTAGGGACGACTTTTTCATCATATTCATCATCATATTCACTTCATCATATTCATCATTATTTCATCATATATATATATATATATAATATATATATATATATAATATATATATATTATATATTATATACTGTACAGGGTGTATGATAAGAAACTGCCTATTTTAAAATTCATATAACTTCCCTATCTGTTACTCAATTTTAATGAAACAAAACTGTAAATTACTCAGTATTTATGAGATTTTATTCACAAACATTCACACGCACTTTACACTTCCACGTATGCTCCTGCATTATCACAACATTTCCTGAGAAGAACAAGTATGTTGTCCACTGCTGCTCGTAACACGCGTTCAGGAACATTGTTGCGAACATGGTTAATTCTTTTCCCCAGTTCATCAAGATCTTTAGGTTTGTGGCGATAAACGTCTTCCTCAGCCCAACCCCACAGAAAGAAGTCACAAGATGTTAGTCTGGACTGCGAGCGGGCCATTCATGCGCAACACGTCTTCCAATCCATCGTCCTGGAAATTTGTCATGCAGCCATGGCCGTACATCGTTAGAAAAATGAGGAGGTTCTTAATAGAACCTCAATAAATACTGAATAATTTACAGTTTGGTTCATTAAAATTGAGTAAAAAATGGGGAAGTTATACGAATTTTAAAATAGGGAATTATTTATCATACACCCTGTACAGTACATATATATATATATATATATATAGGGTGAACCAAATGTAGGTGGACAGTAAATGATAACGTTTATTTTGAGAATACATATTTAATTTTTTTGTATACTATAATACAAAATAAAATTTAAATAAATTTAGTTATAATATTTAATATAATAAACACAAACACCATAGTTATAATGAACACCATAGTTATAATATAATATAACACAAACCGTATTCAACCTACTGTCCACCTACTTTTGGTTCACCGTTATATATATATATATATATAAAAATCCTAATTGCACTTATATTTTTAATTGCTACAAATAGACATTTTACATGCTTACAAAGAGTGAAACAGTTCCCAAAACTTAAGTCACAATTCTGTGACTGTGGTCTATATAAAAGCTGTGTGAAAGAGGTCTATCGTAAGTATGAGAGGTTGGAGGAAGCATTCATAATGACCAAATTTAAACTTTAGTTTGTCTTTTCTAGCAAAACTGTAAAAGTTTTGACGGATGAGAGTCGTAATATTTCACATGAAACAAGTGTCCTAATTCGCTTGATAAATTTGACAAAAGTATCCCAAATGAAGGGCCATAATTTTCATCTCGGAAGTTTCTATCCTGTCCATTCTTAAGTCCTAACCGGGATTAATAACTCCGTTTTGAGATCAACTGGAAAGATAGGAATAAGAATGCGTGTCACTGGTAAACACTTCAACTACCTCTTAAAATGATTAATTGCTTACGTGTTAGAATAGATGTCTGAAGGAGTAGGCGTGGCTGGTTCATAAATGGAGGAATCAGGAGACGTTTCTGAGATACCCGTTCGCATTTGGTTTGCCTTGTGAAAGCGGACTTCATCTTCAACCTTCTCCCGCTGTTTCTTACTCATACGACCGAACTTCACCGCTGCAATGAAAATATCAAATATCACCTGAACAAACGTTCTACAAGATTTCAATTCCTGAGAACTATATGTAGTGTGGTAGTAATGTCTTGGTACTACCATTTTCTCGTTTAGTTAATAACTATGAAATTCAAAGTACAGCATGAATAATAATAATAATAATAATAATAATAATGCGTCTAAGTTTAAACAATAATGCCTCTAATGTGCAATCATAGATTACAAGGCACTTATACCATTTTAGCGTTTTAACCTTTTATGGCCGAACTTTTTGCGTAGGGTTGAGTCTAAATGCGTGTATTTGAAACGTTACGTATTCGACGCACAGTGCGGTAAAGGGTTAAACCCATTTCGGGAGTGCAACAGTATATGTATAAACTTGGTTGGTTTTGGTTGGTTAATGTTGGTTTTTGCTTCCCCCGAATTGTTCATTCTGACGAAGGACAAGCTTGTTACTCCACCTTGGACCTACAGCTTAACGTGAAATTTCTAAAATGATGAACAGCTGGGTAAGATTCGCATCGTCTGCTTTTGCCGTGAATTGAACCCGGGGCTGGTGGATTTGTAGTCAGCAATGGTAACCACTACACCACAGGCGCATATATATATATATATATATATATATACTATCGCTCAAAAGTTTGAAAGCGACTGTAGGTTTCTCGTTCATGTTTCACACTTGATGAGGCGTCATATCCTGTATGAAATCGATCTATGAGCCCGTATTATATCTACAACACTTAATATTTTAATATGGTGAAGTTGATTTTTGCTTTTCTTCCAGAATAAATATAAAATTGGCCCTCAGAATATATTTAAATGACCTTAAAATGGGCAAGACACAGAGGGGTTCATTTGGATGGTCCCTTAGTGCCAAAGTCGCCGAGCTTGTTCATTTTTCAAGAGGACTATATCTTCCAATAGGGCTTGGCGATAATCGACGATATTGTGATAATAATCGATCGCCGCGGAAAAAATCGGCGATAATCGCCGCCATTTTTCGGAAAACGATAATCGTCATAGACAAGTTTTCAACAAGTTTTTTTTTATGTAAAATCTTATAATTTCCGACAAATTCAGCTGTGAAAGTGCGTGATAACGTTTTTCTGTTAATATCAAAGCGAAAACAACGCTGATTGTTCTATGATTCATATTTTATGATTGAATGATGTGATTAGGGCTGCAAATATATTAAATTGTTTGTATTGATTGACAAAAGAAGTAGGGAAAAGAATGACACTGGCACTTTCAAAGGTAAGGATTGTATTTTCAAGGGATTGTATTTTCATAATTCATACACTTTCAAAGGTAAGGAAAGGATTGTACCAAATGATAAACATGCAGTGCAGTTACGTTTCACAATGTTCCAATGTAACTACGTTTCACAATGTTCACAATGTTCCAGCAATGCAACTACGTTTCACAATGTTCACAATGTTCCAGCAATGCAACTACGTTTCACAGTATTCAAACTGTTCCAGTCCACAGTTGCAGCTCCAACTGCTTACTGCTGCTGCTGAGCAACGACTTCGTAATTAGCGTTCAGGAACATCAACATCTCCACTGTTGTGGCCTTGAGGCATTGTCTGCAGCTAGCTGCTACAACTGCATGCCTTATACAGTCATGTTATGTCACACACACGTAGCAGATACGGATGGATTCATTCAATCATCAAATATCGTCAATATCGCGATTATCGTCGGCGATTTTTCGGCGATTTCCAAGCCCTATCTTCCAAGGTCATGATATCATGGACGACAACAATAAAAAGGTACAAAGAAGCATAATGCTGAGCACAAAGCAACATTGACGAAGTGACTCGTAAATCGTGAACGGAATATAACTGCATCAAAATCTGTCCAAAGCTCAATTAATAACGACGACCAGGCACTGCCGCAGTCAAAATAACTAGAAGAGAACTAAACAAATAAGATTTGGTGCTGTAGGCTTCTGGTCACACTTCACAATTCGTGACAACGCTGTTTTGTCAAGTTGTTTCAGTGTTACTTTCCGCTCACTATTCGGCTTATTTGATGCAATTTATTTTTTGTCATTTCCCTTCTTGGTGTATATCCCTGCACACTAATCTTCATGAAACACGGACAATCTCAGCGACTAATGTACTACTGGCCAAACGGGTTCCTCTAAAATGATATCCATTTTCGCGTCGTTTATATATCTTCTGAGGGACACTTTTATATTTGCCTTAAAAGAAGAGCAAAGATCAACCTCATTATATTAAACTATTAAGTGTTCTACATATAATACGGGTCCGTAGATTTATTTTATACAGAATATCATCATGAAGTGTGAAATATGAACCAGAAACCAACAGGCGCTCTCAAACTTTTCAGCGTAGTGTGTATATATATATATATATATATATATATATATATATATATATATAATGCAACTCAGAATGTTCCCCTAAGAAACAAACTTTCCTGAGAAATTTTCCTATGAGCCGACCGGACTTATGGGACACCCTGTATATATATATATGTGTGTGTGTATATATATATATATACAAAAATGAAAATACTTGAAAATATTTTTGCAAATAATGTTATGCATCTAAAGTATGTAGTTCTGCAATCTTCCCTGAAGAAGTAAATAAATAAATGCTATGTATGCTTTATGTAATATTTGATACTAAACCTAATTACTATATCTCAGATTTGATTCGTGCATGATACATGAATAATGAATAACGTAAATCAGCCAGTCAGCCGATCAGCCAATGAGCCGATCAGCCAGGAGCTTTTACTCTATTGAATAAACCTATTATTATCCTTACACATTTTTAACATTTCACGCAAAAACGTTCATGATCGATAGTTTTATAATATAAGATAAAATCCATGTTTGCCATCGTTGTTTTTAAATTCTGACTTATAATAGGTTGCGTCTAATACACAACCAACAAAACGAACGTGTGACGTCGATCCTTACTTGCAGTCATTTAAAAAGAGTGATAAATTAAGAAACGCCATGACATCATATGGTGAAAAAGTCTTGGCATGAGTGTTGGAGTCGACATGGCTGCGTCTTACTATAATGTTGTGTCCGTTGTTGGCGTGGCTGAGCGGTCATTGCACTCTAATGGCTGAAATGGCTGACCTGGCTTTTGTTGGGTGGCTGAAATGACTGATTTGACATTATGGCCGATTGTCTGAAGATGATATTGTTTTCATTAATTTTAAAATATTTCATATTTTAAAATAATACATAATTGATATGATATTTCTTTAGAAATACAGAAACGTGGTTTAGTGGTTTGTACAGAGAGTCATTTGTACTTTTTTCTTTATATACTGATATAGTACGTTTCAAATTCACGATTCAGAATTATATATACAGGGTGTTCTAAAATTACCTAGTAAACTTTTATATGTCTGTTGATCAGTAGTGGGACGTTGTAAACAATGTTCAAGTCGAAGGAAGACACTTTGAACATCTAAAGAGACAATTATTGTTGCTGTATTTGAAATAAAATTGTTAAACAGGGCATAATTTTTGTAAAGAAATTGCGTTCATATAAAAATTCAGTAGAAATTTAGAACACCGTGTTTATATTATCTAGGCGGGATGTTGCAGAAGGATCGAACACCGGTCGACCCTGAACATTTATTGGAAACCATAAAAAGTATCATATATTGGAAATGACTTTTACAAGATACAGTAGCAAATACTCCAAACCTAAAAGATACCGTCTTTATATTCTTTTCTGACGAAAGACGCCTAAAACCTTTCTGATGAAAGATGCCTAAAACCACGTGACAGGAATCTAATCTATCCAATTTACATTTCTAATGTTACTCCATTATTCCACTAGGTGGAAAATATTCTCTCTCTCTCTCTCTCTCTCTCTCTCTCTCTCTCTCTCTCTCTTGTTACTTTGGAAGTAATTCTGAGCATTTCAGATAATAAGTAATAATACGCTCGTACACTGTACGAGTATATATCTGTATATATCATGTGTAACAAAACGTGCTGCACCTTTGTGGCTGTATAATTTAATCAACGTGCAAGGACGTTCAAATATTTAGAGGAGATAATCCATGTAAATTCTAAAAGAGAGTAATACCCACGTTTTTCTCTTTACTTCAATATGTATGATAAATAAATTACTATTAATTATTATCATTAACATATATATTTATTATTATTTGATTTGATACCTTAGAGCAAATATGAATTATTAAAACCTAATTTATGTGAATATTATAAAATTCTAAAAGAATTATATAAATATATAAATAAATTAATATTTATTTCTGCATTTTCTTACACTTTGACTTTGTATTTTACAGTGAGCACACACTCCCAGTGGTGGATTATGAATAATGCATACACAGTATGTATCTATATGTATATTATGTAGGAGGAGGTTGTAGACACCAATCGACCAGGGAAATACTCCGGGGTGGATGTCAGACAGGAGACAGGGAGTGCTGGAACTCCCATTTCTCCTGTCCTGTCATTGTCCTCCTTAGCTGATCTTTTTCCGTGTCTCATCTACCCTGTGAGCAGTCCAGAATTCTCTCAAACACACACTTCTCTCCCTCTATTCCTCATTACACATACATGCATCCTACACATTACACAACCTTTTCAAAATTTATATATATAAAAAAAATGGCATAATTGAGCTTTGGAGACGTTGTTTTTGGCTCTTTCCTTCTCCTGTGAAGGGGTCACTTTTGCGGGCGCTCGCCCTTAGCCCCGTCCTTCTTACATAATATATATTATATATATATATATATATATATATATATATATATATATAATATATATATATATATATATATATTAATTCTCGTATGTCTCCGGACAGCCACTTAAACGTGTTTTGCTTGGCACTACAGTAATACAGCGGGTTAGCTTCTGAAATGAATCTACTCCTTTGAGCCTCCATATTATTTTCCCTTTCTGCTGTTTTGAAATGAGGTTGATTCTCAGCAAGTTTTGAGTAATTACAGTAATTTCCTTTTATCCAAACAAAGTTTTATTGATTATTATAAGTGTAAAAATGTTATAAACATTTCAATTGTTTATTTCACTTCGATTTCAGTCGTAAATGTATGCTCAAATATGGCAGTTATACGAAAGGAAAAGTGCTTTTGGAGACCATTGAAGATTCCAGATTGTGGTTCTGCAACAGGAAAAGCTGTCTCTGCCATAGCTGAAAATGGCCAAATTCATGACACCAAGAAAAGGCATAACGGTCTGGAAACATTTGAAAGGCAAAGAAGATCCGACATGCCAAGGAAAGTGGACCAACATACTACCTGAGTAATTAAACAAATTTCCCTGGAGGACGTCGATAATTTGGGCTGTGTTTGGGGAATATCACTTAATTTCTGTATTTCATCACAGTCAGGCGTGAGTTGATATCCACGAACGAACCTGAATGGTCGCAAAACTGCGTCTCAGACAAGAGTTGACAGCATCGGTTGAGTTGGAACAAAGAACAAAAAGATTAGATAGTACAGTAGTGATTCAGCGCGCTGTGAATAGACCGATGAGACCATATAACCGAATGGAAAATGATGTCCAACAAAGAATTCGTTGTTCTAGTGAAGAAGAATACCATCCCGGATGGCTTGTTATAATTGAAAAGGGTGGTGGCGGATCGAGTTTTCTGCTGCGGGTACTGAACCGACTTGCCGCTCTCAAGGTACCATGGACCAACAACAGTACATCCAGAAAACTGTGCTTCCTGGTACGCAGAACAATTTGTGTGGTGTTTGGATCTATCAACATGACAACGACCCCAAACGTACGGCCAAACTCAATAAACCTAACTACAGGAGAACGTCCTCGAAATTCTGAATTGGGCGGCTCAATTCCACGTGTGTGGAAAAACATATAGATTCAGCGGTGTCACAAATTATTAGAGTTGCGAGGTTGTGATAAATGTTAATAAATGTAACGATACATTCTCTATGAAGTTAGCTATTTGTCCCTGAATGCTGAAAAACATACATTTTGCGGCTGCTTACAGACTATATATATATACACTGTGTGTGTGTGTGTGTGTGTGTGTGTATGTGTGTGTATATGTAGAGAGAGAGAGAGAGAGAGAGAGAGGAGAGAGAGAGAGAGAGAGAGAGAAGCCATAATTTAAAAACTTCTAACCTAAAGGCTGATCGTGAGCATGCAATGAATTCATCTTGACATAATGGATTAAATAAAATTTAAAATATTTGAATAAGGTAAACTTTCTGATATGGTTTCGTATATGTTAAAGAATATAGCCTTTTACAAGTAATATAAAAGCCCTTTGTACGTAAATAGATAAGAGTATTATTTCACTATGAGGAAACCTTAAAGGAAAAAGAGAGACAAACAGACAAACAGAATTTATTTTGAAATATATATATATATATATAATATATATATATATATATATATATATATATATTCACGATTATTACAGGTGATAAAGTAGTATTTTATTTTTGAAACGGTGTGTTTGAAGTGAGTGCAGGTGTGCCGCAAGACAGACATAGACAATATATATATATCCCAGCCAGCAATGAGTAATATGCTTATAAGTGTTGCTTGCCTGTTCCACAGAAACAGAATTAGATAACTGCAATAAAGATCAATCTAGACTGGGTTGAATTCTTCCCCTTATTTGGATCTATATCAGAGTGTATGCCTTGACTCACGCAACATTCTCTTATGTATAGAAGCCGCTTTGGAAAGTTCGTGGGAGAAACCTTCTGATGAGAACCAGCTGCCGGTGTGCCGTAACATTTCTGTCCCTATTTTAGTGTGTTTTCGTGTTGAAAAGGTTGAGAAACACTACGCTAGAGTAGGGCGTCCGTTTTCTATAAAATCTTTGGGTAGAACAACCCTTGTTTCAGTTACACTTGTACCTGATTAATTAATTATTTGTTTCGTTGCCTACAATTATGCTTGTTTCAATGAACTTGCCAATAAGCTCTTCTAACACCAACAAAACCTTAGTATAATAATAATAATAATAATAATAATAATAATAATACTCTATAATGTTTTTTAAAAACTCTTAAATCTTCTCATTCGTAAATGACTAAAGGCTCTGTACGTGACGTATTTCTTAAAAAAAAGTAAGCAATATCTTTTTAAATTTTCATTTTAGAATATTTTTGGCCATTCTAAATGCTTTCGCATGAAGTAGGAAATTTAATGAGTTCGTAAAGCACAGTAACAAAAGGTACGGTATATAAGAGTTTAGTTTAGTGAATACACCACATAGAATATTTAGCTACATTCTTGAACATAATTTGTAAAGCAGGTTGTTTGTTTATACCAAACAAACTAGCTATTATACAGTATATAAAATTTCGAAGTTTATATGTACACGAATGTGTAGACGGTATGTTTCACGCAAAATTTCATGATTAACAACTAAGAACTTTAAATTGGATAGAATAATGTATCAGTTTATTTAGTTATAATTGAAATATATCTAAATTAAATAAAAATTCATGACTTCTTCAATTTATGGCCTATAGCAGTGGTGGCGAACCTATGGCACGCGTGCCCATTTGGGCACGCGATCAAATTTGTCTGGCACGCCTAAGCATAGAAATTAGCCAAAAGATGAATATAACATAATAGATTAATGTTTATAATTTGGTGTAATATATATATATATATATATATATATATATATATATATATATATATTATATATATATATATATATATAATATATATATAAACTTTGGTGGGCACGCGAATTTTTTGTTATGATTTACATGGTTTTTTTTGGCATGCGACTGTAAAAGGTTTGCCACCCCTGGCCTATAGGTTCCCAATCTTTTTTGCTGCGACCCTAAATTGGCCACCAACGTGCCCTCCTGACCCTCAGGCTTATAATAAAATTTAAATATGTATATAAATATAAATTGAATTAAGAAACAGTGAATATAGTGACCCTTCGCGGTCCTACTTGAAGACCTCCGCGACCCTGATTTGGGTGCCGACCCGAGGTTGGGAACCACTGGCCTATAGAGATTACAGCTTCCTCTTTCGAGTGGTATACAGGACATTTCATCACACTTTGATATCTCTCTTTCATTTCAGTAAATAATGACGACAATAGCTGTGATAAAAAGAAATTTAAAAAAGGTCACAGTTCGAATGTCAGCGAAGGATCTTTGACCTTTTGTCTTTGCCGATGGAGTAAACAGTAAATGGTACCAAGACCTAATTGAGCAGTTTGTACCTCATATGGAGATTGTTGAGAAGAACGCTTGATTTCAACTGAAAATTTTGTGATCTTCTCAATACTCGGACTTATCACCGCCCGATTTCTTTCTGTGAGGTTGCCTCAAGGCGATGGTTTATGCAGGTAATCCGAAGGACCACATGACTTTCTGAACAATATCGCTACACGCACCACCATCATAACAAAAAGGACTGTTAAGAGTGTAAACATGAGTATGCGTCGACGTGTACACCTCTGCATTCAAATGGAGGGACTTGGAACATTTCAGCTACATACTTTAGAGCGGAATGGGACGTTTTGGCGCCGACGTTCTGGCGCCGACGTTTTGGAGCCACCGTTTGGGCGCCGTTTGACGATTGGTTAGGTTAAGTCGTGATATTTTTGTTAAAACTAACGAAAATATCACGACTTAACCTAACCAATCGTCAAGGGCGTACAGTTGACCTAACCGGGCAGTGACGATTGGTTAGGTTAAGTTGTGATATTTTTGTTAGTTTTAACGAAAATATCATGACTGAACCTAACCAATCGTCAATGGGGCAGATAACGGAAAAGTACCCATATTATATATACACTAGGGTGTTTCATAAATTAAAAGTTTGGAAAAATTTTAATCCACATGGATCCCCTTGTTCCATTTGCTGAGGAGACTGATAAACCGAAGTATTAATTCAATAGTTTAAAGTTTACGGGTCCCCAGTTTGATGCTCTGGCAGATCATAAACGGAAAAATTAAACAAAAATCTGTCAATGAATTTTTATTCAACAAACGAGTACCATTTCACTACACATTTTCACAAAGATACAAAAACAACCACTTCTTGCGAATCATTTGTCCATGAAATCCTTCTTGGTTTTATTCGGGTATTTCGCCCTATGCTGCATCACAGTTTTGAGCAAATACTGCTTCTGCTCTTCGTTCTTCGTCAGAGAAACAGTTGAACTCTTTGGTGAGCGCGATGGCTCTTTCGGCCCGATCGTTGACGACAGAGATTTTGTTAACAGTTGCCGCTGCTTGCTTGAAGCCCTCTACTTCAGTCCACTCGGCAACTGGCTTTTTCAAGAATTCTGTGTCCAAGTCGAATGCATGGAAGAAAGCCATCGTCTTTCCTGTCACGAACTCCGCCAGGTGTTTCGAGGCAAGATTCCTGACGTTCTTCCCTTGGGTCGCTTGAGTTCCTTTTTCGATGCGGGCTTACCCAAACTGACGACCATCTGAGCCTTTTCTTCATCTGCCACATCTGCGTCGAAGAACGCCATGCAATAAGAGTCTCAGAGATGTACCATAGGTGTCGAGACATGGCTTCTTGCGCAGCGTTAACACACGAATATCCCGACATGGCAAAGGCTTCCGCGTCACGCAGAAATTCCAGATCAACTGCGGCAGCCTTGCTTGAGGTTGCAGCACGAGTCCAACCTCGGATGTAGACGAGGGACACGAAGAGACCTACGGCTGTCAGAGCTTCCAACTCGTGACTCGAAATCTTGAACTGCTTCTTCAGTAGAATTACTTTCAAGGAGTAGATGGCTATCGCCATCCATCGAGCGTGATGGTAAGCGCCAGGGCTCTGAGAGGGAAATCCACCACTTTTGCTTCTCCCAGGAAGATGAGAACCAACTGTAGCAGTTCCTTGTAGTCATCGCGCTGATGCGACGTGCTCACCATCCCTCTCACCAGCAGGACTGACTTCTCCCTCAGTTCCCTCATAGAGTCATTGACTTGAGCAAAATCGTACGGCCGCACGTCCAACCGGTCGATGAACTTCCATTGTGCCTGAAACCTCTTGAAAACGGGTATATCGGGCCACTTGAAGGGCCGTATGCACGCTTGAAGACGGAGCTGAGGATGACTTCATAGATGTGATGCCGACAGGGGAAGTTGTCCAATAGGCTATACAATACGAACCGCTCAAGTGACGAAGAAAACCGTCTCACTGCAGGCAGGCGAGAAATGAACTGACAAAAAGTCGTCAAAGTTGGGGACCTCTAAATGCAGCGCGATCTGGTTCAAACTTGCACAAACGTGTTTTCTTGTTCTTTAGAATACGGAGAAACGTGTGGATTAAAACTCCAAGCTCATTTTTATTTTACCCTATAGGTATGAAACACCCTAATATACACCTTATAATACACTGACTCTTTTGCTCGCACCGCCAAAAAAGTAACGAAGGGTCGCGCTTGCTACATTTATCAAACACATACAAATATCCATTATGTGAAAACTTCTGTTTCCCTTTCTTACTTGATATATTTTCAGACATTTATGCTATTAAGGGCAACAACACAACTTATCTGAAAAGACAGACAGCACTTCAGGTTAATAAACAAGTATTACTACTTAATACTTAATACTAATTAACGGCGGCGCCAAACCGACTCCGCGCCCAAACGGTGGCGCCCAAACGGCGGCGCCAAAACGTCCCGCGCCAAAATGTCGGCGCCAAAACATCCTACAGGGTGTCCCGTAAGTCTGGACCCATAGGGCAAAATTAATAAAATTACAAAATAGTCCCAGTTTCGCTGGACATGCGTCGAAGTGACTTCTTGGGACTGACAGCGAAGCTAGCCAACACATTGGTACTGGTTTCGTCTTCCGTAACAGTCCTTGAAGGTCCTCTGCGAGGCTTGTCAGCTACGGATCCAGTTTCCTTAAATTCAGCTATCAACTTGCCAACACATCTGTGTGTGATTGGTGCGCGGTCTGGATGCATATTGTTGAATTCTTCGGCCACTTCCCGGTGACTGCGGGTCCCGACCAGCAAAATAACTTGAACTCTCTCCTCTCTAGTCAGTGACATGGTTTACCTGCAACATAATAAAAAAATATATTATAAATCCCTATGGGTCCAGACTTACGGGACACCCTGTAGATGGACTTTAGAGATGCAACATTTTTGGGGTAAAACTGTAGTGTATTATTGCATGCTTTCTCGTCTCCTACCGGCGTTCTTTAGAATTTTTGTCCCAACTTTGTTAGGATTATTTTGTAAAATGAGAAATATATATATATAGATATATATATATATATATATATATATATATATAGAGAGAGAGAGAGAGAGAGAGAGAGAGAGAGAGAGAGAGAGAGAGAGACACACACATTTCAGGCATTTCTTTAGGGACACCTTCAGGCACAAGATTTCCCTCGATTGCCTCTCTATCTCAAACAAGGCGCCATTGTTCTCAACCAGAGACAGCGCGTCGTTGGAGCCACACATGGCACTTCGAATCGAGGAACGCCAAGGTTCTTTCCAACCCTCTTCAGTCAACCGCTAGCATTCAGCCATGTAACAGCTGTACATAACGGCCCCTTTGCCTGGACATATCTGCCATTCATTATTCAACCATAAACACTAAATTCATTTCGCGCGCATTCCTATAATTCATTTGTTAAGCTACTCTGTTTTTCTTTTATTAAAAGAAGAAAACCATTTTCTTAATCTCCTCTGTTTAATTACACTTATTATTTTGATCGAAAGATCTGATGACCTCAATCCTTAAGCAAACATTTATTTAAGGCTGTATTTAAGGCCGAGAAATTTCAGCTCTTGAGATATGATAGAAAAGAGGAACTTAAACAGACTGCATATTATGCTCCAGAGAAGCACGAAAGCGATCGATCTGGGGGTAATAATGACAGATGATGCGAAATTCGAAACACAAAATCAGATAGTGATAAATAAAGCAAAAACAGTCACGGGACAGGTACTAAGAACGTTCAAGAGAAGGGACAGGACAGTAATGATTCCCCTGCTAAAAACACTGATTATACCAAAACTTGAATACTGCTCAGTTTTGACGTCCCCATATAAAAAGGAAGAACTAATAAACTAGAAGAACCGCAAAGACATTTCACAGTCAAGATTGATGGCTGCAAAGAACTCAACTATTGGGAAAGACTACGTAAACTAAATCTGTACTTCCTGGAAAGAAGAAGAGAGAGG
>JAJOZX010002358.1:650000-689270 GCA_023014485.1 Bathynomus jamesi | reverse complement strand
AAACTTTTTTGATGTGAGGGCCAAGCGAAGAAAATAACTAAATGTATTAGCCTACTTACTTTCCATCTAAGTCATAAATTGGGTCACTTTATATTCTAACTTTTTCATTGAATTGAAAGACCCGTGGGGCCACTGAAAGACCCGTGGGGAACACATTTGGCCCGCGGGCCAGGGTTTGTGCATCACTGTTTTAGATCATCCTGTGTGTATATATATATATATATATATCTATATATATATATATATATATATATTATATCCAATATTTCAACTTATCACTACTAATTTCTTGGAAGCTGTTAATGTCCTTCGGGCATTACATATTTACTGTTCAGTCATGTATCATCTAATATGTGTTGGTATTATATCCAGAAATATTATTTACCGTTTTATTCTTACAAAGAAGAATGTGACGTGAATGTAAAAATTAAGTTATCAAAACATTCCCAAATTTGTTTGACATAATAGTCAAACAATAAAATGTAATGAAAATTATTTTAAGAAAATTTCAACGAGTTACAGTCTAAATTTACAATTAGCGAAAAATGAAATAAAACACTATTTCATCCAAACTGACGTAATTGCAGTTCTCTTCGCCTATTCGCCTTTTTAATGAATGTTATATACTTTTAATATATTATTAATGCAATGATAAATGATAAAATGCAATCTCAAATCTCAAAAACAAGCAATATTATTATTATATCTATAATATTTTCAGTAAAGAATGATTACGTCAGGAGGTGAGAACTCTGTAGTTTTATGTAGGAATAAAAAGATATGAAATGTATGTAGAGAGAACTTTATTAATAAAAGGATGATCAATAATAGATAATCGTTAAAAGAAAGGATATTTGCTTGGATACAAAAGATTTAAAAAAGACTTCAAAATCAACAAAATTAAAAAAATCAAAATGCTTTAAATGAAACAACTCCAAAACAACATCTTATAAAAAAAATAACAAAAAAAAAAGAGTAAGAATGAATGGAGTATCATAATTAATAGATTTAATTCATGTGGTATACATCCTGATAACATAATACGTGTCTCAAAGATTAATAAATGAATTTCAAGATCTGAAAAAGGGAGAAACAATTCTACAGTTCACGCATACGAACGCACGCAACCAAAGTTTGCTTGAAAGGGTTTTAAACAGTTTTAAATTTAGTTTCACTGTGTTTTACGTTTGTTTAATTTGATCTGCATCTTTAAGAGATGTCGTTAAGTCCACTCCTGAACGCTGTTTGAATATTCTCTATCCTTGAAGTAGTCTTAATGTTATAAAGTTGGAAGCCTCTGAAGCATGGAGGGATTTCTCTGGGAAGTTGCACACGATTGGGCCTGAGGAGACAAAGGGAAAATATCAATAGGGGGAACTACAAAATTATGAGTAAAGATGATACGGCCTCGAGTCTTGGGTTTCATACATAGACAAAAATTTTTCTTCTACACTGAACTTTTTAATATATATATATATATATATATATATATATATATATATATATATATATATATATATATATATATATATTATATATATTACAGTGTGTGTGTGATATATATAGTGTATTAGAGGGAAATATCGTTTTCATTTCACGTACTTGATCGAACATTGTTCCTTCACCGCAAAGGAAGGACCACATCCTTATTTCATCAACACCTTGTGCATCAGTGTAAGGAAAACAGACGTGGAAGACTTGGCAGTTGTTGTCCTGATCGGCATAGAAACCATACTCTTGTCCAGTGCAACTGAAGAAATTCATACAAAGTTACAAAGAGAGAAAAATGGCCGAATATCTTCCATACACGGAATAACCATTTTATTTAAAAACTGTGAAATGAGACAAAATTAAGAGGACTCACTCAAATCCTGTAACGACTTCTCCTACGATGAGGGAGGCATTTGAGGGGAGTGAGAAGGCGAAAGGACTCGTTTGTCTTTTCACGATACGAGGATGGGCAAAACAACATGCGAGGACAGTGGCTGAAATGTTGGGTCAAAAAAATGTCAACATTAAAAAGAGATTTTGTATTGAGGACAATAATTTATTTACTTTCACTTTTCAAACTCAATTATGAATTAAAATAATGCTAATAACCGATACATACACACACACACACACACACACACACACACCTCCTCTCTCTCTCTCTCTCTCTCTCTCTCTCTCTCTCTCTCTCTCTCTCTCTCTCTCTCTCCTCTCTCTCTCTCTCTCTCTCTCTCTCTCTCTCTCTCTCTCTCCATATATATATATATAATATATATATATATTGTAAACCCACCGAAAACAATAATAGTCTTCATAGTTGTGGTTTAACCGTGTGCAAAGAATGAATGAACAGTTGAAACAGAAGATGGAAACTGATGCCAATGGAGAGCCAATTGTTTTTATAGCGTCAATAGCCCTGAAGAAAGCACCATCCTCGCAGCGAATGTTTTACGCAAACTTCTCCTAAATCTGAACAAATACATGAACAAACAACCTGCGCTTCGGCACCAGTCATTTTTAGGTGAAACATTTATATATATATATATATATCTATATATATATATTATATATATATATATATACACTCTTAACTTCGTAGCAGTTCTGTACGGTGCTTCCTCTTTACACGAAAGTCAAGCTGTGTTTCCCCTTCTAGGCCTGGCTTGGTGGATGAGCGAGTTGATCTCCTGCGCTCTCCATCGCACATAGCCAGGCACACCTGACTTATCTGCTACATACCGTCCTCAGCCAGGCATGTAGTCTTCTTTTGAATACTTCAACTTGACCCCTGTCACGTTCCTCAGACCTTTGGATCTGTTAAAAAATCTTTGGCCCTGACAACCAAACTATTTTCTTTCAGTGTTGAAAGGTCCCTTCTCGGCCTTTTGTTTGGGAACTCTACACATTCTTTCTACCTTTCTATTTTTCTGTGTTGTTTTGGATGTAATTGGGTTTAGTTTGAGGTTTGGTACCAGTCTTCGATCATTTTCTATATGTAAATTATGTGTGCCTCTTTTCTTCTTCCCAGTGAATACAGTGTTTTAAGCAGGGAATCATTACTTCCTTGTCCCCTTTTTTAAAAGGTTCGTAGTACCTGTCCCGCGAATCCTTTTGCTTTGTTTATCGTAATCTGATTTTGAGTTTCGAATTTCGCTCATCAGTCATTATAACCCCAGATGTTATCGTTTTTTCGTGCTTCTCTGAATTTCCTGTCTGTCTAGGGCATAATATGCTGTCTGTTTGAGTTCCTTATTTTCTTCTATATCTCAAGAGTTGAAATTCTCGGTGTTAAAAGTCATGTTGTTGTCTTCTGACCATTTGTATATTTTGTCGTGTCCCTCTGTAAGGCCTCCACCTCTTTTGACATCACTGATTTTTTCTGCTGATCTTGTTCGCCTGCAAAGGATGTTATCATACTATACTGTTGTTGGTTACTTCATTGTCTATGTCTGTTAGTATGATAATGAATAAGAGTGCGGCCGATACGTTTCTTGTGGTACTGAGCTGCGTACTTCCGATTCTGATGATGATATACGTTGAATTTTTACGACTTGTAGAGGTTCTCTGAGGAAATTGTAGATCCATTTTCCCACTTTGCCTCTTAGTTTCCTATGTTTAAATTTATGTCCTGTCATACCATGATCACATTTGTCGAACGCTTTAGCAAATCCGTGTATATGACATCGTAGTTTTCGTTGCTTTCAAGTGCGTCTACGATATTGTTATAGTGCTTCTATAAGTTGTAATGGGCATGATCTTCGGAATCCATGCTGATTCTCATTGAATCTTTCAGTGTCTCTCAACGTCATAGATTTTCTCTCTAACTATGTTTTAAAATATTTTGGTGAGGTGGGACGTCAATAACACGGTCTCTAGTTCTCTTGCTTGAGATCTATCTCCTTACTTATATATATAGGAGAATGTTTGCTCTTTTCAGGATGCTTGAGATTTCTCCAGTATCTAGGATCTTCTCCATATCCAGTATAAGGGTGTAGCTATTTCATTTCTACAATTTTTAATCAATAAGGCGTTCCATTTGTCCTGACCTGTAACTGAATGTGATTTCATTTGTGCTATAGCTCGCACGAATCTTCTGAGATAATAACAGTCTGTTATACATTCTCCTTGTAATTTCTCTTCGAAAGAATGCATCTATGTCAGTACAACTTGTCACTTTTTGAGGTATTGAAGACTGATTCCACTGGGCTGTCAATGTTCCAGATACTTCTTTTTCGATCGTCGTGAGTTCATTATTCCTTTCCTTAAGGGCCGATAGTGGGCGCGCGTTTCTGATTTCCTTTTCGCATAGCTATAGAAGTATTTTGGGTTTTCTTTATTACTTTAAACCTCCTTTTCCTCATGCCTCTCTATATCACCATTAATCAGGGCTTGTATTTCCCTATCGATACTCTAACTACAGTTTTGTTGTATTACTTTCCAGGAATGGTATTGTGTCTCTGCAATTAACTAACTTGGCCGCTACTCTCCTCTTTTGTGCACTATTGTTCGCTTCTGCCTCTCGACAATTACTCTTTTCTTTTGGCTGTGGTTTCGGAACATATTTTTCTAAAATTCCTAGCGTCTTTTCTTCCAAGGTTGTTAGCATTTCTTTGGTTATTTTATTCTCTAAAACTGTTTTCCACTCTATTTGGGTTCTGTGTGAACCGATTTCTTCCCAATTTACAGTTTGGAGTTTAAGTTAAAAATTTTAAATTTGCTTCTTTCTTCCGTATGAGTTTTGTCCTTATAGTTGTCACCATATTTGTTGAAATCTCGATTATGTTGTGATCTGAGATAATAGTTGGGATTATTTTTATATCATGAATCAAGTTCGTGTTATTCGTGAATACCTGATACAGGCAGTTATTTTTCTGTGTTTTCTGTTATCTCTTGTGTTAACATAAATTCGTTTTTAGAACCATCAACTTTTTTGCTTGCTCCTAGTCTTCTCTTATGCCCCTCGGCTTGTGCTGTGTATAAATATGTATATATACAGTTTTCTACCCACCTCCTTGTTAATATTATATATTAATAATATATTAGGTAATCTGAAGAACTCCAGTGTTTTCAAATAATAAATTAGTGCCATTTCATTTATATATATATATATATATAGTGTGTGTGTGTATATATATATATATATATATATATATATATATATATATATATATATATATATATATATATATATATATATATTATATATGATAAACCAGAGCTGGGCATAAATACATTGAATGTATTTAAATACTAAATACTAATACATGGGGAAAATGTATTTAAATCTAAATACAAAATACATCAATTGTATTTAAATACATTTGTAAATACATTTTAAATACATACAAATTTTATCATATGCTTAACTAATTCATGTTTTTGATAAATTTCTACTTTAGGGGACACGGTGAATTTCGAATAAATACCACTCGATAGATCAGACGATTTTAAAAGCTTTTTCATCAATGAATTTTCCATCGCAAATTGGATTGATTGCAACGAGTTAGTTACACAGGCCCACTTAAGGCAGAGCCGTTTTGGACGATTATTCGGTCAATTTCAAGATATTTTTTGATGCCTAAAAAACACTTACCTTCAGATGAGTGTACAGATTCGTTGTAGCATTGCTTGCAGCAGAGACTTCGTGTTTACACAGCAAGCAGGTGCACTTTACCTTATTACCGTCTTTAGATTTAATTTTAAAGTATTTTCCATCAAACAGAGGGTGCACTAAATTGTTATCTGCAGATATATCACTGTTTGATTCACCGGATTTGCTTGTTGAAGCCATGACACGCACACGATAAAGAATCAACGCGCTTTCGACTAAGAGTGGCACACAACTGATTGAACTGACACGTTGAAAACATGAACCATGCTGTACTACTGTCGACGCGTCGTACTTGCTAGTACAGAACGTGTATTAAACCAGTAAAAGTATTTCATTTTTATATTTTGAGTATTTAAATACATTGTATTTAAATACTCATTAAAGTATTTAAACTATATTTTAATACATGAAAAACAATGTATTTATAAATACAGTTCTAAATACACAAATGTATCTAAATACGTATTAAATACAAATGTATTTAAATACTGCCAGCTCTGTATATAACTTTGGTTACCTTGGTTTAGCTTCCGCCCGATTATTCATTCTGACGAACGTCAAGCTTGTCATTCCATCTTAGACCTACAGTTAACGTGGAATCCAACCCACGCCCCACCAGTAGCCTAGCGTCTTAACCACTAGACTACCCAGGCACCCATTTATCTACCAACCCATTTTTTTATTGTGTGAAAGGATGAACAGCTGGGTTTGCTGCGCATCGCCTGCCGTCACCGGGTTTCGATCCTGAGGCCGATGGATTCGTAGTCAGCGACGCTAACAACCACACAGCCGACGGCGCATCATATATATATATATATGGTGTGTGTGTGTGTGTGTGCAGCTCTGAATACTCGAAAGGCCTTGGAATCGTTTTTCTTTTTCCTTGTGGGTTTGCAGCATTCATTCATTTCACGTGTTTTATTGTGAAATTCATTCCATATATATATTATATATATATATATATATATATATATATATATAATATATATATATTTATATATATATATATATATATATATATATATATATATATATATATATATCAGTGGCGTCGCGTGCATGATGGCTTCCTGGGCATAGCCCCGCATGAATATTTCATCACTTATAATACACTTGAAGTTGACCGTAAATTGCCATTCATTCCACATCTCAATTTCAATATACTGTATGTAAAGTTGCCTATTGTATAAGCAAAACCTTTCTTCTGTACGCTGGTAGCTGGTAGCAGCAAAAACGTTGACCAGTGGGGCTACTTCACGATTGTCGTGCATGGGTGCAGGGGAAGGGAAGGAAGAGAGGGAAGGGAACCCGGGTGTAATTCTGGTATACGGGGCTAGCTGAAATCAGTCGCGCGTCAGCTCGAGCTAAACGTTTTGTGTTATGACCACCCGTTCATAGGCTATCTCGCGAGTGAAGTGCTTAACAATGAATAAGGTAGATTTTTGATAGATAATCCATTAGTGATATAGATTACAAACTAAATTGTTAATTAAAGAATCAGGGCCTCATCAACCAAATATATTTAATAAATCAACCAAAACACAATCACAACATTTAATATTGAATGGTATACAAAATGTCAAGGCTAACAGCTAGTGAAAATTGTAAAATTTTATACTGTTTCAATTGTTTGTTGTTTGAGGTGAACTTGCTTGGACTCGTAATGGTGTAAAAGATCTGAAACACCTCTCAGAAAGAACAAAAACACATGAACAAAACTTCTTGTCACATCAGTAATTGTTTTAAAACAAACTTACTTGGAAAAGTGAATATTGCAACGCAGTTAGATGCAGGCATAAGATTTCAGTCCAACGGCAGAACGAATTAGTAGACAGGAATAGGTAGGTTTTAAAGAGAATCATTGACTGTTTAAGGTGTATTCCTGGATCTTTTGAGTGAACTTGCCAAATTAGAGTGTCAGTTGCCAGGGCCGCAGAGAGCTGCCCGGGGCCCCGGGGAAGGATTGGAATATGAGCCCACTGTTTACTCAGTATTTTATTATGAATGTTTTTTGTGTACATAACAAGCAAACTGATTATATGTCCAAGTCACTATTCAAAACATACAGTATGAATAAACAACTCAGAAGAAAATGACCATTTTATTTTTCGAATCAATTATATTAATTCTATCACCATACAGTTTACAAAATGCAGTACCAGTCAGCAGGCAAGACAATTGTTTACTGCAAGATTTTCATAATTAGAATGTACTTTCTTTGCCTTCTCTCTAGCAAAGTGGTAAATGATTCTGATGAAATTTAAAATACGGGCTAACTGACTTTCAATTACAATGGTTCCCAGATCTGTCAGTCGGTCTTGGCATTGGAGGACCGCAGATAATATTTTATCTGTTTCAGTTTGACTATGATAATCTCTATAAATATAGCACAAGGGGAATCACATTCAGCTACAGGTCCAGACAAATGGAACGCTTATTGATCAAAAACTGTAGAAATGAAATAGCTACACCCTTATACCGGATATGGAGAAGATCCCAAGATACTGAAATAATTCTGACATCCTGAAAAGAGCAAACATTCTCTCTATATAAAGGAGGGATAGATCAAGCAAAGAACTATAGATCAATGTCATTGACGTCCCAGCTCATCAAAGTATTTGAAAGAATAGTTAGAGAGAAAATCTATGACTTTGGAGACACTGGAGAGATTCAATGAGAATCAGTACAGATTCCGATCAGGAAGATCATGCTTATCACAACTTATAGAGCACTATAGCAATATCGTAGACGCATTTGAAAACAATGAAAATTACGATGTCATATCCACGTATTTTGCTAAAGCGTTTCTCAAATCTGATCATGGTATAATAGCACATAAAATGAAACATATGGGAATTACAGAAAAGTGGGAAAATGGAGCTACAATTTCCTCAGAGCTTCTACAGGTAGTCAAAATTCAAGATATATCATCATCAGAATCGGAAGTACGCACTTGAGTACCACAAGAATTCATTATCATACTAACAGACATAGACAGTGAAGTAAACAGCAACAATATAGTAACGTCCTTTGCAGACGATACGAAGATCAGTAGAAAAATAAGCGATGCGAAAGAGGTGGGCCTTACAGAGGGACACGAACAAAATATACAAATGGTCAGAAAACGACAACATGACTTTAACACCGAGAAATTTCAGCTCTTGAGATATGGAAGAAATGAGGAACTTAAAAGACAGCATATATGCCCTAAATAGACAGGAAATTCGGAGAAGCACGAAAGCGATAGATTTGGGAGTTATAATGACCGATGATGCGACACAAAATCAGATAGCGATAAATAAAGCAAAAGAGTCGCAGGACAGCTACTACGAACCCTTTAAAAAAAGGGATAAGAAAGTAATGATTCCCCTCCTGAGACACTGATTATATCAAAACTTGAATACTGCTCAGTCTTGACGTCCCCATATGAAAAGGAAGAAATTATTAAACTAGAATAATCCAGAGACATTTCACAGCAAGATGGATGTTGCAAAGAACTCAACTACTGGGAAGGACTACGTAAATTAAATCTATACTTCCTGAAAGAATAAGCGAGAGGTACACCATAATTTATATATGGAAAATGATCGAAAGACTGGTACCAAACCTCAAACTAAACCCAATTACCATCCAACAACACTGGAAAATAGAAAAGGTAAAAAATGTGTAGTGTTCCCAAACTAAGGTCCCGACAAGGGACCTCTCAACACTGAAGGAAAATAGTTTTGTTGTAAGGGAGCCTAGATATTTAACCAGCTTCCAAAGGACCTCAGGAACGTGACAGGGGTCAAAGTTGAAATCTTCAAAAGAAGACTATATGCCTGGCTGAGGACGGTACCAGATGAACCTGGTGTGCTGGCTATGTGCGATGGAGAGCGTACGAGGACAACTCGCTCGTCCACCAAGAGAGGGCTAGAGGCCGGTACAACAGCTTGACATTCGTGTGAAGAAACCAACGCACGGCATATATATATATATATACGTCTCGGTGGTAGTGGTTAGCGTCGCTCACTACGAATCCATCTGCCCCGGGTTCGAGACCGGCAGCCGCCGCGCAGCAAAACCCAGCTGTTCATCCTTCCACACAATAAAGAAAGTAGTTGGTAGATAAATGGTATCCTAGTGGCCTAGTGGTTAAGACGCTGGCTGCTGATAGGGCGTGGTTCGGATTCCACGTTAAACTGTAGGTCTAAGGTGGAGTGAAAAGCTTGACCTTCGTCAGAATGAACAATTCGGGCGGAAGCTAACTAAAGGTGGTTATTTTCATCATAAATATTATTCACGTGTTACTTTCATGAAATAATTTTCACACACACACACACACCGTATATGTAAAATGTTTCACCAAAATGACTCCGTGTGCCCGCAGCGGATGCTATCTATTCCAGTATTTGCTCAGTTTTGGGGAAAGCTTGTATAATACCATTCTCTGCGAGATAGGTGTCTTCTTCAGGGCCATTCGACACTATAAAAAACAATTGGCACTTCCATTTGGCATCAGTTTCCATCTTCTCTTTGAACTGTTCATTCATTCTTTGGAAACGATCAAACCACAACTATGAAGACCATCATTGTCCTCGGTGGGTTTACAACATATATATATATAATATATATATATACAGAGAGGAGAGAAATAGTGTTTTGTGTGTGGGTGTGTGTGTGTGTGTGTGGTGTGTGTGTGTGTGTGTGTGTGTGTGTGTTATTTAAGAATATTTTAATTCATAAATGAGTTTGAAAAGTGAAAGAAAATAAATTATTGTCCTCAATACAAAATCTTTTTAATGTTGAATTTTTTTGACCAACATTTCAGCCACTGTCCTCGCATGTTGTTTTGCCCATCCTCGTATCGTGAAAAGACAAACGAGTCCTTTCGCCTTCTCACTCCCCAAATGCCTCCCTCATCGTAGGAGAAGTCGTTACAGGATTGAGTGAGTCCCTCTTAATTTTGTCTCATTTCACAGTTTTTAAATAAAATTGTTTTTCCGTGTATGGAAGATATTCGGCCATTTTTCTCTCTTTGTAACTTTGTATGAATTTCTTCAGTTGCACTGGACAAGAGTATGGTTTTCTATGCCGATCCGGACAACAACTGCCAAGGTCTTCCACGTCTGTTTTCCTTACACTGATGCACAAGGTGTTGATGAAATAAGGATGTGGTCCTTCTTTGCGGTGAGAACAATGTTCGATCAAGTACGTGAAATGAAAACGATATTTTCCTCTAATACAGTAATGTATATTGTAAAAAGTACGGTGTAAAAGGAAATTGTTTGTCTATGTATGAAATCCAAGACTCGAGACCGTACATCTTTACTCATAATTTTTAGTTCTCCCTATTGATATTTCCCCTTTATCTCCACAGGCCCAACTCGTGTGCAACTACCCCGAGAAATCCCTTCCATGCTCAGAGGTTTCCAACTTTTATAAGATTAACGACTACTTCAAGGAAGAGAATATTGGAACACTGTTCAGAAGTGGACTTAACGACATCTCCTAAAGTTGCAGATCAAATTAAACAAACGTAAAACAACGAAACTAAGCTTAAACTGTTTAAAAGCCTTTCAAGCAAACTTTGGTTGCGTGCGTTCGTATGCGTGAACTGTAGCATTGTTTCTCCCTTATTCAGATCTTGAAATTCACTTATTAATCTTTCAGACACACGAATTATGTCTATCCAATGTATACACATGAATTAATCTATGAATTATGATACTCCATTCTTTCTTATTCTCCTCTGTTTATTTGTTTGTTTTTTGTTATTTTTTTATAAGATGTTGTTTTTTGAGTTGTTTCATTTAAAAGCATTTAGGTTTTATAATTTTTATAGTGTTGCGCCTCAAGTCTTTATTCTTTTGTATCCAAGCAAATATCTTTTCTTTAACGATTATCTATTATTGATCGTCCTTTATAATTAATAACTTTAAATTAATTTGTTATAATAATTAAAAAGTTCTCTATACATACATTTCATATCTTTTTATCCCTATATGGAACTACAGAGTTCTCACCTCCTGACGTAATCATTCTTTACTGAAAATTTATAGATATAATAATAATATTGCTTATTTTTGAGATTTTGAGATTGCATTTCTCATTTATCATTTGCATTAATAACACTGCCCAACACCAATTTTGCTGATTTAATTCTAACACCTGTTTTTGGGTAACTTTGGTGTGCTGATTTCAAAAATCACCTTAGTTTTGCCTATCACGTCAGGTTTCGAGCAATCAAATACGGATATTTTGGAGATATCGCATTTTGGCAGGGTATGCCCAATTTTTTTCTTTTCAAAAAATAAGTTTTACATACTCAGAATCAGCATGGAAAAGTAAACAATTGTGCGGGAGTGAACTTTAATATACAATGGTAATATTGACACATAAAGTGATTAAAGTGTTTAAATAAGTCAAAAAAATGAATCCATATTAAAGCAAGCACGGGACCAGTTTTCTTGACATGTCTTTTTCTTGTTTTCTTACTTTTCAGTGCTGATAAATTTTCTCTTATAGGACTTCCTAGAATGAGAGATGTCAAGACAATCTCTTTGCAGGCTCCAGCAGTAGTCAGCCATCATATGGGTATCCCATCTCCTTGGTATCGTTCTTCCATCACTTTGATATCTTGGTGGAACCTTTCACCTTGCTCTTCACTAACATCACCAAGATTTTCTGGAAATTTATCCAGATGACTGTTGAGATAGTGAACTTTAATGCTCATGTTGCAACCGAACTGCTGAAAGTTTACAAGTAACGTCACTAGCGGAACCGGCTGCTCTCACTCCGCCAATGGGAAATCTCTCTCAGATCATGACGTCACGCTCACACCTGGGGAAATCACAGATACCCAAGATTTCAATATGTTGTACATGACCTTTAGATTTAATGCACAGATTTGCGTATTCCACAGATAAAATTTTAACAGCAAAACAGCTGTTAACAGGTCTCAAAAATCATCAATTTTGATAAGCGCCCTTCATGGCTCACCCAAAATAGGCATATTGCATTGCACGAAAACCCGATGTGATGGACAAAATCTAAGGTGATTTTTGAAATCAGCACATCAATATTATCCAGAAACAGGTCTTAGAATTAAATGAGCAGCAACAAATTTTTTTTGTTGGGCAGTGTAATAAATTAAAAGTATGTAACATTTATTAAGAAGGCGAGTATACGAAAAGAGCCAAAATTACGTCACTTTGGATGAAATTAGGGTTTTATTTCATTTTCCACTGGATCACCTCTTCGTCAAATTTTGAACGAGACTTTACATTGCGTCACATTCATTTTATGCTGACATAATTTTGCGTCTAAAATTCAATTCATTTTTGCTATGATGGATACTTTTCAACAGATACTCGAATGTTTATTAGTTTTTCTTGATTAGTCGCATGCTCGAAGAAAATTTGCACATGCGCAATGAATACATGCGTGTATATATTTACATATATATATATATAATTAAATAAATAAATAAATGCTTTGAATGGGCATTACTGTACTCTGTTTTTTATTAGTTTTAAGTGAATCCAAGACAAAAACTCACTGGACAAAAACTCACTGGACAAAACTCACCGGACAAAAACTCACCACTTAAATGCAAAAGAGGCCAAAACTCACCAGACAAATGTTTTTGCGAAATACATACACTCTAGTCTAGATCTTAGATTTTAGACTCATTGTAGCTAATTACTCTTCATCTTTTAAATTGTTCTGTTTTTAAACCAAATCGGTATACTAATGTAGTTTTGATCACTGATTTCAAAAATAACTTTCTTTTTTGGAGAAATGAAAAACAAACGTGTTAGAGCACTTTAAATAGTTAATGTGTTTTTAACGAAAATATCATGACTTAACCTAACCAATCGTCAAGGGCGTACAGTTGACCTAACCGGACATTCAATTTACCTAACCGGGCATTCAATTCACCTAACCTAGCATTCAATTGACCTAACCGGGCAATAATTTATAACGAAAGATTGGTAGGTTGGTGAAAAATTAATATTGGTTGGTTGGTTAAAAACAGAACAATTTGAAAGATGAACAGTTTGAAAGATGAAGAGTAATTATCTACAATGAGTCTAAAATCTTGAGATCTTAAGATCTTAAGATCTAGACTAGAGTGTGTGTATTTCGCAAAAACATTTGTCTGGTGAGTTTTTGTCCTCTTTTGCATTTAAGTGGTAAGTTTTTGTTCAGTGAATTTTTGTCCGTGCCCCGTTTTAAGTACCATAATCTTTAATAAATATTTTTTATATAAAATGAAAATTCATATTGTAATATTAATTAATTTATTGTAAGATAATAATTTTAAGACGGGAATTTGAATTTAGGATTTATACAATTTTTGATTTTTTTTTACTTCGGCATTTTTCTGTCCAAAATAATAAATAAATAAATAAAATAAAAATTATTTCATCGGCATACGAGTCTATTAAATAGTCATGTGACATATTGAGCCCCTTACATAATTATTGCGGTCTGTGTTACCGTGATTGCGTTAATTGCATAAAGAAATTGTATGTTTCTAATCGTATTTTTGTTAATCATTAGTAGCATAGCCGCAAAAGGGGAGAGTGCAAGAATGTTGCAGGTTATTATGTAATGGTGCAAAGGGGGATGGGGGTTGTTGCAAAGGGGGGTGGGGGGAAACTTGGAGGCGGCGTTATCCCCCAAGAGAAAGGAGGAGGAGAGAAAGGAGGAGAGGTGTTCACCTGGCAGGAGCCAAGTGCACATTAAGACTTCAGCCGAGTTGGCGTTGTTTTATAGGCTCCTAATCAGCCAGTTGGCGTAAATGGCTTGAGTTGCCAGATACCGCGATACCATTGTATACATTATTATAGACTCCTAATCAGCCAGTTGGCTGTAATTGGCTGCCAGATACCTCTTTTTAGCAGTATTATTGTATACATTATTATTATATACGCCTAATCAGCCAGTTGGCTGTAAATGAGTTGCCAGATAGCGCCATGTATTCCGAAGACAGAGTTGCCAGATACCATTGTATACACTATATAGACTCCTAATCAGCCAGTTGGCTTAGAAGGCTTAAATATTGCCAGATACCGCAATACCTTGTATACATTATTATATTTCGAATACCGGTAGTAGAAGGCATAACAATAAACAACATTGCATCATTCTTTTTATTATAAATATATAGAAAATAAATATACATTTGAGGATTATGCGTATAACAAATATATACACACAATTATGGATATATATATAAAATAAAATATACATTTCATATACACTTCAATAGAAATATGTACATAACAGTACAGAGAAATATACACACACACACAATTATGGTGATATATAAAATAAAATATACATTTCAAATAAATATACACTTCAATAGAAATATGTACATAACAGTACAGGAGAAATATCACGCAAAATATATATATATATATATATATATATATATATATATATATAAACACAAATCAATAGAAATATGCGTATAATCGGGGAAATGTCAAGCAAAATATATATACAATTCACTTTTTTTCAAAATACTAAACTCTGTCTTAATCGAGTTTACAATTACATCATTATTGCTCTGCATTACGCAGTATATGCGGCTTAATAATATTTCACCGCTTAAAGTATAGGGAAACCTGTATTCGATATGAAGGGCTTTCATATCGTTCAGTACTATTTTTGTTCCCACTTTACAACCGGTTGGTAAGTCATCTTTAAACACGTCTAGAATACAATCAAAAGCACGCACAAAGAGTTCATCGTTAGCTACATTATTAAACACAAGTTTATAAGAACGCTTTTCCAATCGAGGGTTTATTTCTACCGACTCGAGCTTTTCAATCGTGAACTCACTCAACATAGCGGCAATTGAAATAATCTTCTAAATCGTTACGACAACTGCGCGTATTTAAAAAATAGAAATAGTTCTCAGGGTGAACGGTGTAGGTGAGCTCGCCTTGTACCGATCAATGCTTTGTACCAAAGTTCATGGTATTTCAAAGAGTCTAAACTTTTTAAATAAACATCCAGCACTAGACCATTCTCACCAGTCCTACACTCGGTAAACCCATCGAGCAGAGCGGTGTAGTATGCGTATTCAAGTACTGTATCAAAATAAAGCATGTCCGTAACACGCGCGTCTAATATAGGTTTCAGTTTACGGAATCCGACGATTTCAAACATTCTGTCGAGGATGAAACGGTTTCGCGTAGGAATAAGAGCGTTATTATCAGAAGCATTCTTCCACATCACCTTATATCAATGCACGGCCGATCGTTATTTATACACAACGTACATACAACGGCGTATGAGGGTGCGTCACTAATCTGCTCTTCTTGTACTACGTTAGCAGGTATTTTATAACGATCTTCACTCCACTTCTCAACTATCACAAAGATTCTATTCATCTCCTCGATACTTAAATAAACCCGTTTGTTTGTCGGTCTACATTCCGTTTCCAGTACATAGCTAATGGTACCGGAATTACGCCTGAACACGCGCAACGATTTCGTCACGGACACATCGTACGAGGCGTTGAGAATGCTGCTCAAAGGAAGTTCCATCGTATTCGAGAGCGCACGTCCACTCGGCTCAAGCTCTGAGATAACTATGAGCCGTGTGAGGCACAGGCAGGAATGGTTCGACGGGCGGCTGACTCGATGATACGTGAATGGGCTTGTTCCGCGAGTCGAATTGTTGTACGGTACAAGAATATCACTACCAGCCTACGCACCAGACAGTTTGGATAAGAACTAGGAACATTTTACTAACATCTCCACACTCCGGCGCACTATTTGAGAGGAACATATGTTCATATTTTCCTTTCTGCCCATCAAACGATACTCGTCTCTAAAACTCTGTTAAAAATTCACGCAGGCACTAGCCACAACCTCACTACGAACCTCATCATGATATACGTTAATATAGTGATAAAAATACTTAAGATTGTCCATGATCACGAGATTCACATTTTCAGTCGTAGGGTATGAGTAATCGACATGGTGTAGCATGACGTAATACCGCTTGTCACACCACCCATCAGCAAGACTCATTATCCATACCTGCTGCTTCTCTTCTGCACGCGTTGTTTCTTTTACTTCACGGTGTATGTGAGACTTTATAAAGTTTAGCTCTGCAGTATACTTCAGCACATCGTCTGTGCAACGAAAGCCTTCAACGGTCTCACCAGAACATCCGTAGAGTATTTGTACATCTTGGAACTTCGCACAATCCAATGTGTTTTTAAAAGAGGCATAGGAGGGATGAATAGGAAGTTTTTCGGTATCCACCACATCCTGGCACTTTACTGAATACCATTTCGTAAACGTTGTACAAGCAATATTAAAGGTAGCCATTTGAATACAGTCTGATCTGAATACACGTCTGATCTCTCGGGCTTACTGCGGTCGACTGACCACGCAGGGACTCCCAGATAGTAGCATGACTCACGGTTTACAGTGGGCGGAGCTTAGAACTTTCATACACACACACACACACACACACAAAGGAGAAAGTGAAACGCTATTTGAACATGATTTATTTAATACACGAGATATTCAAGTTATATATATATATATATTTACAAATAGATACGATTATATACAAGACGTGTGAGTTAGAAGCATCATTGGTATCCAAAGGGTACGGTATCATAGGTACCAGGTAACTGGTAACGTTTCCTATAGGTGTTACGGCACACCATCGTACCCCTAAGTTCCTTCACGCCCCCCAGCTTCTGCGCCCGAAAATTGTGGGTGCCTACAATTAGTTGGTGAGGTTGTTCATCCAAACATACTAGATCCTTCAACGACTCAAAGTTAACAACCTCCCGATTCGCATGGTTGAGCGTAATACCCTTTGCCTTCACGATATATTTCATTTCACCCCACCCTGACCCGTACCCCATAAGTCTTAGGTCCTGTTGAGGCAAAAGAGTCGGCGTATGCGTTGTCCCCATACTCATCCTTGATCTCATCAGTGAGCTCGCCGAGGAACTCCCCAATAGTGGGCATGTATTCACCCTCCCTCTCTGTGAATATCACGCTATCTGTATCGGCATACAATACTCTCCGCCCAAGAGAATGCAATAGACCCCAAAGTTTTATACGGGCGTAGGCTGTTGTGAAGCTGGCCACAGGTATGTTTGTAACCCTTGAGGTATCTGTGGCAAATTCAGTGTTGTTGTACTTTATTACGTAAGTATTACCTACATTTACGATCTCCATGACCTCTTTATCGGGGGCATTGGCATAATCCCAGACATCGCTATAACTTTGTGCCAAATGAATGCTCCCTCTGCCGGTATTCTGCGCAAATTTTCCCCATAGACTGTTTAGACACAACTTTGCACTAAAGCGCTTGCCAGGATTCTTTACAATTTGGACACGATCAAGTTGTATACCTTCGCGGTCGCGGTAACGTTGAATATAGGCAGACTTTTCATCTTCGGTATCAACTCCTCGCGGATACCCTGATGCCTCAACCTTATCCTTCAAAAAGGTGTTTATATATGGTGTGAAAAGGTTGGGTAGCTTCTGAAACCTCCACACCTCATGTATCTTCAGTATTCTATAACCATGGCGCACGGCTAGGGCCAACTCAGGACTTGTATATACGCCTCTGATCTTACGCTGGTGGGGTATATGGTTACATTCGCCGTTATCCTCTTCCGCGCACTTCACGCACAGGGGAAACATGAGCTTGTCGTCGATAACGACAGGTAAGATCGGCATCCATAAATTGCGTGGGGGGAGTACGTCTACGAAAGAGATCCCAAAGTAACGATCATTCAAATTTTTTGAAAATTCATTGATGGATGGTAGGCTAGGCCCCACCAGTTTCTCAGGAGCGCCCACGGGGTACGGATTGCTCTTCATCACGTATGGGTATAAAGAACAGAAATCGTAGTAATGGAGCTTCACGCCCTCCGTAGGTGGGAAGTATAGTCTGAAAGGATTTGTACGTCCTCCAAACAAGCTATCACCACATTTGAGAGGATCCAGCACCATTGAACGCTTGATCGCTTTTATTTCCTCACGGTACACCTCGTCTGTCTCCATCCGTGCATCATATTCATGCTCCCACAAGACTTTGTGAGTGAACTGTGATCCTATAAGTTGATCGCGGGTGCGGGTCGATGCAAGACAGTCGGCAGGAGACCTACCGTTGATATCTCCGGTGACTCCGCACTCAGGACGGGGGCATCCATGCCACCAGCAACCGTTAAAGGAGTACACAGTCTTCACACCAGTGACACGGTTTTCACTTAACCCATCAACCCAAAAAACACGTCCATTAATCTTAATGGGTACTTCACCCGTGTTGCGGGCGTGCTTTATGTATACACCTGTCTGTTGCTGTAGGTGTATGAGCCAGTAAATAGCCTTGTGCCCGTAACTGCGGGGATTGTTTCGGTGAATAATGGCTAAGGTGTCTTTCGGCATGAAGTTATTCTTGAACACCGTAAAACATAATGATGCGATGGTGGTTGCGACTTGCAGTGGATCGCATTTGAAACGGGCTATGTACATCCTTCTAAAGGCCTGGAAACATACTCTAAGCACGCGCACATCATTCACGCAATAACGCTCACATTCATCAGCTATATTATAAGGGTTACTTTCATTAAAACTGTCGTAGTATCGATCAAAGTCTTCACGTTCATCCATGCAGTCAAAATAATGTTTGGGGGGTGGTGGGCCTACGTAGTTTAAAGTCTCGCTGGTGAGGAAAGTGTATGGGAAGTATCCTTTGGAAACTTCAGCTGCTACTCCCATCACCTTGGGTAGCTTTGCTAATTTACAAGGTGTGAATAATAAAGTATCTTTAAATTGTACATTGCCTCTTATCTGCATCTGTATTAATTTGTTGCCTCTTTTCAATGGATCACCTGTAAATATCTCAGAGGATTCGTGTTCAAGCAACTCCTTATAAAGGAACTGCGTGTCAAACTTTGCCCCGTTATGGGCGAGAATATACACAGTCATTTTTTTGAACTTGTCGGCTAACTTGACAATATAGGACACAAATAGTTTCACAGGACTATCGCTGACATTCGTTTTAAAAACGTTTGTCCGTTTACCACATTTGGGGCACTCGTCACATTCGATATCCATACACTCATCACAGATAGTCTGGCTCACAAGTAAATGTGGAATTACCTCTTTGGTTTCAGCGTTCGTATATGTTTCTATATCGTAGTATACAGTTATACAGGGGTTATTTTTAGGCTTAGCATCTTTCATATAACATACATGCTTTACTCCATCCGCCTTATATTCCTCCTGGCATGTAGGACAGTGAATTACGTCACACTTGTGCTTAAATTTTCCCCAATTATCCATTGTGTGAAACATACCACATTCACAGATTCTCATTTTCCTGCACGTGCCAATTGATTTATGGAAATCAAAACAGCTATTATTGAAAAATGTGCGTCTACACACATCACAGTCTCTCTTCTCAGCTTCAACTACACGGCTTTCACATTTGGTGCTTTTACACTGCTCACATACCATGTGACATTCTTTACAATGTCTCACTATATCATCCGCAAACTCGAGGCACCCCTTACACAAATCATGATGTCTCCCATATTTTCGACTTTTGTCATAACTCGCGTAAAGCCACCTTATATTACGGATGGGGAGATACGTTGTCCCTGACAATCCTAAAATAAGTAGGGGCCTTGTACGATCTCTCACACAGCTTTTAAAAACATACACAGTCCTACGACGATCATCCAACCCAAACACAACTATGCGGACATTCATTTCCTGTTCTACCCTTCTCAGCTCTTCAGGACCCATATTACAGTCAAATTCAAGTTCACAGTCTTCAGCTAGTTTACGGGCACGCTCCACGACTGTAGGCAACCAAATTTTTTGAGTTCGTGTATTTTGTACAGTAAACATACGTGCTAAGAGTACTGCTATAAAGCCGCAACCACGATCGACGTTTATATGCCGTCTATAAATAGCTTGAGAATTGAAGTTAAGAGTATACGGTATGGCACTATGACCCGCAACACGGTATACATGGTCAATATTTACCGTGAAGTTGTCCATATTGAAGGCTATACTACTTTGGGCGGCTTGCATTATACGCCCTAATATATATTCTACATCTTCAGCCGCCAAACGTCTAAATGGCACTATCACCCAATAATCGTCTACATCACCGTCATCTGACCCGAATCCAAAGGACATACTCGTCCTGACTTCACGCTCGTCACGATTCTGAAGAGCAAACTCTATAATACGCTCTACAACCCGGCGTAGTCCGCGCTCAATACCATTGCTATACATGACTCTAGGGTCGACCCTGACTCTATACCGATTTCTAGTCAAGGCTGGGGTGGGGGCTGCGGATCGCACCAATTCCAGCGTTATACCATCCTCAACAGAACGGGGGGCGGATGAATTAGTGGATATATTAGCGGAAGGTGCTGCTGATGGGGGCCCTGTTGCGTAGGAGGTTGATGGTTGGGGCTCTATTATTGTAGACTTAACAGAACGGGGGGCGGCGGATGAATAAGGGGATATATTAGGTGCTGCTGGGGGTGTTGTTGCGTAAGAGGTTGAGGGTTGGGGATCTATTACCGCTGCAACAGACGCGTATTTCGGTCGCTTTATACCTGACGTGGGTATCTCATACCTCCGCTTTGGACGTGTTACCGGTATCGCTGGTGAGGGTTCAGGGGAGGAGATCACAACTACACTGTCGTCGAGGTCATCCGTAATGATGGGCTGCTCTACCTCATCGTCATTCACGGTTCTGTGGGAGAAGAAATATAAGGATCAGCACTCAAAATTTGTAATATTTTGTAAATGACTCACTTAGGAGTGTGACGTGTTAGAAATGGACTCTGTAGAAAAATTCAGATTCACGAGCCCATCCACATGTATTATATCTGGACCTACAGGATGTGGTAAAACTGTGTTTATGCTTAAAATCATTAAAGAAAAGGGGGAGATGTTCTCGAAATTTGTGCATAAAGTTATATGGTGCTATTCGACGTATCAATCAGTGTTCAACGAGTACCAAGATGATATTTTGTTCCACAAAGGCGTATATGACGTTAATTCGTTAAAGGGAAATGAACATACATCATTGTAATTGACGATCTCATGTTGGAGATGGATAAAACGTTTGCCGAGACATTTACAGTATTCTCCCACCATCTTAACATAAGCGTGTTCTTCATCAATCAGAATCTATTTTTCAAAAATAGATACATGCGCGATGTGTCGTTAAATACGCAATATCTAGTCTTATTCGCGCAACGTAGAGATGTATCACAAATTGGGGTATTAGCCAATCAAATGTTCCCGAATCAGCGTAAGGAGTTTTTGGAAGTTTATAAAGAAGCTACAAGCACGCGTTACGGATATTTGCTTTGCGACCTTCATCCGCGAAACACGTTTAGAGTGCTTCTGCGAACGAATATATTTCCAAACGAGCCTGAAACGGTGTATATTCCAGAATGACAAAGAGACTAAAGAAATACCGTGAATTAATAAAAATCTATCATCGACTGCCTCGGGCAATGCAGCAGATGTTTATTAAAAATATCGATGCCGACTTTTTAAAATGCATCTGTGAAATCTGTCTTAACGTTATAAATTGCAATGTATCAATGAAAACCCATCAGAAGGCTCGCCTACGCCGCTACAAGAACATAATACGTGCACTCGCTCGTAAAAGCCAAACTGTAGCGAAGAAAAACGAATTATTGTACAAACAGGAGGGTCATTTCTCCCCATCTTATTTTCAGTTTTGGGTCCTTTACTGACTAGATTAATATAATGAAGAAAGTGGTAGTGATTCCCCACGAGGTGTACGCCTCACTGCAAAGAGACACGGATCTAGATCCCCGTAAAAGCAGACTTAAAAGAATGGAAAGCGAATTGTTAGCCCTATTAAACAGTGAAAAAACACCTGATGAGAAAAGAATCTTATACCAAGAAGCTCTGCAGAAATTTCTTCACGAGTACGAAAATTATAAGAGCCCTACAGAGATTCCTGTGGTTATTAGGCACAGCACGGGGGACGATGGCGACATAGGATCTGTACCCGACGACACAGCTGACCAACCAAAAAGATTAGCCACACAACATATCGAACATGTATTAAAAAATACCCTCCCACTTACATTGAGGAGTAAAGGCTTAAGTCTTTATAATCTATTGAATGAGGATCCCGCCATACAATGGACCGATACAGGGGAGATCATTGTGGAAGGATCAAAGGTACAGGGATCGAATATCGTAGACATTGTCCATGATCTGGTGAGAAAGTGGGATAGGCCATCACCATCAGGATGGAAGCATATTAAAGCAAGACTACAACAAATAAATGTCCCTAAAACGTTGATAGGAAATCTGAACAGGTTAAAAGACTTGGAACATGCAACGCCTGTGACACAATTGAAGGCGCCGTCACCCCCGGCGGTAACACCTTTGAAGAGGAGCAAGAAGAGGTTAAACCAACCCTACCCACGTGCCTCTAAAATACGCAAATGGCTAACGTATTAACTAAACGCTATTATGACATTTCTACCCCATCCTCTTACGGCGGCGTAGATAGACTGTACAGAAGTGTTTACGGAGTAGGAAAAAAAGATGTTGAAAGATTTTTGAGGGAGCAGGACGCTTATACGCTTCATAAGCCTGTGAGAAAAAGGTTTAAAACAGCCAAGACAACGGCTTCCTCGATTGATTCTATTTGGCAAGCAGATTTAACAGACATGCAAAGATATTCTGTGTATAACGATGGTTACCGCTACATTCTATTCATAATAGACGTGTTCTCTAGATATCTGTGGCTAGTTCCTCTGAAAAATAAATCACCTGAAACAGTTGCTAAAGCCACCAAAACGCTAATGTTAAAAGAAAACAGGGTTCCTGGCTATTTTTGTACGGATATGGGGAAGGAGTTTATAGGCCGTGCTTTTCAGAATATGTTGACAGAGTTTAATATCAGCTATTACACAACCAATTCTATACATAAGGCTTCTTTAGCTGAAAGAGTTCAGCGCACCATAAAGGAACGCATGCACCGTTATTTTACACATAAAAACACATACAGATTTCTAGACATTCTGGAATCATTGGCATCATCCTACAACCGCTCACACCATCGCACGATTGGGGCAACACCTAACGAAGTTTTAGAAAGAGGTACGCTCCCGAGAAGAGATGGATCACCACCACCACCACCACCACCACACTCTGTGCGCTTCAAAATCAATGATTATGTAAGGCTGTCGCGTTCGGGGAATAAATTCGCAAAGGGTTTTGAGCAAGGATGGACACGCGAGATTTTTAAAGTTAGGGCTGTGAGACCTAAAGGTGTGATAATGATGTATTACATTGAAGATTTGAATGGGGAAGAAATCTCAGGAGGCTTTTACCGCGAGGAATTGCAGAAAGTTGCGTTTAATTTAGAAAAAAATGTGTTTAAAATTGAGAAAATTTTAGGAAGCAAAGGTTCAGGAAGGAGAAAAATGTACCTGGTGAAATGGCTAGGGTACCCAGAAAGCTTCAACACCTATATAAAAGCTGATGCAATAATGAAGCTTAAATAGTATGCAACATGGCTCCTAACCATTTCTACGTCACACTCCCGTCCTCCTCGTCCCTGTCTGTACACCCTAACAACACGCTAGCCAACTTTGTAACAGAACTCCATGGGCACATTGAATTGGGTCGTGATTCGTATGAGGTGGGGATATGCGAAATTCAGCTGGACACCGTCTTTTTAAATATTGAACATAAAGAAACCGTTTTTACGATTCTTAGAGACATTGACGAGTGTGAAAAAGCTGGGGTAGCTATGGATGAAACTATGCGCATCGCTCGGACTAAGATTACACGGTATTACAGTACAGAAGTAAGACTAGGGCCGGGTCAATATGGTTCGGCCGAGGATGTTGTGAGAGGCTTAAACGTGAGTTTAAGAAACTCAAACCTTACGAATGATTTAGTATATGAAATCGTAAACAACCCTGCACATACACTAATCCTAAAATCAAAGACTAACAGACGTCTTAAAGAACATAGAAAGTTCAAAATTCTAACCAACGGCCGATATAGCGCAGCCTTCCAAAGAGACACATTTCACGAGACACAGTATAACTTGTCCAGATTAATGTATCAATTGAAGATGGAGAAATTGGCTGAAAGGTCCCCAGACATGTGCTATATTTACAGTAATATAGTGGAGCACCAGTTTGTTGGGGATACCCAGGCACGCCTGCTGCGCATTGCTCACATCCCCAACCATAGAGGAAGGAGTTTGAGTATTACATATGACAGGCCCCATTATGTGAATGTCGCAACTAATTTAATAACCAATATCACAATATATATAAGAACGATTGAGGGCGAAAACTTCCCATTCGGTAACGGGAGCTTAACAGTGAAGCTACACTTTCGACGCACTGAGTTATAATGGATAGAAAGCCTTTCACCGTCTATCGAGGGATGCGATACCAGCGCGGTAGTGGACTTGGATCCATTTTTTCATCCATACTACGTACGGCTGTTCCTTTGCTGAAGAGGGGTGCCAGATACCTTGGAAGGAAAGCGCTACAATCAGGCCTTAACACTGCAGAAGACATATTGGCCGGGGCTAAACCTAAAGAAGCTCTAAAAAAACATTTAAAGCGTACACGGAACGAAATCATCAAAGATGCAAAGAGAAAAATGCGTGGTGGCGGGAAGAAGAAGAGGGCTCCCCGGAAGAAGAAGGGGTCACGTGGTATTAAACGTAAAAGGCTATCAAAAAAGAAATGCTGTAAGCGAATGAAACCTATGGTTGACCACTTTTTTGACTGATATAAGCTAAGGATATTGATCTCATGAATCATAGTTTGTTTACCACTTGTCGAGAGAGGAGTCACTATTTCGCCATGGCACGCTTCATCCACCCATGTAGTTCACAATGCTGTAAATCGGAGCTGTCCTTTTTTGAGCTCCCGCCAACCCAAGTTTCTATTGAGCACAGTGACTTTATTACAATTAACCCTTTAAACACAATTAGTTCACCGAGTGCACCTATAGAATTCGTGATACCCAGCTCAGGTCCTTACTTTTTTGATCCAAGCTGTGTGCACATGTACGCTAAGCTACGTATAGCCCATTCTGATGGAACGGCCTGCGATGACAAATATGCTGTATACCCTGAAACAAACTTTCTGCACGCCATATTCAACCAGTGTGACGTATATTTAAATCAGACCAACATATCGGCAGGCACGGGGTACTATCATCTACGAGCCTATTTGGAAAATGTCCTCAACTTTTCCAAAGAAGCGAAGGCTACCTTTTTAAGTGCGGAGGGATATTATCAAACTAAAGATGAAAATAGTATAAAGGACAAATTTAAAAATTCTAAAAAGAAAATATACGAGTGTTTTGGACGGTTGCACACAGATTTCACTTTCCAGGAGAAGTTGCTTGTGAACGGGGTGGATATGAAAATAAAGCTCACCCGCACGAGTCCTGAGATCTGCTTAAATCTGGATGCGAATCAAGAAGAGGGTGCAAAGTCCGTTGTGGTTCACATTATGGACACATACCTCCGCGTACGGCGAGTGAAATTAAGTTCACCAAAACAACTAGAAATTGAGAAAAATTTACTAAACGCTACAGTGAAATATCCTATTAACAGAGTGCAGATCAAACTATATACGGTTCCTGCAGGGTTGGCATCGAAGCAGATAGAAAACATTGCCCTGGGAAATCTTCCTAAAAGGATATTAATCGGCATGCAGGACCACGCTTCGGTGAATGGAAAATATAAAAAGAGTGCCTTTAAATTCGAGAATTTCGGACTTAAAAATATAACTCTATACGTTAATGGCACTGCTTTGGGTGGAACAATGGGTACGGACTATTCATCAGACGCTGTGTTACCTCTTTGTGCCAGAGCCTATAGTAATCTGACCCATATTGCAGGTGATTGTGATGAGCTTGGTAATGGGGTAACGCAGGAAGAATTCATTGATCAATTTAACCTTTATCCGTTTGACATTACACCTGACTTATCTGCTAGCGTAAATACCCATTTAACACCACAGCAGAGCGGTAACATCTCAGTGCGGCTGGAATTCGCCAAGCCTATAGACGCTCCTATTAGTGTACTAGTATATCTCGAATCGCAAGCCCTAATAGAAGTAGATAGATTTAGAAGCGTTATCACTGACTTTTAAAATGGATGCTAATACACTTCAGAAAGTAATGGAGCGAGTCACACGTTCCAAATTTATCGGCGTGTTTGCGAAGAATGAAACATTGAGTTTGCCAAGTACGCGAGAATGCGGTAGTCTTATTGTGAACACAGACATCATCGGTAATGAAGGGATTCACTGGATCGCTGTCTATTTTAAAAATAGACAGCGCCTGTACTATTTTGATTCACTCGGTACTCAACCCTGGAGTGACCCTATTATTGTAAAATTTCTCGCTCAGTTACATATTCCCGAAGTTGTATGGAACCCATTTCGTATGCAGGGATATTTTACTAATGTTTGCGGAATGTACTGTGTCTCATTTCTCATGCATATGTCAAATGATAAAGAATTTATAAATTTTTTAAATTTATTTGACCCGTGTCACACTCACCGAAACGATGAAATGGTATGCAGACAGATAAAAAACCGTTTTCCAATTGTACGTACTCGTTGTATATTATAATGTTTTTGTTCGTATATTTGTAACGGTATATTCGTTTATTGTACTGATTTCTTTCATTTAATAAATTTATGAAAATATATTGTGTCTTCTTATCCCAAAAAGATCGAAAAACACTTACATTATTTCGGTGTGACATTGTTGACTGATCAGTATACCCTCCCTATTCCGAGATTCTTCAAAAGATTGTATAACTCGTGTCAAATCCTCATCGGACCTTAAAGGAATAATGCTTTTAAAACACATACAGAGTATACAGACAGACAGATCCCCATTATGTGAAGATATCTTTGGTTCGAGGAGTGAACGCCATAAAAATTTCGATTTTAGCATAATGGGGAAATAACACTGATTGACATTTTTGGCGAGTATCTATTTGACGAGATACTACAACTCTCCATATATATATAAAATTCTAATTATAGACACTTACATTTCTATGGTAGTCCCTTGCGTCGGGTTGTAAGGAGCGTCACTGCAAATATCTTCTACGGTTTGCGTTGAAAATAGTTTCGCCACAATCAGTCGCATTGAAAAGACTAATTGTGGTTAATGCTGCAGTATCACGTTCTTCATACAAGTCTGGGGAGACGTACAGGTCCATGGTGGAGGATGTGTGACACTGCTGACTGATCAGTATATCATCCATATTCCGAGGTTCTTCAAAAGATTGTATAACACGTGTCAAATCCTCATCGGACCTTAAAGGAATAATGCTTTTAAAACATATACAGAGTATACAGACAGATCCCCATTATGTGAAGATATCTTTGGTTCGATTACCAATTTCGATTTTAGCATGATGGGGAAATAACATTGATTGACATTTTTGACTAGTATCTATTTGACGAAATACTACAACTCTCCGTATATATATTAAAATCGAATTATGGACACTTACATTTCTATGGTAGTCCCTTGCGTCGGATTGTAAGGAGCGTCACTGCAAATATCTTCTACGGTTTGCGTCGAAAATAATTCGCCACAATCAATCGCATTGAAAAGACTAATTGCGGTTAATGCTGCAGTATCACTTCTTCATACAAATCTGGGGAGACGTACAGGTCCATGGTTGAGGAATGATTATTCACTGATGCGAAAATAGCTACTGTTACTCCCAACTGAAAATATCCCCTTTTATATGCACATTCGCCAAGCTCCGCCCAAAAGACCAGATGTTCGTAGTGATTGGCTGCCGATGTAGCTGGGTGGAGCTATGACGTGTACCAATCCGCTATAAGACGGACGAGTAACATATATATAAAATCGAATTATAGGCACTTACATTTCTATGGTAGTCCCTTATATTATATTTTTTACTTACAAATTATTAGTATTGTTTGTTAACATAATTGTTAACTTATTTTATAATAAAGAAATTATATCCTAATTATATTTTAAAAAGAACATTCGGTTTCAACGTTAAGCTGTGGTCTAAGGCGGCGTGGCATGAATAAATACTAAAATAAAATTAAATGTTAAAAATCTTTATTCATACGTTATTAAAAGTTAAAAATCTTTATTAATAAAACAGGATAGAAGCATATGAAAGTCAAGGTAAACTATAGTTGTAAATTATAGTTAGGTTATACGATGTTTTTCGGGCATACTACTGCCTCGGGTTAAATGATCCTGTTATTTTAAATCACGTATTTGAAAGAGTTAATCATTATTGCTACATAGAAAAAATCGTGCATTACGATGTTTTTCGGGTATACTACTGCCTCGGGTCAAATGGTCCTGTTATTTTAAATCACGTATTTGAAAGAGTTAATTATTATTGCTACATAGAAAAAATCGTGCATTACGATGTTTTTCGGGTATACTACTGCCTCGGGTCAAATGGTCCTGTTATTTTAAATCACGTATTTAACGACACATCGCGCTCATTTCCATTGCTATATATGGCTCTAGGATCGGCCCTGACGAGATGTATTTCGTAGGTTAGGTTAGGTCTCTTACATATAAAAGTCCATGTGGTAGAGTAAGCAACGAACCCATCGACGAGATGTATTTCTGAACCCATGTTAAACTGGAGGTCTAATTTACGAGCGAGTGCACGTATTATGTTCTTGTACCGCCGTAGGCGAGAAAGAGTTAATTAGTATTGCTACATAGAAAATCGTGCATTATGATGTTTTTTTCGATTATTATTTATTGAACAAAACTCTCGCTCTCTTTCTATATATATATATATATATATATATATAGAAAGAGTGGTCTGGAAGGAAGTTTACCAATGATTAAATTCTCTTTGCGAGTGACCCGTTGCCCGCGTCGGGCTAACCTTTGGTTAGCTTCCGCCCGAATTGTTCATTCTGACGAAGGTCAAGCTTTTCACTCCACCTTAGACCTACAGTTTAACGTGGATTCCGAACCACGACCCATCAGCAGCCCAGCGTCTTGACCACTAGGCCTCCTAGGGTACCCATTTATCTACCAACCACTTTCTTTATTGTGTGGAAGGATGAACAGCTGGGTTTTGCTGCGCGCCGGCTGCCGTCGGGTCTCGAACCCTGGGCCGATGGATTCGTAGTCCGCGACGCTAACCACTACACCACCGAGGCGGTATTTGTCATTACTTACTCGGACTATAGTGGATTTAATTATCCCAGAAGAGTTCCTTGTTCCATGCACGGTCTGTGTGTAGCATATATATATATATATATATATATATATATATATATTGTGTGTACGTTTTTCCCACTGTTATTCGTGACTTAAATATTTATAATAAAAATCAAGTGTCTAAAAAAGTTATTTAATAAGCAGAATTTAATTGGATTCATTGTAGAAGTAATAACAATGGCAATATTAATATTTGGAGCATTGGGTACTTATCGAGGGCTGTCTTTAAGAAAGGTCTCTCGCAAGCAGATTTTCTCCGAAACCAACCTCGCTATAGTGGACTGTGTTTTGGGGAAATCCAACTTTCTTCGTTTCTTTTAATTTCGTTTTTTCATTTTTTCTTCGCAGGGAATGAGGCTCGTATGTTTCTTAACTTTTCATCTCGTTTGGTGGGTTTCGAATTGTATCGTAAATTATCGTATTTCGAATTGTATCGTAAATGATCATTTCGTTTCGTTATTCGTGAGGGCTGAATTATGGATAACTATGTTATTTGTTTCGTTCATCTTCAAGTTTAATGAAGCTGGGTATCCCTTATAAAAATTCGTTTCTGTCTAACGAATTATTTATTGGGTAACTTTGTTAATTCTATTATTGCGTAAATCTTTCTAATGTGTTACTGAATAACTATAAATATATATTGTGGTATTTTATATATATATATATATATATATATATATATATATATATATATTATAAAAGAATATGATGATATAATTATAGTAAACTTATGTCGAAATAGTTACCCATAAAATTAATTGTTTTCGGCTGAATTATGGATAACTATGTTATTTGCTTCGTTCATCTTCAAGTTTAATGAAGCTGGGTATCCCTTATAAAAATTCGTTTCTGTCTAACGAATTATTTATTGGGTAACTTTGTTAATTCTATTATTGCGTAAATCTTTCTAATGTGTTACTGAATAACTATAAATATATATTGTGGTATTTTATATATAATATATATCAGAAGATATTTAAAAGACTGATATAATTATAGTAAACTTATGTCGAAATAGTTACCCATAAAATTAATTGTTTTCGGCTGAATTATGGATAACTATGTTATTTGTTTCGATAAGTTCAACTTCAAGGAAGCTCAAGTTAATGTTATATTTTGCATATAATCCACTATATACATCTATTGTAAAACACTATATACATCTATATTTCAATTAAGTGTGTAATTATTTAATTCATCTACCATATTGTGGTACACAATGCTTAATATATATATATATATATATATATATATATATTCTATAATTCTGTTTTCTATGGTTGGTTGAATTATGGATAACTACGTTATTTGTTTCGATAAGTTCAACTTCAAGGAAGCTCAAGTTAATGTTATATTTTGCATATAATCCACTATATACATCTATTGTAAAACACTATATACATCTATATTTCAATTAAGTGTGTAATTATTTAATTCATCTACCATATTGTGGTACACAATGCTTATTAGAATACATGGTGCGATCTGGCAACTCAGCACCCCAATACAAGGCGTGATCTGGCAACTCAGCCAGAATAGAGGCTTATAAAAGATCGAGAAGCTGGTGAAGACTCAATCCCAGCTCGGCTCCAGCCGAGCAAGGACCTCTGGTCCTTCTTTTTTTGGCCCTTTGGTAAACCCCTTAGTGGCCTCTTAGGTTAGGAAAACGAAAATAATATGCCTTAAAGGCAACTACTCTCTCTCTCTCTCTCCTTCAGGCGTCTCTCTCCTCTCTCCTACAGGCGTCTCTCTCCCACCTTCCTCTCTCTCTCTCTCTCTCTCTCTCTCCTACAGGCGTCTCTCTCCCTCCTTCAGCTCTCTCTCTCCTGCATGTGTAACTACTGCATGTGTGCGTATGTGTGTGTACCTCCTGCATGTGTACCTCCTGCATGTGTACCTCTCCCCCCTTGGCTGATTAGGCGTATATAATAATAATGTATGCAATAATACTGCTAAAAAGAGGTATCTGACAACCATTTACAGCCAACTGGCTGATTAGGAGTCTATAATAATGTATACAATGGTATCGCGGTATCTGGCAACTCAAGCCAATTACGCCAACTGGCTGATTAGGAGCCTATAAAACAACGCCAACTCGGCTGAAGTCTTAATGTGCACTTGGCTCCTGCCAGGTGAACACCTCTCCTCCTTTCTCTCCTCCTCCTCCTTTCTCTTGGGGGATAACGCCGCCTCCAAGTTTCCCCCCACCCCCCTTTGCAACAACCCCCTTTGCAACAACCCCCTTTGCAACATTACATAATAACCTGCAACATTCTTGCACTCTCCCCTTTTTCGGCTATACTACTACCATTTCCAGATTCACATTTAACCCTCTATGCCTCATTGTTCGAAATGTTAAGATTTCATACAAACATATTCAAACAAAATCAAAATTCAAACAAATTTCAAACAAATCCATCCATACAGAACTAATACAGTAATATTACACTGGTCTACAGCCAAAATGCTTCGGAAGTAAAAGTAGTCAATCTTTACTAATTTTGGGTCACTGAATACGAAAATGATGCCTAAATTGGCAATAATGGCTCTATTTATAAAGATATCAGGCAACCTACACCCTACTAACTGGACTGCTCTGTCGCGTAATATGTAGTACGCCTGTGACACATCGACGCATTGACTCTACTGCGCATGCGCGGTTATATTTTTTTATTTTAATAAATTAATGTAAATATTACATATATATACAATAAAATGTAATTTTAAAATTTATCTATTACATTATGTATTTGTAAATTATTTATTAAAAAATAGATTGGATCATTTTAACATATTGCTTCCCATAATGTTTTTGAAATTAATATAAATGGAATACTAACCTAACTTAAGCTTACCTAATTTAAAATTATTAAAATGCAATGTAATTACATTAATTTATTAAAATAAAAAAAATATAACTGCGCGCATGCGCAGTAGAGTCAAGGCGTCGATGTGTCACAGGCGTCTACATATTACGCCACAGCATCAGTTCATTCGCGGAAGTCATACAGTGCACCCTTGTCAAATTCTTTTTAGTGTTTGCTTTTGAAACTGAATTTTTTTCAGCCTAATTTGAACAAAGATGCCTCGTAATTGCGTGAACAGTGTAGATAATTTCTGTTATGTTTGTGGAGAATTGACTTTTGCATCACAAAAGCGTGCTATAACTGCCGTGATTAGGAAAGCCTATCACCTTTATTTTGGCTGTAAGATTGGAGATCAGGACAAGAGCTGGGCCCCACGCATATGCTGCAATACTTGTGCAACAAACCTTCGCCAGTGGTTGAATCGGAAAAGGAAATCTATGCCTTTTGCAGTGCCAATAGTGTGGAGGGAACAACAGATCATGTCAGCAATTGTTACTTCTGCATGGTGCCTCCAGTCAAGAAAGATATTTGCAAGAAGAAAAAGTGGATTTTACAATATCCGAATATACCCTCTGCTATACGCCCGGTACCTCGCGGCGAAGGACTACCCGTTCCTGAGCCCCCACACTCATTCTCCCTGGAGTCAGAGGACGAGGAGAATGAAGGAACCTGCGAAACTTGTGAGCCTTCAACTTCACAAGACCCTGAATTTGTTTATAACTTGACATCTTCTAAACCACACATGATAACTCAGAATGAATTAAACGACCTTATCAGAGATTTAGAACTGCCAAAGAGTAAGGCAGAGCTGTTGGGCTCCAATTGCAGTAGTGGAATCTCCCTCGCTGAAAATGTTAGAGTGTGTAAGTTTCGTGACCGTCAAAAGATTTTGTCTCATTCTTTATCATGGAAGGTGACCTTGTAGCTTGCAACGACATCGATGGTCTGATGGCAGCTCTCAACATTATTCACAATCCTGATGAGTGGAGACTGTTCATTGATTCATCGAAGTTGAGTCTAAAAGCTGTTTTGTTGCATGTTGGCAACGTATTGCCATCAATTCCAGTTGGTCATGCAGTCCACATGAAGGAAACATATGACAACATGATTAAGCAACTTTATGAACTGCGTAAACTATGCAAACATCAGTGGCAGGTTTGTGGTGAATTCAAAGTTGTAGATAGATCTTCGACTGCATTCGGGCTGCACTAAGTATTGCTGTTTTCTGTGTGAATGGGATAGTCGGGCTAGGACTTTTCATTCCATCAAGAAGGATTGGCCGGGCATATTAAATATAACATCTTCGTAACTAATACAGTTTTGCCGGCATTTTCTCTAACTCTGCGAGGCTTAGGCTAAATCTGGCGAGCTCTAACTCTGCGATGCTGCCAGGAGATGATTTTTGCCCGGCATTATTAATAATAACGTGAAAGTATTTATTACGTAAAATAACCGCTACGCTAAACGTAATGAATTTTTGATGACGTTTCCGGTGATATAAAAGACTTAGTGACGTCATCTGGCCAGTGATAAAAAGGATTATGACGCAAAACTCGAGCGGATATAAATAGATTTGCCATTTAATCGACCGGAAATGTGTTATATTTTTAGTAACAAACTGTTCTGGATGCGTGCATAGCGACAGGGTAATACTAAGCCTGTCGCTCCAATCCGTTAGTGACGTAATAACTTTTATGACGTAGTAAGTAGTAAGGACTCTAAAACTCTAAATGCACGACGATTAGAGATACGAGGTCTTTACGGGGGCTCCACCCCCGTACCCCCGAGACCTAAATTATACTCTCAGTAAAAAATTGTGCCCATCATGCCTGGGTAGCCGAAACGGTAAAAAACCTAATGTAAAGGATAACACACGACAAAATAAGCAATACATATTTATTAGACACCAACAAAATCTTTAAGGACAACATAATAAGTAGTTTTAATATAAATATCAGGGGTAAACATTATAATCACCTACAGGGATATCATTATTAATAATAAATTGACCAAACTGTACAGCTGTATCTTCAGTTGAAAACCAAGGTTGTTTACGATTAAAAATTGTAGCCTTTCTACCATAAGCAAGTATTTGATAATTAATACCTAGCTTAGCATATCTACTAAATTTCTTCCAAGGTAAGTGAGTACGGGTACGAGGATTCTCCTTCATTCCCGCGAGATTATAAGATAAGTCAGGATTATTATTGAACAAAGTAAAATAGCAAGGAGCGTTAACAGAATACAACCCAAGTTGTTGGGGATTTTCACGAAACACTTGGCTAGTAACATTAGTACGGGGATAAAAATCATATTTAACAGCACAAATACGATAAAATCGCCATGATTTAAAAGCACATAATCTATCGGCACTAAAATTATTAAGGGTAATCATTAAAACTTCAGGTTCATGATTCTTGTCACCTCCAGAAACCTGAGTAGAAATCAATTTAAGCATTTGCAGGTTCCCGGGCCTTGTTCTTGTTCTCCTCCAAACGTGACGGCTGGGACGGCTGTGGACTCGGCGGGTAGGTTTCCGACGAAATCCAAAACGCTTTCTAGCCTGCGATACATAGTTGCAGTCCAATTAATAACGCGCCAACGATCCACCGAGAGAGTACTTCTGTCCGGTCCAAAGTTAGCGAGCACAATGACGGGACGGGGGTGAACATCCGCTTATATCCCCCATACTTGCCGGAGATGGTGAAACAATCTTATAAAGAGAGATCCAAATGACCAACTATTGTGGACAATCCTGATTTCGCTTAGCTGTTCATTGATTCATCGAAGTTGAGTCTAAAAGCTGTTTTGTTGCATGTTGGCAACGTATTGCCATCAATTCCAGTTGGTCATGCAGTCCACATGAAGGAAACATATGACAACATGATTAAGCAAATTAAGAACTGCATAAACTATGACAAACATCAGTGGCAGGTTTGTGGTGACTAACAAGTTGTAGACAGATCTTCGACTGCAGTCGGGATACACAAAGTATAGTACATTTCTATATGAATTTGTAAATTGGACTATGAATTAAACACACTTGTAACTAGATACTGTTTATGATGGGCTGCAATATGTCTTTAAAGATACATTTCCTCCATTCGCACCTGGAATTTTTTCCGGCCAACTGCGGAGCAGTCAGCGATGAACATGGTGAACGTTTCCACCAGGATATCTCAGCGATGGAGAAACGCTACCAGGGGAAATGGAGTCCATCATTGTTAGCAGACTACTGCTGGACAATAACAAGAGATGCTCCAGAAGTTAAATACAAGAAACAAGCAAAGAAGTGACTGCATTATACGGGTATGTCACTAATATATGGTATACATATACGCAAAATGTGTAACTTAAATTTTCTTGGAAACTATAGCCAATCGACTGTTTTTATGGTCATATTCGTTTTCAGCACCCCAAAATCCATCATAGGAAACACATTTTATCTCCGAAGCACAAACTTTTTCAAAATTTGTAGACCAGTGTTATTTGCTTAAGTTTCCAAAAAGTGCATTTTTTTAAGTTTTATTTTTAACAACGTTTTTAAATGCAAATACAAAATTATTCACCTAAAAATAGTTGTTTAAAATAATTGTAATGTAAAGTAAAACTATAAATAATCCAATTGTTGTTAAAACGTTTTACTATTTCATAATGGCATAACGAGAAAAGAATTCTCTGTACGTTGCATTTTGGATGTCAGTGACAGCTGTTCGAACGAGATACGGTGTAAAGAAAATTTATATATATTTTCTTTATATATACTGTAATGTATATAATATGCATAATATGGTAGTTAAGTTAGAGTTAAGTAAAAATGAAAATATCACCACTTAACCTAACCAATCAGGTCAACTGTACGCCCTTGACAAATGATTAGGTTAAGTCGTGATATTTTCGTTAGTTAATAAGGCTAACTAAAGAAGGCTGGGGGGGCCCTGATCTTCAGGTGATCCAAATTCTCATATAAAAATAAAATTTCAAAGAATTCAGTTAGATTTCATGGAAAAATGTAAACAGTACTAAATTGAAAATAAGTTTAATTTATGTTTGAATAACAAATGAACGAAAGCAGCTGACAAAAGAAACAAAAATTAGTTTTACAAAATGATGTAATTTCGATAATATGTAAAAACTCGGATGGGAAGTTATAGGTCAAAAAGCGATGTGGCTAACGATGTTATTTTCTAAGTGATGGAAATATGGCTTTCTTTGTAGCATGGACTGTCGCTACTTCAATACTTTCATTCCGTCTTCATAGGAAAAATAAAGAAGTCCAAGTAATACAAAAGATTAGAACTTAAAAAAAAAGTTACCTTAAAATGTTGGACGATAAATTTAGCAGTATATGAGACTGAGACAGCATTTCTAATCAAGATATAAGTATTGTAAGGATACCATTGCCAACTATAACGAAGCATCCAAAGGTAACTCACTAAACAATGACAAAGACAATGCTTTTACCTAATGTAATCTTTAGATTGCATCACTTATTTAGATATATACTGTGGCCTATGTTTATCTTATCAGGCTTATTATTATATATATACATATAAAACAATTATATATACAGGTACAGGGTGTCCGAGAATTATCTGTACAAGTTTTGGCTGTTATTAAAAGACAACCATGAAGTGTAGAAATTCCAGTGTTGTCCCATTTTACAGAGAATCTCATTAGTTTTTTCAGATACCAAGTTTTGACAAGTTTTTTAGAAATTCCAGTGTGTCCGAAAATTATCTGTACAATTTCATCTTTTAATAAAATTCTTGATAACACACGTAAAATTCTTAAACAAGATTATTTAGAATTTTTATTTTCAAAAGTTTTTTTATTAAAGTAACGTTTGTTACAAACATTCGATATGTGCACCATCAGTGATTCGCAAAATATCCAATCGATAATCCAAATGTTGCCATGTACGCTGCATATCCACATCAATTCGCTCAATAGCAGCTGTGATTCTTGCTTTTAAATCATCAATGTCTGTCACCCGCGTACAAAAAAGAAAAACTTGTCAAAACTTGTTATCAGAAAAAACAAAATGAGTTTCTCTGTAAAATGGGACAAAACTGGAATTTCTACACTTCATGGTTGACTTTTAATAACAGCCAAAAATTGTACAGATAATTCTCGGACACCCGGTATATATAACATTGAATTTTATACGAAACTCCAGAGATTTTGTTCAGTGCGATCAGAATGCAAGTGTCACTGTTCTTCACTCCTAGAAAACGATGACCCCGATTTGAATGTAAGTGACACAGTTTGAAAGTTTGCAGACACTGAATTACATGTCACTCAAACGCTGTCGACAGTATTTGAGAGTGACACAGTTTTCCAGTCTGCGCGCATAAATTACGAAGGACTCTCAAATGCTGTCGACAGTGAATGCAAGTGACAGTTTTTAAGTTCGCGTGCACTGAAATTATGTATCACTTGCAAATACTGTCGACAGTGTTTCCAAGTGATACGTAATTTTGTGTGTAGCACTTGCATTATCACTCCACACACTCGCAAACATGTACACCTTCAAATCTCACCACTTGCATAAAAATATCACTTTGACTGGAAAACACTGCAATTGCATTCAGGTCACTTGCATTTAAGATCATGTATTTTTTTTGCAAGTGATATCTTATTTAGGGGACCCATATTAGAATACTGTAAATATATAATTGTCATCAGACATCTAAATTGAAAAAATAATAATAATAATAATAATAATAAATATTGTAAAATTTTATGCAAATTTTATTCTCTTTCTGGATAAAGTTTTTTATTCTTGAATTTTGCGTAATTAAAATATTTTCTTTGAAGTATAAATAAATCATGAAAGAATATTCTGCGGTCTCCTACTCACAGAGGAATAAAAAGAAAGACACGAAATGCCTACAAAGAGAACTTTATTCAATAATGCATTTACATTTATATAACAAAATATAGAACGAAAATTTACTAAATAAAAAAAGCACCATTGATGACAAAGGATCGTAAAAGAACGATATTTACTCGGACTCAAGAGACAAAAGGCTTCAGAAGCAACAGTGGTATAAAAATGTAAAAAAATTTAAATGCTATAAATGGCACAACTCAAAAGACGACAAAGCTCATAGAAATTAATCAAAACCGAGAGAGTAAGAATGAATAAAATTTTACAATAGAAGGCTGATAATATATATGTATTTGCTATACATTATAATATTTGTTTTTGAAAGACATTATAAATGAGTTTCAGATCCGAATAAAGTAAAATGGATGATCGAATCTGTTCATGCATGTAAGAAAACATGCAACCGAAAGATGCTTAAGGAGGTTTTAAACAGTTTAAGCTTAGTTTCGCTCTTTTACGACTGTTTAATCGGGTTCCTAGAACTTTAGAAAATGTCGTTAAGGCCACTTCTGAACAGTATTTTAACATTTTCTTCCCTGAAGTAGTCGTTAATATTGTAAAGGGTAGCAGCATCTGAGCATGGATAAGAGTTCTCAGGGT
>JAJOZX010002358.1:620000-645000 GCA_023014485.1 Bathynomus jamesi | reverse complement strand
ATTTTTTATGTAGTATTTATTGTTGTGGTTTTTCTCAAATTGTTATATATGAGACGCATATTATTTAGTAAGATCATTCAGGAACCAAAATTGAAACCAAAAAGGCAACTTCTGTAAGTTACTCTTTCCACGAAAAGGGTAGTTTATTAGCATGTATTGTTGCACATTTACTATCCTACTAACACTTCCGAGTTGGTTCTAACTCTCCCTTCTCAGGAGGAAAGGTCAATACTTCGGGAGGTGATAGTATCCGTCATTGAGAAAAAAGTTCATATGAACATGTGTCTAATTCTGAATGGTTACGGAGATAGAGCTGTTTGAATCTACAAATACAAAAGCCTTGTTAATGGTAATCAAGAAAGAGAAACCAATTACTGTTTCTAACATTTAGTGTTTAAACATTGGCATTTTGAATGGTATCAGCTACAGAAATGACAAATTTGTTACAGTTTATAATACGTTTTCGAAAATCCCCCCGTCAACCTCAATGCACTTTGCAACTCGTGTGCGAAGACCACGTGTTGTTCGTCTGAGTTGATCTTGACGTTCCTTTATGCAGGCAGCAGCATCCAAAATGCGCGCGAGCAATTCGTCTCGTGTATCCACCTTTCTTTTGTAAACTTGACTTTTCATCCACCCCCACAAACAATAATCTAACGGAGAGAGGTCTGGAGACCTTGGTGACCATTGAATGGGACCAACGCGGCCGATCCATCGACCAGGGAAAGTTTGATTTAGGTATTGCATCACCAGACGGGTAGAATGTGGAGGAGCTTCGTCATGCTGAAAGTACATACCAGCGCGTGTAGCCAAATGAACATCCTCCCATAGTCCTGGCAATTCATTTTGCAGAAATTCTAGGTAACTTTGTCCTGTAAGACGATTCTTTAAAGCAGGGTTTCTCAATGGGGCGATTTCGCCTCCCTGGGGGCGAAAATGAAATTCTTGGGGGGCGAAAGTGGGCGAAAATTTGACTGAAGGGGGGCGAAAATTTATTTAAGCAACGATTAAAATTAAATTATTTTCGAATTGCTCATCAATGGTTTTGAAACACTATTCGGAGTATGTATTGTGCCGTCGATGACGTTAAAGGGAATTGACCAATGAGAAGTGCAGTGGGGCGGGGTCGTCATTCAAAGCATTCTATAGCGGCTTTGTGACGGTTACGCATACGGTGCGTTAGTTCTTACCTAATTAGAAGCGTGGGCGGGTGTTATTTTTTGTGCTATTATCTATTACACAGGTCAACAAAAAAACATTTTTTTTTCGTTGCCAAGGAAATTCGTACGAATTTAGGGTATTTTGGGGTTGCTGAATTCCAAAATGAAAGTAGTTTTTCCGATTTGGCTCTAGTTCTTGAGATAATGAATACCCTCAATTAATAGGAAAACGTAACCATAACGCGTGCATATGGGAAACTACCGGAACATTCTAGATGGTGAGACCGAATAAAATGCCATTATGTATTTCATGTGTTTACTTTTGTATGATTGAGACAATTTCAATGCGATTTGTAAGTAGGCTCCGCCTGAACATTAAATTTTTTGCATTTTTACGTGTTTCAATGGGGTACCAATTATTCCATAAATCAGAGCCAATCTAGCAAAACCGATGTCATATTCGGAATCAGCACCACAAAGTTACCCCAAAATCACTCTAATATGATTGGCAATAAAATGAGTGTTGACCAGTGTTATCATTGATTTTTCTTTTAGTGCTTTAGTGCTTAATTTTCGCGTTTTTCCCTTGTTTCGAGTACGGAGACAATGACCTCGTTGTCACGTTTCTAGTCACTGAATTTAATCACTCAATTAGTGCTTTTTAAGAATAAAATAGTTTCGAATGTTCGCTTTCTTATCTGATAAAAATTCATAAATAAGGAGTGCTAACACATGTATAAATGTGATTTTCCTTTGAAAACGTTGCAAGGTTTAAGGCGGAGGATGCCAGTTTGGCCTACTTCTCGGGAATGAGGCTACTTGAACTTAAAATTAGGCTTGCGCTACTAAAATGATAACGTGATTATTATTTTTAGTGCGCTTTTAGTGCTTTTTAGCTGCCAAACTAGTGCCTTTTAAATTTTATTTTTTATTTCACTTTTTTGTGTGTGTGTAGGTGTAGGGGGGCGATTTGAAAATAGAGTGGGCAAAAAAATTTTCAAGGGGGCGATGGTTAAAAAAAGGTTCAGAACCACTGCAGTCTAAAGTAACAGTGCCAATCAGCTGATCATCGATGATACCGCACCACACACTGGCAGAGAAGCGATGTTGAAAATTTGTTTCCACAGTGGCATTTGGATTTTCGTCTGACCACCGATGAGAGTTACGAGTGTTGTTGATACCGTCACGGGTGAAAGTAGCTTCATCGGTGAACAGTATTAATCGAAGCAATCGGCAATTAGCATTTACCCAATGACAAAATTCTAGTCGCATGGCAGCGTCTCCTGGTTGAAGGTGTTGTACACGCTGTACATGATATGGATGCGAGCCTTCCTCACGTAATGTTCGCCATACTCTTGTGTGTGGTACACCGAGACGTGTAGAAATTCTTCCTGAGCTAGCAGTAGGACTACGCTCTACCAACTGAAGAATGTTTTCCACTTCATCCACACCTTGTTGACCTTCACGTTCAGATGAACATGAGCGCTGCGAAGTGTACCAATCTCACGCAATGTGTTGAAAACCCTGGTAAACACTCTTCGATCTGGAATTCTGCGGTTCGGAAATCGTCGACGGTATTCTGCAACAGCAGCTGTTGCAGTTCCATCGCAAAAACCGTAGACATACACCATATCTGCATATTCGGCATGTGTGAAGGTGTGTGGCATTCTTAATACTGCTTCAAACACCGAACAATGTCAAGCACAACAGTCAGCTGTCGATTGGCTTATGTTACATGCTTACATTACAGCTTACATGGTTCAAGGTTATAGGGGAGGGAAGGGGAGGAAGAGCTGCGCGCGCATCAGATTCAAACAGCTCTATCTCCGTAACCATTCAGTATTAGACGCATGTTCATATGAACTTTTTTTCTCACAATGACCGATACTATCACCTCCCGAAGTATTGACCTTTCCTCCTGAAACACCCTATTATATATATAACCTTTGGTTAGCTTCCGCCTGAATTGTTCATTCTGACGAAGGTCAAGGTTTTCACTCCACCTTAGACCTACAGTTTAACGTGGAATCCGAACCACGCCCCACCAGCAGCCCAGCGTCTAGGCCACCCAGGGTACCCATTTATCTACGAACCACTTTCTTTATTGTGTGGAAGGATGAAGAGCTGGGTTTTGCTGCGCGTCGGCTGCAGTCACCGGGTCTCGAACCCGGGGCCGATGGATTCTTAGTCAGCGACGCTAACCACTACACCACTGAGGCATATATATATATATATATATATATATATATATATAACAAAGCTATTGACTTCTCCTTAGGGAAATGGAGCTTACAGATGAAAAGAAGGACCAACACAACAGCAAACATTTTCGTTTATTTTTGTACTTCAGACGTTTCGACAAATCTTTTTTCCTCATCAGTGAATTATAAACCTTAAAACAAAATAAGAATAGATAATTAAAATTGCATCAATACAAAAAGAAATTAAAATCATTAAAATTAAATTAAATTAAAATTACCTCAACTGGTAAATACACAATAATTACGTCAACCTCCATATTCGGCAGATACTGAGAGAAAACACCGTGAATATCAGTTACATTGAAAGGCATAATATATCTATGAAAGCAGGTTGGTTGGTTAGTTAGAAGAGCTGTAATTTGTAAGATGAACTATTGTTGTTAATGGAGGGTTTGTTTCTATAGATGTACAAAGATTCTAAAATTCTGAGTTCTGTAAGGTTATTGGTTCTTGTTAAAATTTCGAACCGAATTTTGTAAAGGGGATGGTTGTTATCATTACTATGGTTTCTAATTGCGGATGTGGTGGGTTACTGAGGGGACGGTTGGTACGGACTGATAAGCCTAAATGTTGAGAAAGGCGTACCTCCAGTTGGAGTTGAGTACTGCCGATATACGCAGCCTTACAGCTGTCGCACGTATATTATAAACAACATTAGGGCATACAGTTTTGGGAAATTTGCATTTGAACTTTAAAATATTGATAATTTAAGTGGGTTGACGAGAGCGAATCTAAAATTTATTTGGGGATAACTAGATTTAAAGAAGTTTGGATACTTCAGTTCGAATACGTAATGATAAATAACCATAAAAAGGTAATTTAATATATCTGGTTTCTTTTTGTACTGTGGTTATGAGGAGTTTAGTATAAAAGTGTCATTTAAAAATTTCTTTAATTGGTTGTCAAAAATATTAGAAGGTGTAGTACTTATTAATAAATTACTGTCTTGAAATTTAAATTCTTCGTTTAATGAAAAGTAATCTAAAGAAATTCGGTAACTTCTTGTTAATAATGTTAGTATAGCGCTAATCTTATATTTATAAAACATACAACTTAAATAATTGATGGATCACTTTAACATATTGCTTCCCAAAGCATTCGGGAAGCAATATGTTAAAGTGATTAACACTGGGAAGCAATATCTTAAAAGAGAAAGGTTGGTTGGTTAGAAAGAGGTTGGTAATCTAGGAGATAACCTACCGACCGTAAACAAAGCTATAAATGCCCTAACCAGGCATTCTTTATATATTTAATGTAGGTTAACTGAATGCCCGGTTAGGTCAACTGAATGCCCGGTTAGGTCAACTGTACGCCCTTAATGATTGGTTAGGTTAAGTCGGGATATTTCATTAGTTTTAACGAAAATATCACAACTTAACCTAACCAATCGTCAAGGACGTACAGTTGACCTAACCGGGCATTCAATTGACCTAATCGGGCATTCAGTTAACCTACATTAAATATATAAAGAAAATGAAAGGATGCAAAAAGGAGCTACTCAACTCTTACTTGTGTCAAATGATGTGGCGTGACCGATCTTCCGAAATCCATTTTTTACTTTGTGTGACCATATAGCGCGACAATTCTAATAAATTTACTTTCAATCTAATATTTTAACATGTTATGATTTACTTTTTATGCCTTTACTTTATTAAAGCGAACATTTTTTATCGTACTCCTTATCCTAAATATTGGGAAGCAATATGTTAAAGTGATTAACACTGGGAAGCAATATGTTAAAGTGATATACATTGGGAAGCAATATGTTAAAGAGAAGTTCCTGGGGAGCAATATGTTAAAGTAAACCTAATTGATTCCCAAGCTAGTAAAAGTTTGTTAGTAAAAACTTGTTATTAGCACGTTTAACTATGATAGAACATCGAGGAAAGGTAACCTATTATTTGTTTCGTTTTCACATGCGTTCTTATATTAAAATGTTGTTTATTTTGATAATGAAGAAAACGTTTTATGTGGGAAAGATGTTTAAATATTAAGAAAGTGTCATCCACGTATCTTCTATAATATATGGGTTTAGAACTATTGGGATAACTTTTCAACCAAATTTCTTCGTAATGGCAAAGAAATGCATTTGCTAGTGTTGGGCTCAACGGGGAACCCATAGCTACCCCATCAATTTGGCTGTAAAGGTTACTATTAAATAAGAAAAGATTATCAAAACACGCTATTTCGAGGAGATTTTTAAACTGAGTCTAAGTGAGGCCATCAACAAGAGCATTACTAGTAGTGAATAATTGTTTAGTATGATATCTAATGTTTCTTTTAACGGGACATTATTAAGTAATGATGAGACATTAAAACTGGCCATAGTAAGGGAATCCGCATGATATGTATATATATATATATATATATATATATATATATATATATATATATGTGTGTGTATATATATATATATATAATATATATATATATATATATATATATATATATATATTATCTATATATATATATATATATATAAAATTGAGTATTGCTCAGTACTCACAAGCCCACACAGAAAAAGAGACATGCGAGCATTGAAGCTATACAAAGGACTTTTACGTCTAAGATAGAGGAAACGGAAGGTGAAGACTACTGGTCTCGACTACAATCCCTGGACCTCTACTCTCTTGAAAGAAGGCGACAGCGGTACACAATAATATACATATGGAACATACTTGAGGGCTCTGTCCCTAACCTCAGAAATGAAATAGAAACAAACTGGAATGAGAGAAGAGGCAGATTTTGTACGGTCCCAGCTGCGGTGGGACAAGGAGCCATGAAAACGAGGATGGAAAATACCCTCAGAATACGGGGCCCAAAGCTTTTCAATGTCCTTCCAAAAGAAGTGAGGAATCTCCAGCACACCAACCTGATAACTTCAAGAACCAGCGGACAGATTATTGTGCAAAGTCCCTGACCAGCCATGCGTGGCTGGCTACGAGGGCAGGAGGCGATCAGAGAGCAATTCCCTCCTTCACCAAGTCCGCAAATGAGGCGGGATGCTGCAGAGGGGTCTTATATATATATATATATATATTATATATATAATATAAATATATATATATATATATATATATATATATATATATATATATATATATATATATATATATAAAGGGCGTCCCAGCGTCCCAAAAAAATGTATACACACTTTAACAGCTGATAGCTCAATTGATGTTTCTTTCTTTCCAAGTTAAACCCATTAGAATTAATAATGGCAGTCAGACTAAGCTTTGAACAAAGGAAATTCATTCTAAATTGCTACTGGAAGTGTGAAAACGCAATTGAAGTGCAAAGACAGTTTAGGAGGGAGTTTCAAACAGATCCACCAACGCGACTTACCATCACTCGAATTAGAGATAAGTTTGAAGCCGATGGAACTGTTCAGAATGTCCACAAGAAGCGTTCCGAAGACCACGGACATCGACATGCCCCACAAAGCAAGGAAGAGTACTGGAAACGTATCACCAAAGTCCAAGAAAATCTGTGCGGCAAGCGAGTCGTGAGGTAGGAATTTCAGAATCGTCTGTCCAACGCATTTTGAGCGCTGTCAATGGAAAAGTTACATTCCAAGATTAGTCCATGCTATTAATGAAGATGATCGGACCGAAGAGTGGAGTATTGCGAGTGGTACTTGGCACGATGTGGATGTGGACTGGACGAAGGGGTTTCGTAGAATACCCTCCGCGTTCACCAGACCTCACACCACTAGACGTTTTTTTATGGGGATACTTAAAAGACAAAGTCTACGCTATAAAACCTGCAACAGTCGCTGAATTGAGAGCAGCCATTGAACGAGAATGCACACAAATACCAAACGAAATGTTTCGTGATGCTTGCGATTCCATTGCTTCGCGTTATCAGCAGTGCCTGGACCAGAACGGACGTCAGTTTGAAAACAGGCGTTGACAAAACAATTAAATAATGTCTGTAGATTCTATTACATTTTGAAAATGAAATGTATTTTAATAAACACTGCCTTTATAATTATTTAAAGTGCGTATACATTTTTTTGGGACGCCCTGTATATATATATATATATATATAAAAGACGGAAAAGTTAGAACCAACTCAGAAGTGTTAGTACGATATTAAATGTGCAAGAATACATGCTAATAAACTACTACCCTTTCTGTGAAAAGAGTAACCTACAGAAGTTGCCTTTTGAGGTTCAGTTTTGGTTCCTGAATGATCTACTAAATAATATGCGTCTCATATATAACAATTTGAGAAAATCAACAACGATAAATACTACATAAATCTTTAAAAAATAATAAAAAACTGTGGCCTATGTTTATCTTATCAGGTTATTATTATATTTATATATATATATATATATATATATATATGATGAATAAAACCAAGAAAGGAAAAGAAACACAAAGCGGTGCTCAAGCGCTTTCGTCTAATGACATCCTCAGGAACACTTGAGTGTTCCTGAGGATGTCATTAGACGAAAGCGCTTGAGCACCACTTTGTGTTTCTTTTCCCTTCGTAGTTTTATTCATCATAAATATTTTTCACGTGTCACTTTCGTGAAATAATTTTCATATATATATATATATATATATATATATATATAATATATATATATATATATATATATATATATATGTGTGTGTGTGTGTGTGTGTGTGTTAAACACAGACCGTGCATGGAACAAGGAACTCTTCTGGGAAAATTAAATCCACTATAGTCCAAATAAGTAATGGTAAATGACAAATACCATAGTTTTTCTTTTTATGCACGGTCTGTGTTTAACATATAATTTTCTCAGGGAACCATTCTGAGTTTGTGTATATATATATATATATATATATATATATATATATATATATATATATATATATAACATTGAATTTTATACGAAACTCAGAGATCGGAATACAAGTGTCACTGTTCTTCACTCCTAGAAAACGATGACTCCCTTGAATGCAAGTGACACAGTTTGAAAGTTTGCAGACACTGAATTACATGTCACTCTCAAACGCAGTCGACAGTGTTTGAGAGTGACACAGTTTTCCAGTCTGTGCGCATAAATTACGTAAGACTCTCAAACGCTGTCGACAGTGAATGCAAGTGACAGTTTTTAAGTTCGCGCGCACTGAATTACGTATCACTTGCAAACACTATCGACAGTATTTGCAAGCCATACATAATTTTGCGTGTAGCACTTGCATTATCACTCCACACACTCGCAAACACGTACACCTTCAAATCTCACCACTTGTATAACATATCACTTTGACTGGAAAACACTGCACTTTGCACTCAGGGTCACTTGCATTTAATACCATGTATTTTTTTGCAAGTGATATCTTATTCAGGGCACCCAGATTAGAATACTGTAAATATACGAGTATTATTGTCTTCAGATATCTAAATTAAAAAAAAAAATAATAATAATAATAATAATAAAAATAATAATAATAATAAATATTGTAAAACTTTATGTAAATTTCATTCTCTTTCTGGATAAAGTTTTTGAATTTTCAATTTTGAGTAATTAAAATATTTTCTGTAAAGTATGAGAGTAAATCATGAGAGAATATTCTGCGATCTCATAGTCAGAGAGGAATAAAAAGAAAGACACGAAATGCGTACAAAGAGAACTTTATTCAATAATGCATTTACATAACAAAATATAGAATGAAAATTTACTAAATAAAAAAAAAAAAAGCATCATTGATGATAAAGGATCGTAAAAGAACGATATTTACTCGGACTCAAGAGACAAAAGGCTTCAGAAGCAACAGTGGTCTAAAAATGTAAAAAAATTTAAATGCTATAAATGGCACAACTCAAAAGACGACAAAGCTCATAGAAATTAAACAAAACCTAAAGAGAGAGAGAGTAAGAATTAATAGAATGTTACAATAGAAGGCTGATAACACTGTCCAACAAAAAAAAAATGTTTTGCTGCTGATTTAATTCTAAGACCTGTTTCTGGATAATATTGATGTGCTGATTTCAAAAATCACCTTAGATTTTGTCCATCACATCAGGTTTTCGTGCAATGCAATATGCCTATTTTGGGTGATCCATGAAGGGCGCTTATCAAAATTGATGATTTTTGAAGCTTAAAGCTGGTATATTCGATGGTCCCCAGATAAGAAAACTGATGAAAGATCCGCAGTTCAGTAACTCAATGACCGAAACGGAGGCAAGAGCTTGGAATGCTTTTGTGACAGTAGTTAAGAACTTCCTAGGAAACAAAAAGTCTGAAAATTATAAAGATCTTGTAAAGGATTTACTTGTAAACTTTCAGCAGTTGGGTTGCAACATGAGCATTAAAGTTCACTATCTCAACAGTCATCTGGATAAATTTCCAGAAAATCTTGGTGATTTTAGTGAAGAGCAAGGTGAAAGGTTCCACCAAGATATCAAAGTGATGGAAGAACGATACCAAGGAAGATGGGATACCCATGTGATGGCTGACTACTGCTGGAGCCTGCAAAGAGATTGTCTTGACATCTCTCATTCTAGGAAGTCCTATAAGAGAAAATTTATCAGCACTGAAAAGTAAGAAAACAAGAAAAAGACAATGTTAAGAAAACTGGTCCCGTGCTTGCTTTAATATGGATTCATTTTTTGCTTATTTAAACACTTTTAATCACTTTATGTGTCAATATAACCATTGTATATTAAAGTTCACTCCTTGCACAATTGTTTACTTTTCCATGCTGATTCTGAGTATGTAAAAACTTAGTTTTTAAAAAGAAAAAAAATTGGGCATAACCATGCCAAAATGCGATATTTCCAAAATATCCGTATTTGATTGCTCGAAAACCTGACGTGATAGGCAAAAACTAAGGTGATTTTTGAAATCAGCACACCAAAGTTACCTAAAAACAGGTGTTAGAATTAAATCAGCAAAATTGGTGTTGGGCAGTGTAATATATATATTTGCTATACATTATAATATTTGTTTTTGAAAGACACTATAAATGAGTTTCAGATCTGAATAAAGTAAAATGGATGATCGAATCTGTTCATGCATGTAAGAAAACATGCAACCGAAAGATGCTTAAGGAGGTTTTAAACAGTTCAAGCTTAGTTTCGCTCTTTTACGACTGTTTAATCGGGCTCCTAGAACTTTAGAAAATGTCGCTAAGGATACTTCTGAACAGTTTTTTTACATTTATTTCCCTGAAGTAGTTGTTAATATTGTAAAGGGTAGCAGCATCTGAGCATGGATAAGAGTTCTCAGGGTAGTTGCACACGAGTTGGGCCTGAGGAGATCAAAGAAAACATCAGTAGGAAAAAACTACAGAATTAAAAGTAAAAATAAACTGTTTCGTATATAGACAGACAAAAGTTTACATTGTACACCATATTTTTACAGCATATATATATATATATATATACGTAAATGAGGAGGGAAAAATTGTTTTCCATTTCAAGTACTGATCGAACATTGTTCCTTCACCGCAAAGGAAGGACCACATCCTCATTTCGTCAACACCTTCTGCATCAGTGTAAGGAAAACAGACGTGAAAGATTTGGCAGTTGTTGTCCGGATCGGCATAAAAAACCATATTCTTGTCCAGTGCAACTGAAGAAGAATGCATACAAAGTTACAAAGAGAGAAAAATGTCGTATAGCTTCCATACACAGAATAAAGATTTTATTTAAAAACTGTGAATTGAGTCACTATTAAGAGGGACTCACTCAAATCCTGTGTTGATTTGTCCTACGATGAGGGAGGCATTTGATGGGAGTGCAAAGGCAAAAGGACTCGTTTGTCTTTTCACGATACGAGGATGAGCAAAAACAATATGCGAGGACAGTGGCTGAAATGTTGATTCGCAAAAAGTAAACAGTGAAATACATTTTGTATTGAGGACAATAATGTATTTACTTTCATTCTTCATACTTACTTATGAGTTAAAATAATGTTAACTACACACACACACAAAGATCGACAGATAAATTTGATTCGTTTAATTTGATTAAGTTAATTGAAAATATCTCTTAATCATAATTGCACTTCTTGTTTTTAAAGAGTTTAATTACATCATTACTAACCCAAAATTGTGAACCTCAAAAGCTAAAATATTTCCTGCTCCTCCAAAATCGAATATTGCTTCTCTCCTTATCGATTAGAGTCTCTCTGTACAGATTTCCTGCAATTACTCAAGCAATTCGTGTAATCACACAGAAATAATTGATTCTTTTAACTAAACGTTAAACTTTTAGAGAAATAAACTTTTTATTTCCATGGCATCGTGTTGTTTTAAAAGGTTCTTTATATGGTCTTCAAGTATAATATATATATATATATATTGTAAACTCACCGAGGACAATGATGGTCTTCATGGTTGTGGTTTGACAGTTTGCGAGGAATGAATGGACAGTTCAAAGAGAAGATGGAAACTGATGCCAAAGGGAAGTGCCATTTGTTTTTATAGTGTGAAATGGCCCTGAAGAAGTCATCAATCTCGAGGCGAATGATTATCCCCAAACCCGAACAAATACACGAATAAATATAATGCACTGCAAGCACACGGAATCATATTTACGTGAAACATTTTCACACACACACACACATATATATATATTATATATATAATAATATATATATAACCTTTGGTTAGCTTCCGCCCGAATTGTTCATTCTGACGAAGGTTAAGCTTTCCACTCCACCTTAGACCTACAGTTTAACGTGGAATCCGAACCACGCCCCACCAGCAGCCCAGCGTCTAGGCCACCCAGTGTACCCATTTATCTACGAACCACTTTCTTTATTGTGTGGAAGGATGAAGAGCTGGGTTTTGCTGCGCGTCGGCTGCAGTCACCGTGTCTCGAACCCGGGGCCGATGGATTCTTAGTCAGCGACGCTAACCTCTACACCACCAAGGCATATATATACATATATATATATATATATACACACAACAAAGCTATTGACTTCTCCTTAGGGAAACGGAACTTACAGTTGAAAAGAAGGACCAACACAACAGCAAACATTTTCGTTTAGTTTTGTACTTCAGACGTTCGTCAAATCTTTTGTCCTCATCAGTGAATGATAAACCTTAAAACCTTAAACACAAATAAGAATAGGTAATTAAAATTGCATCAATACAAAAAGGAATTAAAATCATTAAAATTAAATTAAATTAAAATTACCTCAACTGGTAAATACACAATAATTACGTCAACCTCCATATTCAACAGATACTGAGAGAAAACACCGTGAATGTCAGTTACATTGAAAGGTAAAATATATCTATGAAAGCAGGTTGGTTGGTTAGTTAGAAGAGCTGTAATTTGTAAGATGAACTATTGTTGTTAATGGAGGGTTTGTTTCTATAGATGTACAAAGATTCTAAAATTCGGAGTTCTGTAAGGTTATTGGTTCTTGTTAAAATTTCGAACAGAGTTTTGTAAAGGGGATGGTTGTTATCATTACTATGGTTTCTAATTGCGGATTGTGGTGGGTTACTGAGGGGACGGTTGGTACGGACTGATAAGCCTAAATGTTGAGAAAGGCGTACCTCCAGTTGGAGTTGAGTACTGCCGATATACGCAGCCTTACAACTGTCGCACGTATATTTATAAACAACATTAGGGCATACAGTTTTGGGAAATTTGCCTTTGAACTTTATAAATTTGATAATTTAAGTGGGTTGACGAGAGCGAATCTAACATTTATTTGGGGATAACTAGATTTAAGAAGTTTGGATACTTCAGTTCGAATACGTAATGATAACCATAAAAAGGTAATTTAATATATCTGGTTTCTTTTTGTACTGTGGTTATGAGGAGTTTAGTATTAAAAGTGTCATTTAAAAATTTCTTTAATTGGTTGTCAAAAATATTAGAAGGGTAGTACTTATTAATAAATTACTGTCTTAAAAATTTAAATTCTTCGTTTAATGAAAAGTAATCTAAAGAAATTCGGTAACTTCTTGTTAATAATGTTAGTATAGCGCTAATCTTATATTTATAAAACATACAACTTAAATAATTGATGGATCACTTTAACATATTGCTTCCAAAGCATTCGGGAAGCAATATGTTAAAGTGATTAACACTGGAAGCAATATCTTAAAAAGAGAAAGGTTGGTTGGTTAGAAAGAGGTTGGTAATCTAGGAGATAACCTACCGACCGTAAAACAAAGCTATAAATGCCCTAACCAGGCATTCTTTATATATTTAATGTAGGTTAACTGAATGCCCGGTTAGGTCAACTGAATGCCCGGTTAGGTCAACTGTACGCCCTTAATGATTGGTTAGGTTAAGTCGGGATATTTTCGTTAGTTTTAACGAAAATATCACAACTTAACCTAACCAATCGTCAAGGACGTACAGTTGACCTAACCGGGCATTCAGTTGACCTAACCGGGCATTCAGTTAACCTACATTAAATATAAAGAAAATGAAAGGATGCAAAAAGGAGCTACTCAACTCTTACTTGTGGCAAATGATGTGGCGTGACCGATTCTTCCGAAATCCATTTTTACTTTGTGTGACCATAAAGCGCGACAATTCTAATAAATTTCCTTTCAATCTAATATTTTAACATGTTATGATTTACTTTTTATGCCTTTACTTTATTAAAGCGAACATTTTTTATCGTACTCCTTATCCTAAATATTGGGAAGCAATATGTTAAAGTGATTAACACTGGGAAGCAATATGTTAAAGTGATATACATTGGGAAGCAATATGTTAAAGAGAGGTTCCTGGGGAGCAATATGTTAAAGTAAACCTAATTGATTCCCAAGCTAGTAAAAGTTTGTTAGTAAAAACTTGTTATTAGCACGTTTAACTATGATAGAACATCGAGGAAAGGTAACCTATTATTTGTTTCGTTTTCACATGCGTACTTATATTAAAATGTTGTTTATTTTCATAATGAAGAAAAAGTTTTACGTGGGAAAGATGTTTAAATATTAAGAAAGTGTCATCCACGTATCTTCTATAATATATGGGTTTAGAACTATTGGGATAACTTTTCAACCAAATTTCTTCGTAATGGCAAAGAAATGCGTTTGCTAGTATTGGGCTCAATGGGGAACCCATAGCTACCCCATCAATTTGGCTGTAAAGGTTACTATTAAATAAGAAAAGATTATCAAAACACGCTATTTCGAGGAGATTTTTAAATTGAGTCTGAGTGAGGCCATCAATAAGAGCATTACTGGTAGTAAATAATTGTTTAGTATGATATCTAATGTTTCTTTTAACGGGACATTAGTAAGTAATGATGAGACATTAAAACTGGCCATAGTAAGGGAATCCGCATGATTGATCTCTTCTATATTCTTAGCAAACTCAAACGAGTTGTTAATGGAATTTAAAAGTGGCGAAACAAAGTACAGCGGCGGTCAATAAGGCGAACAAAGTGCTAGGTATATATATATATATATATATATATATTATATATATATATACACATTTCAACTGCAAAGAACACGCAGTATAATAACGTAAAGAACGACGCTTGTATAGGAGAACATTCCGCGGAATGTTCTCCTATACAAGCGTCGTTCTTTACGTTATTTATACTGCGTGTTCTTTGCGTTGAAATGTATATATAGATACGGCATGCGGGAGGTGCCCCCTTGGGCATGGTTTCTGCGCGTATGTAGAGGAATTACGGCATTTGTTCGAGTGGGGCCCGTGATGTAATGGTTATCATATCTGACCGGCAATCGGAAGATCCCGGGTTCGATTCCCGGGTGGTTACCTCATTTTTTCATTTGTTCGTTCTCTCTTCTCATCTTGCGCGGTGTGTTCTCCTATACAAGCGTCGTTCTTTACGATAATATATATATATATATATATATATATATATGTCATTAGACGAAAGCGCTTGAGCACCACTTTGTGTTTCTTTTCCCTTCGTGGTTTTATTCATCATAAATATTTTTCATGTGTCACTTTCGTGAAATAATTTTCATATATAATATATATATATATATATATATATATATGCACTAAAATCACAAAATAACACGTGACCTTATTAATAAGCAAACAACCACAGGGAAAAGGAAACACAAAGTCCGAGCGCTTTAGTGATATATTCACATTATCAAGGAGGAACAGAATCAAGGAGGAACAGAATATATCACGAAAGCGCTCGGACTTTGTGTTTCCTTTTGCCTGTGGTTGTTTGCTTATTTATATATATATATATTATATATATATTATATATATATAAAATTGAATTTTATACGAAACTCCAGAGATCGGAATACAAGTGTCACTGTTCTTCACTCCTAGAAAACGATGACTCCCTTGAATGCAAGTGACACAGTTTGAAAGTTCGCAGACACTGAATTACATATCACTCTCAAACGCTGTCGACAGTGTTTGAGAGTGACACAGTTTTCTAGTCTGCGCACGTAAATTACGAAGGACTCTCAAGCGCTGCTGACATTGAATGTAAGTGACACAGTTTCTAAGTTCGCGCGTACTGAATTACGTATCACTTTCAAACACTATCGACAGTGTTTCCAAGCCATACATAATTTTCCGTGTAGCACTTGCATTATCACTCCACACACTCGCAAACACGTACACCTTCAAATCTCACCACTTGTATAACATATCACTTTGACTGGAAAACACTGCACTTGCATTCAGGGTCACTTGCATTTAATACCATGTATTTTTTTGCAAGTGATATCTTATTCAGGGCACCCAGATTAGAATACTGTAAATATACGAGTATTATTGTCATCAGATATCTAAATTGAAAAAAAAATAATAATAATAATAATAATAATAATAAATATTGTAAAATTTTATGCAAATTTTATTCTCTTTCTGGATAAAGTTTTTTAATCTTGAATTTTGAGTAATTAAAATATTTTCTGTACAGTATGAATAAATCATGAAAGAATATTCTGCGGTCTCCTACTCACAGAGGAATAAAAAGAAAGACACGAAATGCGTACAAAGAGAACTTTATTCAATAATACATTTACATTTATATAACAAAATATAGAATCAAAATTTACTAAATAAAAAAAGCACCATTGATGATAAAGGATCGTAAAAGAACGATATTTACTCGGACTCAAGAGACAAAAAGCTTCAGAAGCAACAGTGGTATAAAAATGTAAAAAAATTTAAATGCTATAAATGGCACAACTCAAAAGACGACAAAGCTCATAGAAATTAAACAAAACCGAGAGAGTAAAAAAATGAATATAATGTTACAATAGAAGGCTGATAATATATATATTTGCTACACATTATAATATTTGTTTTTGAAAGACACTATAAATGAGTTTCAGATCTGAATAAAGTAGAATGGATGATCGAATCTGTTCATGCATGTAAGAAAACATGCAACCGAAAGATGCTTAAGGAGGTTTTAAACAGTTCAAGCTTAGTTTCGCTCTTTTACGACTGTTTAATCGGGCTCCTATAACTTTAGAAAATGTCGCTAAGGATACTTCTGAACAGTTTTTTAACATTTATTTCCCTGAAGTAGTTGTTAATATTGTAAAGGGTAGCAGCATCTGAGCATGGATAAGAGTTCTCAGGGTAGTTGCACACGAGTTGAGCCTGAGGAGATCAAAGAAAACATCAGTAGGAAAAACTACAGAATTAAAAGTAAAAATAAACTGTTTCGTATATAGACAGACAAAAGTTTACATTGTACACCATATTTTTACAGCATATATATATATATATATATATATATATATATATATATATATATATATATATATATATATACGTAATTGAGGAGGGAAAAATTGTTTCCATTTCAAGTACCTGATCGAACATTGTTCCTTCACCGCAAAGGAAGGACCACATCCTCATTTCGTCAACACCTTCTGCATCAGTGTAAGGAAAACAGACGTGAAAGATTTGGCAGTTGTTGTCCGGATCGGCATAAAAACCATATTCTTGTCCAGTGCAACTGAAGAAATGCATACAAAGTTACAAAGAGAGAAAAATGTCGTAAGCTTCCATACACAGAATAAAGATTTTATTTAAAAACTGTGAATTGAGTCACTATCAAGAGGGACTCACTCAAATCCTGTGTTGATTTGTCCTACGATGAGGGAGGCATTTGATGGGAGTGCGAAGGCAAAAGGACTGTTTGTCTTTTCACGATACGAGGATGAGCAAAACAACATACGAGGACAGTGGCTGAAATGTTGATTCGCAAAAAGTAAACATTGAAATACATTTTGTATTGAGGACAATAATGTATTTACTTTCATTCTTCATACTTACTTATGAGTTAAAATAATGTAACTACACACACACCACACACACACACACACACACACACACAAAGATCGACAGATAAATTTGATTCGTTTAATTTGATTAAGTTAATTGAAAATATCTCTTAATCATAATTGCACTTCTTGTTTTTAAAGATTTTAATTACATCATTACTAACCCAAAATTGTGAACCTCAAAAGCTAAAATATTTCCTGCTCCTCCAAAATCGAATATTGCTTCTCTCCTTATCGATTAGAGTCTCTCTGTACAGATTTCCTGCAATTACTCAAGCAATTCGTGTAATCTCACAGAAATAATTGATCCTTTTAACTAAACGTTAAACTTTTAGAGAAATAAACTTTTTATTTCCATGGCATCGTGTTGTTTTAAAAGGTTCTTTATATGGTCTTCAAGTATTATATATATATATATATATATATATATATATATATATATATATATATATATATATATATTATATATATATATATATATTGTAAACTCACCGAGGACAATGATGGTCTTCATGGTTGTGGTTTGACAGTTTGCGAGGAATGAATGAACAGTTCAAAGAGAAGATGGAAACTGATGCCAAAGGGAAGTGCCATTTGTTTTTATATGTGAAATGGCCCTGAAGAAGTCACCAATCTCGAGGCGAATGATTATCCCCAAAACCCGAACAAATACACGAATAAATATAATGCACTGCAAGCACACGGAATCATATTTACGTGAAACATTTTCACACACACACACACACACACACACACATATATATATATAACCTTTGGTTAGCTTCCGCCCGAATTGTTCATTCTGACGAAGGTTAAGCTTTTCACTCCACCTTAGACCTACAGTTTAACGTGGAATCCGAACCACGCCCCACCAGCAGCCCAGCGTCTAGGCCACCCAGGGTACCCATTTATCTACGAACCACTTTCTTTCTTGTGTGGAAGGATGAAGAGCTGGGTTTTGCTGCGCGCCGGCTGCAATCACCGGGTCTCGAACCCGGGGCCGATGGATTCTTAGTCAGCGACGCTAACCTCTACACCACCAAGGCATATATATACATATATATATATATACACACAACAAAGCTATTGACTTCTCCTTAGGGAAACGGAACTTACAGTTGAAAAGAAGGACCAACACAACAGCAAACATTTTCGTTTAGTTTTGTACTTCAGACGTTTCGTCAAATCTTTTGTCCTCATCAGTGAATGATAAACCTTAAAACCTTAAAACAAAATAAGAATAGGTAATTAAAATTGCATCAATACAAAAAGGAATTAAAATCATTAAAATTAAATTAAATTAAAATTACCTCAACTGGTAAATACACAATAATTACGTCAACCTCCATATTCGGCAGATACTGAGAGAAAACACCGTGAATGTCAGTTACATTGAAAGGTAAATATATCTATGAAAGCAGTTGGTTGGTTAGTTAGAAGAGCTGTAATTTGTAAGATGAACTATTGTTGTTAATGGAGGGTTTGTTTCTATAGATGTACAAAGATTCTAAAATTCGGAGTTCTGTAAGGTTATTGGTTCTTGTTAAAATTTCGAACCGAATTTTGTAAAGGGGATGGTTGTTGTCATTACTATGGTTTCTAATTGCGGATTGTGGTGGGTTACTGAGGGGACGGTTGGTACGGACTGATAAGCCTAAATGTTGAGAAAGGCGTACCTCCAGTTGGAGTTGAGTACTGCCGATATACGCAGCCTTACAGCTGTCGCACGTATATTTATAAACAACATTAGGGCATACAGTTTTGGGAAATTTGCCTTTGAACTTTAAAAAATTTGATAATTTAAGTGGGTTGACGAGAGCGAATCTAAAATTTATTTGGGGATAACTAGATTTAAGAAGTTTGGATACTTCAGTTCGAATACGTAATGATAACCATAAAAAGGTAATTTAATATATCTGGTTTCTTTTTGTACTGTGGTTATGAGGAGTTTAGTATTAAAAGTGTCATTTAAAAATGTCTTTAATTGGTTGTCAAAAATATTAGAAGGGTAGTACTTATTAATAAATTACTGTCTTAAAAATTTAAATTCTTCGTTTAATGAAAAGTAATCTAAGGAAATTCGGTAACTTCTTGTTAATAATGTTAGTATAGCGCTAATCTTATATTTATAAAACATACAACTTAAATAATTGATGGATCACTTTAACATATTGCTTCCCAAAGCATTCGGGAAGCAATATGTTAAAGTGATTAACACTGGGAAGCAATATCTTAAAAAGAGAAAGGTTGGTTCGTTAGAAAGAGGTTGGTAATCTAGGAGATAACCTACCCACCGTAAACAAAGCTATAAATGCCCTAACCAGGCATTCTTTATGTATTTAATGTAGGTTAACTGAATGCCCGGTTAGGTCAACTGAATGCTCGGTTAGGTCAATTGTACGCCCTTAATGATTGGTTAGGTTAAGTAGGGATATTTTCGTTAGTTTTAACGAAAATATCACAACTTAACCTAACCAATCGTCAAGGACGTACAGTTGACCTAACCGGGCATTCAGTTAACCTACATTAAATATATAAAGAAAATGAAAGGATGCAAAAAGGAGCTACTCAACTCTTGCTTGTGGCAAATGATGTGGCGTGACCGATTCTTCGGAAATCCATTTTTTACTTTGTGTGACCAGAAAGCGCAACAATTCTAATAAATTTACTTTCAATCTAATATTTTAACATGTTATGATTTACTTTTTATGCCTTTACTTTATTAAAGCGAACATTTTTTATCGTACTCCTTATCCTAAATATTGGGAAGCAATATGTTAAAGTGATTAACACTGGGAAGCAATATGTTAAAGTGATATACATTGGGAAGCAATATGTTAAAGAGAGGTTCCTGGGGAGCAATATGTTAAAGTAAACCTAATTGATTCCCAAGCTAGTAAAAGTTTGTTAGTAAAAACTTGTTATTAGCACGTTTAACTATGATAGAACATCGAGGAAAGGTAACCTATTATTTGTTTCGTTTTCACATGCGTACTTATATTAAAATGTTGTTTATTTGATAATGAAGAAAAAGTTTTACGTGGGAAAGATGTTTAAATATTAAGAAAGTGTCATCACGTATCTCTATAATATATGGAGGGTTTAGAACTATTGGGATAACTTTTCAACCCAATTTCTTCGTAATGGCAAAGAAATGCATTTGCTAGTGTTGGGCTCAACGGGGAACCCATAGCTACCCCATCAATTTGGCTGTAAAAGTTACTATTAAATTAGAAAAGATTATCAAAACACGCTATTTTCGAGGAGATTTTTATATTGAGTCTAAGTGAGGCCATCAATAAGATTACTAGTAGTGAATAATTGTTTAGTATGATATCTAATGTTTCTTTTAACGGGACATTAGTAAGTAATGATGAGACATTAAAACTGGCCATAGTAAGGGAATCGCATGATTGATCTCTTTTATATTCTTAGCAAACTCAAACGAGTTGTTAATGGAATTTAAAAGTGGCGAAACAAAGTACAGCGGCGGTCAATAAGGCAAACAAAGTGCTAGGTTATATATATATATATATATATATATATATATATATATATATATATATATATATATATATATATATATATAATATATATGTCATTAGACGAAAGCGCTTGAGCACCACTTTGTGTTTCTTTACCCTTCGTGGTTTTATTCATCATAAATATTTTTCATGTGTCACTTTCGTGAAATAATTTTCATATATATATATATATATATATAGGTACAGGGTGTCCGAGAATATCTGTACAAGTTTTGGCTGTTATTAAAAGTCAACCATGAAGTGTAGAAATTCCAGTGTGGTCCCATTTTACAGAGAATCTCATTACGTTTTTTCTGATACCAAGTTTTGACAAGTTTTTTAGAAATTCTAGTGTGTCCGAACATTATCTGTACAATTCATCTTTTAATAAATTCTTGATAACACACGTAAAATTCTTAAACAAGATTATTTAGAATCTGTATTTTCAAAAGTTTTTTTTTATTAAAGTAACGTTGTTACAAAACATTCGATATGTGTACCATTAGTGATTCGCAAAACATCCAATCGATACTCCAAATGTTGCCATGTACGCTGCAGCATATCCACATCATTCGCTCATAGCACTATGATTCTTGCTTTTAAATCATCAATGTCTGTCACCCGCGTACATTTCTAAAAACTTGTCAAAACGTGGTATCAGAAAAAACGTAATGAGATTCTCTGTAAAATGTTATAAAACTGGAATTTCTACACTTCATGGTTGACTTTTAATAACAGCCAAAAATTGTACAGATAATTCTCGGACACCCGGTATATATGACATTGAATTTTATACGAAACTCCAGAGATCGCAATACAAGTGTCACTGTTCTTCACTCCTAGAAAACGATGACTCCTTGAATGCAAGTGACACAGTTTTAAAAGTTTGCTGACACTGAATTACATGTCACTCTCAAACGCAGTCGACAGTGTTTGAGATTGACACAGTTTTCCAGTCTGTGCGCATAAATTACGTAAGACTCAAACGCTGTCGACAGTGAATGCAATTGACAGTTTTTAAGTTCGCGCGCACTGAAATTACGTATCACTTGCAAACACTATCGACAGTGTTTGCAAGCCATACATAATTTTGCGTGTAGCACTTGCATTATCACTCCACACACTCGCAAACACGTACACCTTCAAATCTCACCACTTGTATAACATATCACTTTGACTGGAAAACACTGCACTTGCATTCAGGGTCACTTGCATTTAATACCATGTATTTTTTTGCAAGTGATATCTTATTCAGGGCACCCAGATTAGAATACTGTAAATATACGAGTATTAATGTCATCACATATCTAAATTTTAAAAATAATAATAATAATAATAAAATTTTATGCAAATTTTATTCTTTCTGGATAAAGTTTTTTAATCTTGAATTTTGAGTAATTAAAATATTTTCTGTGAGGTATGAGTAAATCATAAGAGAATATTCTGCGGTTTCATACTCACAGAGGAATAAAAAGAAAGACACGAAATGCGTACAGAGAGAACTTTATTCAATAATGCATTTACATTTATATAACAAAATATAGAATGAAAATTTACTAAATAAAAAAAAGCACCATTGATGATAAAGGATCGTAAAAGAACGATATTTACTCGGACTCAAGAGACAAAAGGCTTCAGAAGCAACAGTGGTATAAAAATGTAAAAAAATTTAAATGCTATAAATGGCACAACTCAAAAGACGACAAAGCTCATAGAAATTAAACAAAACCTAAAGAGAGAGAGAGTAAGAATTAATAGAATGTTACAATAGAAGGCTGATAATATATATATTTGCTATACATTATAATATTTGTTTTTGAAAGACAATATAAATGAGTTTCAGATCTGAATAAAGTAAAATGGATGATCGAATCTGTTCATGCATGTAAGAAAACATGCAACCGAAAGATGCTTAAGGAGGTTTTAAACAGTTCAAGCTTAGTTTCGCTCTTTTACGACTGTTTAATCGGGCTCCTAGAACTTTAGAAAATGTCGCTAAGGATACTTCTGAACAGTTTTTTAACATTTATTTCCCTGAAGTAGTTGTTAATATTGTAAAGGGTAGCAGCATCTGAGCATGGATAAGAGTTCTCAGGGTAGTTGCACACGAGTTGGGCCTGAGGAGATCAAAGAAAACATCAGTAGGAAAAACTACAGAATTAAAAGTAAAAATAAACTGTTTCGTATATAGACAGACAAAAGTTTACATTGTACACCATATTTTTACAGCATATATGTATATATATATTTATATATATAATATATATATATATATATATATATATATATATACGTAAATGAGGAGGGGAAAATTGTTTCCATTTCAAGTACCTGATCGAACATTGTTCCTTCACCGCAAAGGAAGGACCACATCCTCATTTCGTCAACACCTTCTGCATCAGTGTAAGGAAAACAGACGTGAAAGATTTGGCAGTTATTGTCTGGATCGGCATAAAAACCATATTCTTGTCCAGTGCAACTGAAGAAATGCATACAAAGTTACAAAGAGAGAAAAATGTCGTATAGCTTCCATACACAGAATAAAGATTTTATTTAAAAACTGTGAATTGAGTCACTATTAAGAGGGACTCACTCAAATCCTGTGTTGATTTGTCCTACGATGAGGGAGGCATTTGATGGGAGTGCGAAGGCAAAAGGACTTGTTTGTCTTTTCACGATACGAGGATGAGCAAAACAACATACGAGGACAGTGGCTGAAATGTTGATTCGCAAAAAGTAAACATTGAAATACATTTTGTATTGAGGACAATAATGTATTTACTTTCATTCTTCATACTTACTTATGAGTTAAAATAATGTTAACTACACACACACACACACACACACATACACAAAGATCGACAGATAAATTTGATTCGTTTAGTTTGATTAAGTTAATTGAAAATATCTCTTAATCATAATTGCACTTCTTGTTTTTAAAGATTTTAATTACATCATTACTAACCCAAAATTGTGAACCTCAAAAGCTAAAATATTTCCTGCTCCTCCAAAATCGAATATTGCTTCTCTCCTTATCGATTAGAGTCTCTCTGTACAGATTTCCTGCAATTACTCAAGCAATTCGTGTAATCTCACAGAAATAATTGATCCTTTTAACTAAACGTTAAACTTTTAGAGAAATAAACTTTTTATTTCCATGGCATCGTGTTGTTTTAAAAGGTTCTTTATATGGTCTTCAAGTATAATATATATATATATATATATATATTATTATATATATATATAATATATATATTGTAAACTCACCGAGGACAATGATGGTCTTCATGGTTGTGGTTTGACAGTTTGCGAGGAATGAATGAACAGTTCAAAGAGAAGATGGAAACTGATGCCAAAGGGAAGTGCCATTTGTTTTTATAGTGTGAAATGGCCCTGAAGAAGTCATCAATCTCGAGGCGAATGATTATCCCAAACCCGAACAAATACACGAATAAATATAATGCACTGCAAGCACACGGAATCATATTTACGTGAAACATTTTCACACACACACACACACACACACATATATATATATATATATATATATATTATATATATATATAACCTTTGGTTAGCTTCCGCCCGAATTGTTCATTCTGACGAAGGTTAAGCTTTCCACTCCACCTTAGACCTACAGTTTAACGTGGAATCCGAACCACGCCCCACCAGCAGCCCAGCGTCTAGGCCACCCAGGGTACCCATTTATCTACGAACCACTTTCTTTCTTGTGTGGAAGGATGAAGAGCTGGGTTTTGCTGCGCGCCGCCTGCAATCACCGGGTCTCGAACCCGGGGCCGATGGATTCTTAGTCAGCGACGCTAACCTCTTCACCA
>JAJOZX010002358.1:592500-615000 GCA_023014485.1 Bathynomus jamesi | reverse complement strand
GGAGCCATGAAAACGAGGATGGAAAATACCCTCAGAATACGGGGCCCAAAGCTTTTCAATGTCCTTCCAAAAGAAGTGAGGAATCTCCAGCACACCAACCTGAATAACTTCAAGACCAGCTGGACAGATTCTTGGGCAAAGTCCCTGACCAGCCACGCGTGGCTGGCTACGAGGGCAGGAGGCGATCAGAGAGCAATTCCCTCCTTCACCAAGTCAGGCAAATGAGGCGGATGCTGCAGAGGGGTCGACCGCAGGTCGATCCTGAACCGTTGTTCAAACTCAACAAAGTAAACAAAAGTATATATATATATAAAGACGGAAAAGTTAGAACCAACTCAGAAGTGTTAGTACGATATTAAATGTGCAAGAATACATGCTAATAAACTACTACCCTTTCTGTGAAAAGAGTAACCTACAGAAGTTGCCTTTTGAGGTTCAGTTTTGGTTCCTGAATGATCTTACTAAATAATATGCGTCTCATATATAACAATTTGAGAAAATCAACAACGATAAATACTACATAAATCTTTAAAAAATAATAATAAAAAACTGTGGCCTATGTTTATCTTATCAGGCTTATTATTATTATTATTATTATTATATATATATATATATATATATATATATATATAATATTATATATATGATGAATAAAACCAAGAAAGGAAAAGAAACACAAAGCGGTGCTCAAGCGCTTTCGTCTAATGACATCCTCAGGAACACTTGAGTGTTCCTGAGGATGTCATTAGACGAAAGCGCTTGAGCACCACTTTGTGTTTCTTTTCCCTTCGTAGGTTTTATTCATCATAAATATTTTTCACGTGTCACTTTCGTGAAATAATTTTCATATATATATATATATATGTGTGTGTGTGTGTGTGTTAAACACAGACCGTGCATGGAACAAGGAACTCTTCTGGGAAAATTAAATCCACTATAGTCCAAATAAGTAATGGTAAATGACAAATACCATAGTTTTTCTTTTTATGCACGGTCTGTGTTTAACATATAATTTTCTCAGGGAACCATTCTGAGTTTGTGTGTGTATATATATATATATATATATATATAACATTGAATTTTTATGCGAAACTCCAGAGATCGGAATACAAGTGTCACTGTTCTTCACTCCTAGAAAACGATGACTCCCTTGAATGCAAGTGACACAGTTTGAAAGTTTGCAGACACTGAATTACATGTCACTCTCAAACGCAGTCGACAGTGTTTGAGAGTGACACAGTTTTCCAGTCTGTGCGCATAAATTACGTAAGACTCTCAAACGCTGTCGACAGGGAATGCAAGTGACAGTTTTTAAGTTCGCGCGCACTGAATTACGTATCACTTGCAAACACTATCGACAGTATTTGCAAGCCATACATAATTTTGCGTGTAGCACTTGCATTATCACTCCACACACTCGCAAACACGTACACCTTCAAATCTCACCACTTGTATAACATATCACTTTGACTGGAAAACACTGCACTTTGCACTTGCATTCAGGGTCACTTGCATTTAATACCATGTATTTTTTTGCAAGTGATATCTTATTCAGGGCACCCAGATTAGAATACTGTAAATATACGAGTATTATTGTCATCAGATATCTAAATTAAAAAAAATAATAATAATAATAATAATAATAATAATAATAAATATTGTAAAACTTTATGTAAATTTCATTCTCTTTCTGGATAAAGTTTCTGGATAAAGTTTTTGAATTTTGAATTTTGAGTAATTAAAATATTTTCTGTAAAGTATGAGAGTAAATCATGAGAGAATATTCTGCGATCTCATAGTCAGAGAGGAATAAAAAGAAAGACACGAAATGCGTACAAAGAGAACTTTATTCAATAATGCATTTACATTTATATAACAAAATATAGAATGAAAATTTACTAAATAAAAAAAAGCACCATTGATGATAAAGGATCGTAAAAGAACGATATTTACTCGGACTCAAGAGACAAAAGGCTTCAGAAGCAACAGTGGTATAAAAATGTAAAAAAATTTAAATGGTATAAATGGCACAACTCAAAAGACGACAAAGCTCATAGAAATTAAACAAAACCTAAAGAGAGAGAGAGTAAGAATTAATAGAATGTTACAATAGAAGACTGATAATATATATATTTGCTATACATTATAATATTTGTTTTTGAAAGACAATATAAATGAGTTTCAGATCTGAATAAAGTAAAATGGATGATCGAATCTGTTCATGCATGTAAGAAAACATGCAACCGAAAGATACTTAAGGAGGTTTTAAACAGTTCAAGCTTAGTTTCGCTCTTTTACGACTGTTTAATTGGGCTCCTAGAACTTTAGAAAATGTCGCTAAGGATACTTCTGAACAGTTTTTTAACATTTATTTCCCTGAAGTAGTTGTTAATATGTAAAGGGTAGCAGCATCTGAGCATGGATAAGAGTTCTCAGGGTAGTTGCACACGAGTTGGGCCTGAGGAGATCAAAGAAAACATCAGTAGGAAAAACTACAGAATTAAAAGTAAAAATAAACTGTTTCGTATATAGACAGACAAAAGTTTACATTGTACACCATATTTTTACAGTATATATATATATATATATATATATATATATATATATATATATATAAATGAGGAGGGAAAAATTGTTTCCATTTCAAGTACCTGATCGAACATTGTTCCTTCACCGCAAAGGAAGGACCACATCCTCATTTCGTCAACACCTTCTGCATCAGTGTAAGGAAAACAGACGTGAAAGATTTGGCAGTTGTTGTCCGGATCGGCATAAAAACCATATTCTTGTCCAGTGCAACTGAAGAAATGCATACAAAGTTACAAAGAGAGAAAAATGTCGTATAGCTTCCATACACAGAATAAAGATTTTATTTAAAAACTGTGAATTGAGTCACTATCAAGAGGGACTCACTCAAATCCTGTGTTGATTTGTCCTACGATGAGGGAGGCATTTGATGGGAGTGCGAAGGCAAAAGGACTTGTTTGCCTTTTCACGATACGAGGATGAGCAAAACAACATACGAGGACAGTGGCTGAAATGTTGATTCGCAAAAAGTAAACATTGAAATACATTTTGTATTGAGGACAATAATGTATTTACTTTCATTCTTCATACTTACTTATGAGTTAAAATAATGTTAACTACACACACACACACACAAAGATCGACAGATAAATTTGATTCGTTTAATTTGATTAAGTTAATTGAAAATATCTCTTAATCATAATTGCACTTCTTGTTTTTAAAGATTTTAATTACATCATTACTAACCCAAAATTGTGAACCTCAAAAGCTAAAATATTTCCCGCTCCTCCAAAATCGAATATTGCTTCTCTCCTTATCGATTAGAGTCTCTCTGTACAGATTTCCTGCAATTACTCAAGCAATTCGTGTAATCTCACAGAAACAATTGATCCTTTTAACTAAACGTTAAACTTTTAGAGAAATAAACTTTTTATTTCCATGGCATCGTGTTGTTTTAAAGGTTTTTTATATGGTCTTCAAGTATACTATTTGTTCGTTCTTCCTCCTCATCTTGCGCGGGATGTTCTCCTGTACAAGCGTCGTTCTTTACGTTAATTATACTGCGTGTTCTTTGCAGTTGAAATGTATATATATATTGTAAACTCACCGAGGACAATGATGGTCTTCATGGTTGTGGTTTGACAGTTTGCGAGGAATGAATGAACAGTTCAAAGAGAAGATGGAAACTGATGCCAAATGGAAGTGCCATTTGTTTTTATAGTGTGAAATGGCCTTGAAGAAGTCACCAATCTCGAGGCGAATGATTATCCCCAAACCCGAACAAATACACGAATAAATATAATGCACTGCAAGCACACGGAATCATATTTACGTGAAACATTTTCACACACACACACACACAACACACACACACACACACACATATATATATATATATATAACCTTTGGTTAGCTTCCGCCCGAATTGTTCATTCTGACGAAGGTTAAGCTTTCCACTCCACCTTAGACCTACAGTTTAACGTGGAATCCGAACCACGCCCCACCAGCAGCCCAGCGTCTAGGCCACCCAGGGTACCCATTTATCTACGAACCACTTTCTTTCTTGTGTGGAAGGATGAAGAGCTGGGTTTTGCTGCGCGCCGGCTGCAATCACCGGGTCTCGAACCCGGGGCCGATGGATTCTTAGTCAGCGACGCTAACCTCTACACCACCAAGGCATATATATACATATATATATATATACATACACAACAAAGCTATTGACTTCTCCTTAGGGAAACGGAACTTACAGTTGAAAAGAAGGACCAACACAACAGCAAACATTTTCGTTTATTTTTGTACTTCAGACGTTTCGTCAAATCTTTTGTCCTCATCAGTGAATGATAAACCTTAAAACCTTAAAACAAAATAAGAATAGGTAATTAAAATTGCATCAATACAAAAAGGAATTAAAATCATTAAAATTAAATTAAATTAAAATTACCTCAACTGGTAAATACACAATAATTACGTCAACCTCCATATTCGGCAGATACTGAGAGAAAACACCGTGAATGTCAGTTACATTGAAAGGTATAATATATCTATGAAAGCAGATTGGTTGGTTAGTTAGAAGAGCTGTAATTTGTATGGTGAACTATTGTTGTTAATGGAGGGTTTGTTTCTATAGATGTACAAAGATTCTAAAATTCGGAGTTCTGTAAGTTATTGGTTCTTGTTAAAATTTCGAAACGAATTTGTAAAGGGGATGGTTGTTATCATTACTATGGTTTCTAATTGTGGATTGTGTTGGGTTACTGAGGGGACGGTTGGTACGGACTGATAAGCCTAAATGTTGAGAAAGGCGTACCTCCAGTTGGAGTTGAGTACTGCCGATATACGCAGCCTTACAGCTGTCGCACGTATATTTATAAACAACATTAGGGCATACAGTTTTGGGAAATTTGCCTTTGAACTTTAAAAAATTTGATAATTTAAGTGGGTTGACGAGAGCGAATCTAAAATTTATTGGGGATAACTAGATTTAAGAAGTTTGGATACTTCAGTTCGAATACGTAATGATAACCATAAAAAGGTAATTTAATATATCTGGTTTCTTTTTGTACTGTGGTTATGGGGAGTTTAGTATTAAAAGTGTCACATAAAAATTTCTTTAATTGGTTTCAAAAAGATTAGAAGGGAAGTACTTATTAATAAAGTAGTCTTAAAAATTTAAATTCTTCGTTAATGAAAAGTAATCTGAACAAATTCGGTAACTTCTTGTTAATAATGTTAGTATAGCGCTAATCTTATAGTTATAAAACATACAACTTAAATAATTGATGGATCACTTTAACATATTGCTTCCCAAAGCATTCGGGAAGCAATATCTTAAAGTGATCCCTCCTGGGAAGCAATATGTTAAAGTGATTAACACTGGGAAGCAATATGTTAAAAAGAGAAAGGTTGGTTGATTAGAAAGAGGTTGGTAATCTAGGTGATAACCTACCGACCGTAAACAAAGCTATAAATGCCCTAACCGGGCATTCTTTATATATTTAATGTAGGTTAACTGAATGCCCGGTTAGGTCAACTGGACGCCCTTGATGATTGGTTAGGTTAAGTCGTGATATTTTCGTTAGTTTTAACGAAAATATCACAACTTAACCTAACCAATCGTCAAGGACGTACAGTTGACCTAACCGGGTATTCATTTGACCTAACCGGGCATTCAGTTAATTAATTAACCTACATTATATATATAAAAAAATGAAAGGATGCAAAAAGGAGCTACTCAACTCTTACTTGTGTCAAATGATGTGGCGTGACCAATCTTCCGAAATCCATTTTTTACTTTGTGTGACCATATAGCGCGACAATTCTAATAAATTTACTTTCAATCTAATATTTTAACATGTTATGATTTACTTTTATGCCTTTACTTTATTAAAGCGAACATTTTTTATCGTACTCCTTATCCTAAATATTGGGAAGCAATATGTTAAAGTGATATACACTGGGAAGCAATATGTTAAAGAGAGGTTCCTGGGAGCAATATGTTAAAGTAATCCTAATTGATTCCCTAGCAGTAAAATTTTGTTAGTAAAAACTTGTTATTAGCCCGTTTAACTATGATAGAAAATCTAGGAAAGGTAAACTATTATTTGTTTCGTTTTCACATGCGTACTTATATTAAAATGTTGTTTATTTAGATAATGAAGGAAAAGTTTTACGTGGGAAAGATGTTTAAATATTAAGAAAGTGTCATCCACATATCTTCTATAATATATGGGTTTAGAACTATTGGGATAACTTTTCAACCAAATTTCTTCGTAATGGCAAAGAAATGCATTTGCTAGTGTTGGGCTCAACGGGGAACCCATAGCTACCCCATCAATTTGGCTGTAAAGGTTACTATTAAATAAGAAAAGATTATTTATCAAAACACGCTATTTCGAGGAGATTTTTAAATTGAGTCTGAGTGAAGCCATCAATAAGAGCATTACTAGTAGTGAATAATTGTTTAGTATGATATCTAACGTTTCTTTTAACGGGACATTATTAAGTAATGATGAGACATTAAAACTGGCCATAGTAAGGGAATCCGCATAATTGATCTCTTTTATATTATTAGCAAACTCAAACGAGTTGTTAATGAAATTTAAAAGTGGCGAAACAAAGTACAGCGGCGGTCAATAAGGCGAACAAAGTGCTAGTTTATATATATATATATATACAGGGTGTACATAAAGTCAGGATCTATTTTTGTGAAATAATTATTTTTTTCTATTTTTCTTTTCAGAAGCCCTTAGAATGAATACAGAAGAGCGTGTGGCAATAGTAATTTGGCGAATCGAGGGAAAGAAATACAATGACATCAGAGAGAAGTTTAGAAGGAGATTTCATAAGCCGGGGCCAATAGACAAGACAATACGAAAATTGGTGGACAAATTTAAACGAACGGGATCTGTAAATGATGAAGCAAGATCAGGACGACCGTGTATGTCACATCTTACCGTGAATTCAGTACGCGGAATTATCACTGAGGAGCCACGTACGTCCGTTCGTGCTGCATCACACAGACTCGGGCCTCCCGACGTCATCTGTGCACAAAATTCTGAAAGTTAATTTGCAGAAGAAAAGCTATCATTTGCAGGTTTTACATGATTTACATGAGGAAGATTTCCCTCGACGAAGTGCTGTGTGTGCTGATCTCGTAGAACAAATCTGGAGTGATAATTTAATGGACAACATTCTCTTTAGTGATGAAGCCACTTTCCATACGTGTGGAAAAGTAAATCGCCATAACTGTCGAATTTGGGCAGATGAAAGACCGAATGATTTCGTCCAAAATTGGGAAAGAGACTCACCTAAAGTTAATGTCTGGATGGGTTTAACAAAATCTAAGGTTTATGGTCCTTTTTTCTTTGCTGAAGCTACAGTTACGGGGCTTATTTATCTGGACATGTTGCAGCAATTCCTTGAACCTCAGCTGATTGGGGATAGGATTGTTAGTACCGTCGTCTATCAACATGATGGTGCTCCTTGTCACTATGCCAAAATTGTTCAGGATTATCTAAATGGACGTTTTCCAAATCGCTGGATCGGACGCGGAAGCAACAGACCTTGGCCAGCGAGATCACCAGATTTAACCCATTTAGATTTCTTTGCATGGGGCTTTATCGAGTCGCACGTCTATCAGACGAAGATTACGAGTCTTGAAAACTTACGTACACGTATACGAACTGCTGCAGATAACATAACCCCGCAATTGCTACAGAATGTGTTTAGAAATGCTGCGGAACGATTTGAGCTGTGCAGGGATACTGATGGGCGCACGTCGAATCCTACTCTTAATTATTTAATAAATGTTACCACTTTATCATTTTATGATTGAATTCCATATAATTTCCAAGTGCTTCACAAAAATAGATCCTGACTTTATGTACACCCTGTATGTATATATATACTATATATATATATATATATATATATATATATATATATATAAAGACGGAAAAGTTAGAACCAACTCAGAAGTGTTAATACGATGTTAAATGTGCAAGAATACATGCTAATAAACTACTACCCTTTCCGTGAAAAGAGTAACTTACAGAAGTTGCCTTTTCGGGTTCAGTTTTGGTTCCTGAATGATCTCCTTACTAAATATTATGCGTCTCATATATAACAATTTGAGAAAAACAACAATGATAAATACTACATAAATCTTTAAAAAATAATACTAAAAAACTGTGGCCTATGTTTATCTTATCAGGCTTATTATTATTATTATATTATATATATATATATATATATACATTCAACTGCAAAGAACACGCAGTATAAATAACGTAAAGAACGACGCTTGTATAGGAGATATTCCGCGCAAGACGAGAGAGAGAAAACGGAACAAATGAAAAAATGAAGTACCACCTGGGAATCGAACCGGGATCTTCCGATTCGATTCCCAGGTGGTACTTCATTTTTTCATTTGTTCCGTTTTCTCTCTCTCGTCTTGCGCGGAATATCTCCTATACAAGCGTCGTTCTTTACGTTATTTATACTGCGTGTTCTTTGCAGTTGAATGTATATAATTTACGGCATGCGGGAGGTGCCCCCTTGGGCATTGGTTTCTGCGAGTATGTAGAAGAATTACGGCATTTGGAAGAGTGGAGTCATGGTGTAATGGTATCGCGTCTGACCGGCAATCGGAAGATCCCGGGTTCGATTCCCAGGTGGTACTTCATTTTTTCATTTGTTCCGTTTTCTCTCTCTCGTCTTGCGCGGAATATCTCCTATACAAGCGTCGTTCTTTACGATATATATATATATATATATAATGAATAAAACCACGAAAGGAAAAGAAACACAAAGTGGTGCTCAAGCGCTTTCGTCTAATGACATCCTCAGGAACACTTGAGTGTTCCTGAGGATGTCATTAGACGAAAGCGCTTGAGCACCACTTTGTGTTTCTTTCCCTTCGTGGTTTTATTCATCAAATATTTTTCACGTGTCACTTTCGTGAAATAATTTTCATATATATATATATATATATATATATATATATGTGACACAGTTTGAAAGTTTGCAGACACTGAATTACATGTCACTCTCAAACGCAGTCGACAGTGTTTGAGAGTGACACAGTTTTCCAGTCTGCGCGCATAAATTACGTAAGACTCTCAAACGCTGTCGACAGTGAATGCAAGTGACAGTTTTTAAGTTCGCGCGCACTGAATTACGTATCACTTGCAAACACTATCGACAGTGTTTGCAAGCCATACAAAATCTTGCGTGTAGCACTTGCATTATCACTCCACACACTCGCAAACACGTACACCTTCAAATCTTACCACTTGTATAACATATCACTTTGACTGGAAAACACTGCACTTGCATTCAGAGTCACTTGCATTTAATACCATGTATTTTTTTGCAATTGATATCTTATTCAGGGCACCCAGATTAGAATACTGTAAATATACGAGTATTATTGTCATCAGATATCAAAATTGTAAAGAAAAAATTATAATAATAAAAATAATATAATAATAATAATAAATATTGTAAAATTTTATGCAAATTTTATTCTCTTTCTGGATAAAGTTTTTTAATCTTGAATTTTGAGTAATTAAAATATTTTCTGTGAAGTATGAGTAACTCATAAGAGAATATTCTGCGGTTTCATACTCACAGAGGAATAAAAAGAAAGACACGAAATGCGTACAAAGAGAACTTTATTCAATAATTATGCATTTATATTTATATAACAAAATATAGAATGAAAATTTACTAAATAAAAAAAAGCACCATTGAAGATAAAGGATCGTAAAAGAACGATATTTACTCGGACTCAAGAGACAAAAGGCTTCAGAAGCAACAGTGGTATAAAAATGTAAAAAAATTTAAATGCTATAAATGGCACAACTCAAAAGACGACAAAGCTCATAGAAATTAAACAAAACCTAAAGCGAGAGAGAGTAAGAATTAATAGAATGTTACAATAGAAGGCTGATAATATATATATTTGCTATACATTATAATATTTGTTTTTGAAAGACACTATAAATGAGTTTCAGATCTGAATAAAGTAAAATGGATGATCGAATCTGTTCATGCATGTAAGAAAACACGCAACCGAAAGATGCTTAAGGAGGTTTTAAACAGTTCAAGCTTAGTTTCGCTCTTTTACGACTGTTTAATCGGGCTCCTAGAACTTTAGAAAATGTCGCTAAGGATACTTCTGAACAGTTTTTTAACATTTATTTCCCTGAAGTAGTTGTTAATATTGTAAAGGGTAGCAGCATCTGAGCATGGATAAGAGTTCTCAGGGTAGTTGCACACGAGTTGGGCCTGAGGAGATCAAAGAAAACATCAGTAGGAAAAACTACAGAATTAAAAGTAAAAATAAACTGTTTCGTATATAGACAGACAAAAGTTTACATTGTACACCATATTTTTACAGCATATATGTATATATATATATATATATATATATATATATATATATATATATATATATATATATATATATATATACGTAAATGAGGAGGGAAAAATTGTTTCCATTTCAAGTACCTGATCGAACATTGTTCCTTCACCGCAAAGGAAGGACCACATCCTCATTTCGTCAACACCTTCTGCATCAGTGTAAGGAAAACAGACGTGAAAGATTTGGCAGTTGTTGTCCGGATCGGCATAAAAACCATATTCTTGTCCAGTGCAACTGAAGAAATGCATACAAAGTTACAAAGAGAGAAAAATATCGTATAGCTTCCATACACAGAATAAAGATTTTATTTAAAAACTGTGAATTGAGTCACTATTAAGAGGGACTCACTCAAATCCTGTGTTGATTTGTCCTACGATGAGGGAGGCATTTGATGGGAGTGCGAAGGCAAAAGGACTCGTTTGTCTTTTCACGATACGAGGATGAGCAAAACAATATGCGAGGACAGTGGCTGAAATGTTGATTCGCAAAAAGTAAACATTGAAATACATTTTGTATTGAGGACAATAATGTATTTACTTTCATTCTTCATACTTACTTATGAGTTAAAATAATGTTAACTACACACACACACACACACACACAAAGATCGACAGATTAATTTGATTCGTTTAATTTGATTAAGTTAATTGAAAATATCTCTTAATCATAATTGCACTTCTTGTTTTTAAAGATTTTAATTACATCATTACTAACCCAAAATTGTGAACCTCAAAAGCTAAAATATTTCCTGCTCCTCCAAAATCGAATATTGCTTCTCTCCTTATCGATTAGAGTCTCTCTGTACAGATTTCCTGCAATTACTCAAGCAATTCGTGTAATCTCACAGAAATAATTGATCCTTTTAACTAAACGTTAAACTTTTAGAGAAATAAACTTTTATTTCCATGGCATCGTGTTGTTTTAAAAGGTTCTTTATATGGTCTTCAAGTATATATATATATATATATATATATATATATATATATATATATATATATATATATATATATATATATATATTGTAAACTCACCGAGGACAATGATGGTCTTCATTGTTGTGGTTTGACAGTTTGCGAGGAATGAATGAACAGTTCAAAGAGAAGATGGAAACTGATGCCAAAGGGAAGTGCCATTTGTTTTTATAGTGTGAAATGGCCCTGAAGAAGTCATCAATCTCGAGGCGAATGATTATCCCAAACCCGAACAAATACACGAATAAATATAATGCACTGCAAGCACACGGAATCATATTTACGTGAACATTTTCACACACACACACACACACACACACACATATATATATATATATATATATATATATATATATATATATATATATATATATATATAACCTTTGGTTAGCTTCCGCCCGAATTGTTCATTCTGACGAAGGTTAAGCTTTCCACTCCACCTTAGACCTACAGTTTAACGTGGAATCCGAACCACGCCCCACCAGCAGCCCAGCGTCTAGGCCACCCAGGGTACCCATTTATCTAACGAACCACTTCTTTCTTGTGTGGAAGGATGAAGAGCTGGGTTTTGCTGCGCGCCGCTGCAATCACCGGGTCTCGAACCCAGGGCCGATGGATTCTTAGTCAGCGACGCTAACCTCTACACCACCAAGGCATATATATATATATATATATATACACAACAAAGCTATTGACTTCTCCTTAGGGAAACGGAACTTACAGTTGAAAAGAAGGACCAACACAACAGCAAACATTTTCGTTTATTTTTGTACTTCAGACGTTTCGTCAAATCTTTTGTCCTCATCAGTGAATGATAAACCTTAAAACCTTAAAACAAAATAAGAATAGGTAATTAAAATCATTAAAATTAAATTAAATTAAAATTACCTCAACTGGTAAATACACAATAATTACGTCAACCTCCATATTCGGCAGATACTGAGAGAAAACACCGTGAATGTCAGTTACATTGAAAGGTATAATATATCTATGAAAGCAGGTTGGTTTGTTAGTTAGAAGAGCTGTAATTTGTAAGATGAACTATTGTTGTTAATGGAGGGTTTGTTTCTATAGATGTACAAAGATTCTAAAATTCGGAGTTCTGTAAGGTTATTGGTTCTTGTTAAAATTTCGAACCGAATTTTGTAAAGGGGATGGTTGTTATCATTACTATGGTTTCTAATTGCGGATTGTGGTGGGTTACTGAGGGGACGGTTGGTACGGACTGATAAGCCTAAATGTTGAGAAAGGCGTACCTCCAGTTGGAGTTGAGTACTGCCGATGTACGCAGCCTTACAGCTGTCGCACGTATATTTATAAACAACATTAGGGCATACAGTTTTGGGAAATTTGCCTTTGAACTTTAATATATTTGATAATTTAAGTGGGTTGACGAGAGCGAATCTAAAATTTATTTGGGGATAACTAGATTTAAGAAGTTTGGATACTTCAGTTCGAATACGTAATGATAACCATAAAAAGGTAATTTAATATATCTGGTTTCTTTTTGTACTGTGGTTATGAGGAGTTTAGTATTAAAAGTGTAATTTAAAAATTTCTTTAATTGGTTGTCAAAAATATTAGAAGGGTAGTACTTATTAATAAATTACTGTCTTAAAATTTAAATTCTTCGTTTAATGAAAAGTAATCTAAATAAATTCGGTAACTTCTTGTTAATAATGTTAGTATAGCGTTAATCTTATATTTATAAAACATACAACTTAAATAATTGATGGATCACTTTAACATATTGCTTCCCAAAGCATTCGGGAAGCAATATGTTAAAGTGATTAACACTGGGAAGCAATATCTTAAAAAGATAAAGGTTGGTTGGTTAGAAAGAGGTTGGTAATCTAGGAGATAACCTACCGACCGTAAACAAAGCTATAAATGCCCTAACCAGGCATTCTTTATATATTTAATGTAGGTTAACTGAATGCCCGGTTAGGTCAACTGAATGCCCAGTTAGGTCAACTGTACGCCCTTAATGATTGGTTAGGTTAAGTCGGGATATTTTCGTTAGTTTTAACGAAAATATCACAACTTAACCTAACCAATCGTCAAGGACGTACAGTTAACCTAACCGGGCATTCAGTTGACCTAACCGCGCATTCAGTTAACCTACATTAAATATATAAAGAAAATGAAAGGATGCAAAAAGGAGCTACTCAACTCTTACTTGTGGCAAATGATGTGGCGTGACCGATTCTTCCGAAATCCATTTTTTACTTTGTGTGACCATAAAGCGCAACAATTCTAATAAATTTACTTTCAATCTAATATTTTAACATGTTATGATTTACTTTTTATGCCTTTACTTTATTAAAGCGAACATTTTTTATCGTACTCCTTATCCTAAATATTGGGAAGCAATATGTTAAAGTGATTAACACTGGGAAGCAATATGTTAAAGTGATATACATTGGGAAGCAATATGTTAAAGAGAAGTTCCTGGGGAGCAATATGTTAAAGTAAACCTAATTGATTCCCAAGCTAGTAAAAGTTTGTTAGTAAAAACTTGTTATTAGCACGTTTAACTATGATAGAACATCGAGGAAAGGTAACCTATTATTTGTTTCGTTTTCACATGCGTAATTATATTAAAATGTTGTTTATTTTGATAATGAAGAAAACGTTTTACGTGGGAAAGATGTTTAAATATTAAGAAAGTGTCATCCACATATCTTCTATAACACTAGGCAACAAAGATTTTGTTACAGAAGACCAAATAGGTGCTCCTAGCTAATTTCGGTATGCTGATTTCAAATCTATAATTAGATTTTTTCTATCACGTCTAGATTTTGTGTAAAATGCAAATCACTTTTAGTAAAATTTTCTACCACGTCCAGATTTTGGTTTTAATCGGCTTAATGCCAGTAATATGAAACTTGCTTTTCAAGGTTAAAGCAATTTTTTTGCCAACTATATACAAATTCGAGCAATTTTGATAAATAAAATTTATCCCGAGTTGCAACACTGAGTCAAGAGCATAGTAACGGGCAACGGCCCAACGGTCAGTCGCTACGTGACAGTCAAGCAGAACGGTGTTGAAGCTCTCTGCTGATGAGCAAGTGACAGGTTGTGGTGACTTGTGTGTTTTTATAGCATTTGTTTTGTACTACGGTGTGTATTTCTTTTTATTTTGCACATCGTAATAATTACTTTCTACGTTTTTTCAGATATTGTATGGTAATTCAAAATGGCATCAAATAGACGTGCTTGTGTAAATCACCCAGACAACTTCTGCTTTGTCTGTGGACAATATACACCTAAGCCACAACGTAGAAACATAACAACAAAGATTAAACTTGCCTACAAGTGTTATTTTGACTAAGTTAGGAGACCAACAGAGGGACTGGGCACCACATATTTGCTGTGCACAGTGCAATGCAATGTTAATAGCTTGGATGAATGGTAAAAGAAAAGCTATGCCGTTCTCAGTCCCATGGTTTGGCGTGAGCCGAAAAATCACTTCAATGATTGTTATTTTTGTTTGACAAAGATTGCTGGTTTCACAAAGAAAAACAAATCAAAGATCACATACCCAAACTGCGAATCAGCAATGAAACCAGTACCACATGATGAAACAAATCCACCACCAGTTCCACCAGCAACGATAACAGACAGCAGTTCATCTGAAGATTCTGCTAGTGATATAGAAACAGGGAAAGATGGCATATATGTCCAGATGCAAATATTTCCCCACATTTGTTAAGTCAAGCGGAGTTAAATGACTTAGTGCGCGATTTGGAATTACCAAAAGAAAAGGCAGAGTTGCTTGGTTCAAGACTTCAAGAATTTAATCTTCTCCAACCAAACACCAAAGTTTCCCATTTCCGCCATCGCCATTTGCAGTTTTCATCATTTTACTTACAGGAAGAAAACGTTTGTTTCTGCCACGATATCAGTGGTCTGATGCAAGGGATTGGCTGTCGCTATGATCCAAAAGAATGGAGACTGTTCATTGACTCTAGTAAAGCTAGCCTTAAAGCTGTATTACTGCACAACGGCAATGAAAAACCTTCAATACCTGTAGCACATGCCACTGGCCTTAATGAGACTTATGAATCGATGAAACTGCTGCTAAGACTCATCAAATATAAGGACCACACATGGAATATTTGTGGCGACCTTAAAGTTGTATCATTACTTCTTGGGTTACAGTTGGGCTACACAAAGCATATGTGCTTTTTGTGTCTATGGAACAGCAGAGATGACAAGAACCACTACAAAAAACATGATTGGCCATCTAGAACTGAACATGTTGTTGGTAAATACAATGTGAAACACCCAGCACTTATTGACCCTCAGAAAGTACATCTTCCACCACTTCACATTAAACTTGGCCTTATGAAAAATTTCGTGAAGGGTATGGATCATCAAGGTAGTGGTTTCCAATATTTAAAGGATAAATTCAAAGGAATATTGACAGATGCTAAGCTAGAAGCTGGAGTTTTCACTGGACCACAGATCCGCAGTGTCATCCACGACTCATCGTTTCCATCTAACCTAAATGAAAATGAACTAGGAGCATGGACATCTTTCGTTGAAGTTGTCAAAAATTTTCTTGGAAACCACAAAGCTGAAAACCACCGTAAACTCGTAGAAAACATGCTTAAATCTTATGAAATAATGGGATGCAGAATGTCTTTGAAAATTCATTTTTTACATTCTCATCTTGACTTCTTCCCGGCCAACCTTGGGGCTGTAAGTGACAAGCATGGTGAGCGCTTCCACCAACAGATCTCAGTTATGGAAAACAGATACCAAGGTAATTTCAACCCAAATATGATGGGAGATTATTGTTGGTTCCTGCAGAAGGAGAGCTCGTCATCCTACAAGCGACAAAGGAAGAGGACACACAAAGTTTCACTTAAGAACAGGAATTTGCCTTTCAGTAGTAACAAAAATACTAACGCGCTTTGGGTGGATGGTTGGGCGCAGGGGTGGTAACTCCGCCAGCAGAATTCCGCTGTCTGTCTTAAGCCAGAATAGAGGAGGAAAGACATCCCTGTTCACTAATTATTTAAGTATGCTTAACATAAAACGTGGCACGGAAAAGTAGCTTAGACGGCTTTCGTAATAGAAGCGGGTGAGAAAAAAAATGAAAAATAGGGGTTTTCGGTTACACAAAATCTGGACGTGATAGAGAAATTTTGATATCAGATCTGAAATCAGCATCAGCGCTTTAGTAGGAATCAGTAGTTCACGTGTCTGTAACAAAAAAAAAGTTGAAATTTGTTGCCTAGTGTAATATATGGGTTTAGAACTATTGGGATAACTTTTCAACCAAATTTCTTCGTAATGGCAAAGAAATGCATTTGCTAGTGTTGGGCTCAACGGGGAACCCATAGCTACCCCATCAATTTGGCTGTAAAGGTTACTATTAAATAAGAAAAGATTATCAAAACACGCTATTTCGAGGAGATTTTTAAATTGAGTCTAAGTCAAGCCATCAATAAGAGCATTACTAGTAGTGAATAATTGTTTACTATGATATCTAACGTTTCTTTTAACGGGACATTAGTAATTAATGATGAGACATTAAAACTGGCCATAGTAAGGGAATCCGCATGATTGATCTCTTTTATATTCTTAGCAAACTCAAACGAGTTGTTAATGGAATTTAAAAGTGGCGAAACAAAGTACAGCGGCGGTCAATAAGGCGAACAAAGTGCTAGGTTATATATATATATATATATTAAACACAGACCGTGCATGGAACAAGGAACTCTTCTGGGAAAATTAAATCCACTATAGTCCGAATAAATAACGGTAAATGACAAATACCATAGTTTTTCTTTTTCATGATGTTAGCCCGACGTGGGCAACGGGTCTCTCGCAAAGAGATCCCATAAATATAGCTTCCCTCACCAGCTATCTGCAAAGCAGACAGGATCCAGCTTTGGGACATGGATCTAGGGTTTAAAGCAAGCCTAGACCCCCTACATTCAGAAAAAGAAAAACTATGGTATTTGTCATCTACCATTACTTATTCGGAGGTTAGTGGATTTAATTTTCCCAGAAGAGTTCCTTGTTCCATGCACGGTCTGTGTTTAACATATAATTTTCTCGAGGGAACCATTCTGAGTTTGTGTGTACATATATATATATATATATATATATATACAGGGTGGGCGGAAAGTAGCTCCCTATTTTGGATTGGTAAAAAAATACGTATATTATCCATTTATTTCAGAAGAAATAATATGAAAAGGTAGGCATACATGGTAGGTTTTCTCTAAAATTCAATGTGGGCTCCAACTCTTTCCACCAGCTTCTGGAGCCGCCCAGGAATGGCGTCCACTGATTTAGCAGGAATTCCGGCGGGATGGAGGACATGACTTCCCGAATTCGGTCCTCCAGTTCTTCCACTGTCCTCGGTTTGGTGCGGTAGACTTCTTCCTTTACCACCCCCAAAGAAAGAAGTCGCACGGTGTCAAGTCGGGGCTCCTGGCTGGCCATTGATGTGGACCACGACGACCCATCCAACGCCCAGGAAGTGGGCATCCAGCCACTCACGGACAACAAGAGCGAAGTGCGGAGGGGCGCCATCTTGCATAAATATCAGATCGTCGATGTTCTCCCATGTGCTGACAACCGGCCAGAACTCGTTTCGCAACATAGCAAGGTACCGCTCAGCATTCATGCTGTTGCGCAGAAGGAACGGGCCCACAACCTGATCTGAAGTCATACCACACCACACCGTTACACTGAACCGATTCTGCCGTCTTTCAGCGGTAACCGTGCGACTTCTTTCTTTGGGGGTGGGTAAAGGAAGAAGTCTACCGCACCAAACCGAGGACATTGGAAGAACTGGAGGACCGAATTCGGGAAGTCATGTCCTCCATCCCGCCGGAGTTCCTGCTAAAGTCAGTGGACGCCATTCCTGGGCGGCTCCAGAAGCTGGTGGAAAGAGTTGGAGCCCACATTGAATTTTAGAAAACCTACCATGTATGCCTACCTTTTCATATTATTTCTTCTGAAATAAATGGATAATATACGTATTTTTTTACCAATCCAAATAGGGAGCTACTTTCCGCCCACCCTGTATATATATATATATATATATATATATATATAAAGACGGAAAAGTTAGAACCAACTCAGAGGTGTTAGTACGATATTAAATGTGCAAGAATACATGCTAATAAACTACTACCCTTTCCGTGAAAAGAGTAACTTACAGAAGTTGCCTTTTGTGGTTCAGTTTTGGTTCCTGAATGCTCTTCTTACTAAATAATATGCCTCTCTATATAACAATTTGAGAAAAATAACAACGATAAATACTACATAAATCTTTAAAAAATAATAATAAAAAACTGTGGCCTATGTTTATCTTATCAGGCTTATTATTATTATTATTATATTATATATATATATATATATATATATATATATATATATATATATATATATGATGAATAAAACCACGAAGGGAAAAGAAACACAAAGTGGTGCTCAAGCGCTTTCGTCTAATGACATCCTCAGGAACACTTGAGTGTTCCTGAGGATGTCATTAGACGAAAGCGCTTGAGCACCACTTTCTGTTTCTTTTCCCTTCGTGGTTTTATTCATCATAAATATTTTTCACGTGTCACTTTCGTGAAATAATTTTCATATATATATATATATATATATATATGATGAATAAAACCACGAAGGAAAGGAAACACAAAATGGTGCACAAGCGCTTTCGTCTAATGACATCCTCAGGAGTGTTCCTGAGGATGTCATTAGACGAAAGCGCTTGAGCACCATTCTGTGTTTCCTTTCCTTCGTGGTTTTATTCATCATAATTATTTTTCACGTGTTACTTTCGTGAAATAATTTTCATATATACAGTATATGACGCGTTCGGTGGAGAAGGGGCGAACGCAACATTTTCGAATTATGCCACAAAATGCAGTTAAAGTTTGTAAACTTTAAACCTTTGTATTTTTCCGGTTTATTGAAATGTTGTATGAATTTGAACACATATTTGAGTAAAATATTGTTGTGTAATATGTCGATATAATAAAACGCCAAGAAATTTTTACAATATTATTTATTGATAGCTTCTGATGTTAACTGGTGTAATCCATTATTTGGTCCTCTTCGTCGAATGTTGTATTACCTGCTTCAACTGTTTCGGTTTCTTCCAGTTCCTTTAACAATCTTGTATAATAGTTCACTGCAGTTGCAGACATTAGGTCTGATAATTCTTTGAGATCTTTTATTTTTTCCTTAGTTTTTGGCAGCAATTGGGAATACTTTGGTTGCAGTGTCTGCTAGGCTAGATTGAATAAACTGACACTGTAGGATTTTTTCCCTTTCTGCAGTCTGACGGGATGGCTATTATCTGGGGTTGTGCGGTATGCAGTAGATATTACGTAGCCTTCTTTGTGTTGAAAGTCAAATATTAACTTTCTTGCATCTGTAAATTTAATAGTTGTTGATTTCCTAATGACAATGCACGTTTTTAGGACGTCAAAATCGAGAAAATCAGCCTGTTTCATTTCTACAACTAGGAAGCGCTGCGAAACGGCTGTAGTTATGGCCGTAACATAATCTTTTTTGGTGTAAATAATATTGCTGTAATTATTTTTTATATTTTGTTCAATTTGGCCAAATTGAGCATCACAGGGCATTGTCGAGTGACCAGAAAGTAGATAGATGTGTTCAATGTGAAGCAATGATGCGGAGTGAATTTCTCTGAGATACATTAAAACCTAAATTTTACCGTGAAAGAATGCAGACTAACATCTAATTTTTTGCATAGGTAAAGCAAAGGTTTTAAAGGATAATTATACGACAAAAAACTCATTTTTCGAATTTTGTGGCGTTCGCCCCTTCTCCACCGAACGCGTCATATATAACATTGAATTTTATACGAAACTCCAGAGATCGCAATACAAGTGTCACTGTTCTTCACTCCTAGAAAACGATGACTCCCTTGAATGCAAGTGACACAGTTTGAAAGTTTGCAGACACTGAATTACATGTCACTCTCAAACGCAGTCGACAGTGTTTGAGAGTGACACAGTTTTCTAGTCTGCGCGCATAAATTACGTAAGACTCTCAAACGCTGTCGACAGGGAATGCAAGTGACAGTTTTTAAGTTCGCGCGCACTGAAATTACGTATCACGTGCAAACACTATCGACAGTGTTTGCAAGCCATACATAATTTTGCGTGTAGCACTTGCATTATCACTCCACACACTCGCAAACACGTACACCTTCAAATCTCACCACTTGTATAACATATCACTTTGACTGGAAAACACTGCACTTGTATTCAGGGTCACTTGCATTTAATACCATGTATTTTTTTGGGAGTGATATCACATTCAGGGCACCCATATTTGAATACTGTAAATATACGAGTATTATTGTCATCAGATATCTAAATTTTAAAAATAATAATAATAATAATAATAATAATGAATATTGTAAAATTTTATGCAAATTTTATTCTCTTTCTGGATAAAGTTTTTTATTCTTGAATTTTGAATAATTAAAACATTTTCTGTGAAGTATAAATAAATCATGAGAGAATATTCTGCGGTCTCATAGTCAGAGAGGAATAAAAAGAAAGACACGAAATGCGTACAAAGAGAACTTTATTCAATAATGCATTTACATTTATTTAACAAAATAGAGAATGAAAATTTACTAAATAAAGAAAAGCACCATTGATGATAAAGGATCGTAAAAGAACGATATTTACTCGGACTCAAGAGACAAAAGCTTCAGAAGCAACAGTGGTATAAAAATGTAAAAAAATTTAAATGCTATAAATGGCACAACTCAAAAGACGACAAAGCTCATAGAAATTAAACAAACTGAGAGAGTAAGAATTAATAAAATGTTACAATAGAAGGCTGATAATATATATATTTGCTATACATTATAATATTTGTTTTTGAAAGACATTATAAATGAGTTTCAGATCTGAATAAAGTAAAATGTATGATCGAATCTGTTCATGCATGTAAGAAAACATGGAACCGAAAGATGCTTAAGGAGGTTTTAAACAGTTTAAGCTTAGTTTCGCTCTTTTACGACTGTTTAGTGGGGCTCCTAGAACTTTACAAAATGTCGCTAAGGACAGTTCTGAACAGTTTCTTAATATTTTCTTTCCTGAAGTAGTCGTTAATATTGTAAAGGGTAGCAGCATCTGAGCATGGATAAGAGTTCTCAGGGTAGTTGCACACGAGTTGGGCCTGAGGAGATCAAAGAAAACATCAGTAGAAAAAACTACAGAATTAAAAGTAAAAATAAACTGTTTGGTATATAGACAGACAAAAGTTTACATTGTACACCATATTTTTACAATATATATGTATATATACATATATATATATATATACAGTATATACGTAAATGACGGAAAAATTGTTTCCATTTCAAGTACCTGATCGAACATTGTTCCTTCACCGCAAAGGAAGGACCACATCCTCATTTCGTCAAAACCTTCTGCATCAGTGTAAGGAAAACAGACGTGGAAGATTTGGCAGTTGTTGTCCGGATCGGCATAGAAACCATATTCTTGTCCAGTGCAACTGAAGAAATGCATACAAAGTTACAAAGAGAGAAAAATGTCGTATAGCTTCCATACAGAGAATAAAGATTTTATTTAAAAACTGTGAATTGAGTCACTATTAAGAGGGACTCACTCAAATCCTGTGGTGATTTGTCCTACGATGAGGGAGGCATTTGAGGGAAGTGCGAAGGCAAAAGGACTCGTTTGCCTTTTCACGATACCAGGATGAGCAAAACAACATGCGAGGACAGTGGCTGAAATGTTGAATCACAAAAAGTAAACATTGAAATATACACACACACACAAAGATCGACAGATAATTTGATTCGTTTAATTTCATTAAGTTAATTGAAAATATCTCTTAATCATAATTGGAGTTCGTGTTTGTAAAGATTTTTATTACTTCATTACTAACCCAAAATTGTGAACCTCAAAACCTAAAATATTTCCTGCCCCTCCAAAATCGAATATTGCTTCTCTCCTTATCGATTAGAGTCTCTCTGTACAGTTTTCCTGCAATTACTCAAGCAATTCGTGTAATCTC
>JAJOZX010002358.1:530000-590000 GCA_023014485.1 Bathynomus jamesi | reverse complement strand
AACCAGTGTCTTTAAGTTATAAATTATATAGCATTTCACTTATATATATATATATATATATATATATATGTGTGTGTGTGTGTGTGTGTGTGTGTGTGTGTGTGTGTGTGTGTGTGTGTGTGTGTGTGTGTGTAGTGTTATCAGCATTATTTTAATTCATAAGTAACTGTAAAGAGTGAAAGTAAATACATTATTGTCCTCAATACAAAATGTCTTTTAATGTTGACATTTTGCGATTCAACATTTCAGCCACTGTCTTCGCATGTTGTTTTGCCCATCCTCGTATCGTGAAAAGACAAACGAGTCCTTTCGCCTTCTCACTCCCCTCAAATGCCTCCCTCATTGTAAAAGAAGTTGCTACAGGATTTGAGTGAGTCCCTCTTAATGTTGTCTCATTTCACAGTTTTTAAATAAAGTCCTTATTTCGTGTATGGAAGTTATACGGACATTTTTCTCTCTTTGTAACTTTGTATGAATTTCTTCAGTTGCAATGGACAAGAGTATGGTTTCTATGCGGATCCGGACAACAACTGCCAAGTCTTCCACGTCTGTTTTCCTTACACTGATGCAGGTGTTGACGAAATGAGGATCTGGTCCTTCCTTTGCGGTGTAGGAACAATGTTCGATCAGGTTCTTGAAATGGAAACAACTTTTCCCTCACTTACGTATGGTATATTTATATATATGCTGTAAAAATATGGTATACAATGTAAACTTTTGTTTGTCTGTATATCAAACACAAAATCTTAGTTTATTTTTACTTTTAATTCTGTAGTTTTCCCTACTGATGTTTTCTTTGATCTCCTCAGGCTCAACTCGTATGCAACTACCCTGAGAACTCTTATCCATGCTCAGATGCTTCTACTCTTTACAATATTAACGACTACTTCAGGGAAGAAAATGTTAAAACACTGTTCAGAAGTGGCCTTAACGACATTTTCTAAAGTTCTACTGTAGAGCCCGATGAAACAGTCGTAAAAGAACGAAACTAAGCTTAAACCGTTTAAAATCTTCTTAAGCATCTTTCGGTTCCATGTTTTCTTACATGCATTGCATGAACAGCCTCGATCATCCATTTTACTTTATCCGGATCTGAGACTCATTTATATTCTCTTTTAAAATAATAATAATAATAATTATTATTTTATATATATATATATATATATATATATATATATATATTATCAGCCTTCTCTTGTAACATTTTATTAATTCTTACTCTCTCGGTTTTGGTTAATTTCTATGAGCTTTGTCGTCTTTTGAGTTGTGCCATTAATAGCATTTAAATTTGTTTACATTTTTATACCACTGTTGCTTCTGAAGCCTTTTGTCTCTTGAGTCCGAGTAAATATCGTTCTTTTACGATCCTTTATCATCAATGGTGCTTTTTTTTATTTAGTAAATTTTCATTCTATATTTTGTTATGTAAATGCATTATTGAATAAAGTTCTCTTTGTACGCATTTCGTGTCTTTCTTTTTATTCCTGTGAATATGAAACCGCAGAATATTCTCTTATGATTTACTCATACTTCACAGAAAATATTTTATTTACTCAAAATTCAAGATTAAAAAACTTTATCCAGAAAGAGAATAAAATTTGCATAAAATTTTACAATATTTATTATTATTATTATTTATTTTTTTTTTTTTTTCAATTTAGATATCTGATGACAATAATACTCGTATATTTACAGTATTCTAATCTGGGTGCCCTGAATAAGATATCACTTGCAAAAAAATACATGGTATTAAATGGAAGTGACCCTGAATGCAAGTGCAGTGTTTTCCAGGTAGAGGAATTTTAGGGAAATCGACCTAACAAATTAGCAGGAAGTCGAAACTTGGTACACTTGTAAACTGAACCCTACTGATGAATATATTAAAAGTCCCAACAAATCCAAGTTGTGCTCCAGCCGCCATCTTGGAAAATGGCGGCCGAATTTCGGTGTTTTGGAAATAATTTTAGAACCGTAAATGATACGAAAATCTACCAAGAGAGCAATATCATTCTACATAAAAAGACAAACATTTTCTGTTCCTAACTTTGTTTTGTACGATGAAAAATAAAAAAGTTATGCAAAACCAAAGATTTTTCATTCTATGAATCAATGCGGACACGACGTTCAAACTGGGTTTGTAGGTAAAAAAAGCGAATGTTTTGTTATGACTACCTATTTTCAGAAACTTCTCTTACTTTGTATGGGTGATTTTGTGAAAAAATATTTCACAGGAACGAGCTAGTAGAAATATAAATTGTGACAGTACCTGGTTTTCTAAATATTTATACCAATACATTTTCTTGTTTCTAGCAGATATGGGCAACTCTGTCCCTAATTTCCTATATTCTACTTCTAATAAATACTCTTAATTATGATTATATCTACGGATTCATCTGTAACATTTATTCACTCAATCGGAGGTTATGAGTTAATATACCGAAGTAATAGTTCAAAGTGAATGACAGACGAACTAATATTTTTCTTTTCTTTTCAGGTAATGGACGCTATTGATGAGTCAAGATGAAGTGCTTGATATGTGTTTAAACAAATCTACAGATAAGAAAAAAAATATGTTAAAATAAGAAAACTTTATTAATAAAATTTTCCTTCGTAAATTAAAATAACTTATAAATGTATATTTTGTATCTTAGAATTAAATGTAATTAAATATTCTAGTTTTTTAACGTCTAAAATATACTTAGTATAAAATTTTCTATTGTCTTTATATATTTTAAATAACTAATTAATTTTTTTCTTTAAATTTTTAAAATAAATTTTTTTAATAAATTTTTTCAAACTGGCAACAGGACATTGCTGTTTCTGCCTTGTCAGTAACGGTTTATCTGTGTTTTGTGAAGCGTGTAATTGTGTCTGGTGAAATATACAATCATATTGTATTATTATCAGTGAACATAGAAAAACCTTTGGTGGTTATTTACACAAACACTTAAGATTTACAAACACTGAAATATTATGATAATAATCTAGAAGTCATTATAAATTGTGACAGTACCTGGTTTTCTAAATATTTATACCAATACATTTTCTTGTTTCTAGCAGATATGGGCAACTCTGTCCCTAATTTCCTATATTCTACTTCTAATAAATACTCTTAATTATGATTATATCTACGGATTCATCTGTAACATTTATTCACTCAATGACAGGGAAATCACTGAGGCCTGTCCCTACTACCAAGGAAGCCGCTCCATCACAACTTCTTAACCTCATTTCATGTAACTGCAAGCTAGGATGCACCAAGAGATGCAAGTGCATACAGTTTGGTTTGCTGTGCTCAGCGATATGTGGAGGATGTGAAGGAACTACCTGCGAGAACTCTTATGTTGAAACGCTACTAGACAACTGATAACTGAGTGTGTTGCAATATGACACTACACATAATGCAATAAATGTACAATGTAGCTTATTTTTGCGTAGTAATTAGAAAATTATACTTAAAACAGGGAGACACAATTACATTTTATTTCCTAGCTCATGTTAGATGACTTTATTCAACATTAGAGATGTCACACAGTGCCTTAGTGTTAAAGCTATATACTGTATTACTGCGTTGCACTCCAAGACTTAGATTACTACATTTTCATTTTAGGTAACAACAGACGATTATAGTTAGCTATAGTGATGTTCCCAAGTGTCTAAGGATTACTGTGACCATTCAATAAGATGTTATTTTATGTTCAATCCATAAAACCTGTCTGAACATCATGGTCATCATCAATACATGAAAATTCTTCCTATGTTACATTTTTCTTCAGTATACAAGATAAGGAAAAATGCATGTTATATTTTACATAAAATATATTAGTAATGTATGTATTGAGAATAGCATTCATAATTATTTCCATTTTCAATACTTAGATGTCTAATGAAGGAATAAAATAACTGTTTTAAATAATGTTACTCCAAACCGATAACTTAGCTCCTACCCGTCATCAAAAAATTACATTACAGTATTTTTCTCTAGCTCTTTCTGTTGTGCTTTACTTTTTTACCAAACTACCTATAAAAAACAAACTGTCATGGTTCTGAAATAATAAATTGCAACAAAATATTCGAATTTCTACCCATTAACCAAGTTTGAACGTCATGTCTGCACTGATTCATAGAATAAAGGAATTTTGTATTTTGCGTAACTTTTTTATTTTTCATCGTACAAAACAAAGTTAGGATCAGAAAATGTTTGCCTTTTCATGTAAAATGATTTTGCTCTCTTGGTAAATTTTCGTATCTTTTACGGGTCTGAAGTTATTTCCAAAAAAACGAAATTCGGCCGCCATTTTCCAAGATGGCAGCTGGAGCACAACTTGGATTTGTTGGGACTTTTAATATATTCATCAGTAGGGTTCAGTTTACAAGTGTACCAAGTTTCGACTTCCTGCTAATTTGATAGGTCGATTGAATATATTTATCCTAAAATTCTTCCATTTAATATGAAAATTTCCTACCGAGGGGGGAACACCCGCCTCGGGCACCCCCCCTGGCGCTCGCTTTGCTCGCGCGTCCTCGGCCTTTGGCCGAGGACATATCAGTAACGAGCCCCACCAAGACTGGACCCCCCTCTGCTTAAATTCCTGGATCCGCCCCTGGACAGCGTTTGAAAGTCCTACGTAATTTATGCGCTCAGACTGGAAAACTGTATCACTCTCAAACACTGTCGACAGCGTTTGAGAGTGACATGTAATTCAGTGTCTGCGAACTTTCAAACTGTGTCACTTGCATTCAAATCGGAGTCATCGTTTTCTGGGAGTGAAGAACAGTGACACTTGCATTCCGATCGCACTGAACAAACTCTCTGATCAAAAAAGTCCGGGACAGATGTATTTATTGCAAAACTAAAAGTCACATACCTATTCTAATTTGCATTCTTCAAAGTAGTCTCCTTCTAATTGTAAACAGTGATTCCAGTGGTCCAGCCATTTATTGAAGCACCTGTTATACTCTTCTTTCGGAATGTTCTTCAATTCTCGTGTCGCATTTTGTTCGATCTCTGCTGCTTCCTGAAATCTTTCTCCCTTGAGGGTGTTTTTCAGCTTGGTGAACAGGAAAGAGTCACAGGGTGCCAAATCTGGCGAATACAGTAGTTGGGGAACCATTGGAATGTTGCGCTTCATTAAGAATTCCCTTATGGAGAGTGCTGTGTGAGAGGGCGCATTGTCGTGATGCAACATCCACGAATCCAACGCCCACTTTGCCGGGCATTTTACACACTCCATCAGGGAATTCTTAACGAAGCACAACATTCCAGTGGTTCCCCAACACCGTATTCGTCGGATTTGGCACCCTGTGACTCTTTCCTGTTCCCGAAGCTAAAAAAACACCCTCAAGGGAGAAAGATTTCAGGAAGCAGCAGAGATCGAACAAAATGCGACACGAGAATTGAAGAACATTCCGAAAAAAGAGTATAACAGGTGCTTTAATAAATGGCTGGACCGCTGGAATCACTGTTTACAATCAGAAGGAGACTACTTTGAAGGAGTACAAATTTGATTATGTATGTGACAGTTTTGCAATAAATACATGTCTCGGAACTTTTTGATCAGACCTCGTGTATATGTATATACAGGGGCGTACACAGCATTTCTTAAAGGGGGGACACACACACACAAACACACAATATATATATATATATATATATATATATATATATATATATATATATATATATATAACTTGGTTGAAAGGTTTGTTCTTAGGGAAGCGTAACTTAGCGAGGAATAGGAGGACGAAAAGATGGTACATGTTTATTGACAGACGTTTCGGAAAAATTCAATTTCCATCATCAGTGCTAAAAATTTTAAAACAAGTAAAAATAAATAAGTATAAATAGAAACGAACAACAAATTAAAATGGCGCAACAATTAGCGAGAATCAAAAGCAGGTTACAATGTGTATTAAATTAAAAGATTAAAAGTTAAATGATATAAAGTATAAAAGTATGGATAATAAGTAAAATATAAAATGGTTTAGGTGAAGCAGAATTGTAAAGTTTCTTACAATTAGCGAAAATTAAAAGCAAGTTACAATGTGTATTAAATTAAAAGATTAAAAGTTAAATGATATAAAGTATAAAAGTATGGATGATAAGTGAAATATAAAATGGTTTAGTGGAGCAGAATTGTGAAGTTTCTTACCAGATTGTAATGAGACTAATTATACAGAAAATTGGGAATGGTTGCCTGTTGAAAAATTCCATTGGGACGATGGAGCCGGGCGGAGTGATGGTGGATTTCTTTTGAAAGTTTATTTGGCAATGTTTAAGTTGAAAGAGGAACTGTAATCGTTGAGGGTTGGCTGGATACTGAGGATGTAAAGGGACTCAAGTATGCGGAGGTCGATTAGTTGGTTGGCTGAGTTAATGATTTTGAAATTGGAGGAAAGTAACGGGTGGTTGTGGAGGTGGCAGTGATCCCTTATTGCAGATTTGGAGGGTTTGTTCAGGGGCTGTGAAGTTCTTGTAGAAATCCCACGGTGCTCGTCCACTCTTGTTTGATATTGGCGGATGGTACTGCCAATATAGTTCGCTTTGCAGCGAACACAATTAAACGCGTAGATAGTGGACGAAGCAAGTGGCTGGGTTGTTTTTTCTTTATGGTTGAGGTAAGATTTGATACTATTGTTGTTGGTGAAAGCGAAATGAAATTTAATTTGGGGGTAAAGCGGCGTGAGTAAGAGACGGAGTTCTGAAAGTATTTTGTGGCTAATATGGTCATAATAATGGAATGAAAAATATTGTACGTCTTTTTTAACAGTGGGAATTTTAAGGGGGGGGTCGATAAATATTATTAAGAAAATTTCTGGTTAAAGACTGTAACAGATATTTTGGGAAAGAGTTATTAATGCTAAAGTTAAGAATTAACTCTATTTCATGGTGAAAAGATAAGTACGAGGAGCAAAGATGGTAGGCACGGTGGATTAAAATTTTAATACTGTTTATTTTATATAGCAAAGGGATGTGGCTTAGGAAATTAGTACCCAGGCCTGTGTACGTAGGTTTTCGATATATGGAAGTGCTAAATTTGTTGTTTTGTTTAGTTATTGTAATATCTAGGAAGGGAAGGGTGTTATTGGATTCATCTTCTTTGGTGAACTTAATATTTTTATGTTGGGAATTAAGGTAGTTAAGAAAAAGGGGGGCGTGGGTGGCATTGTGAAAAAGGAGAAAAGTGTCGTCAACGTATCTTTTATATAGGCGTGGTTTATAATGAGTGGGGCAATGAAGTAGCCAGTTATTTTCGTGATGGCTAAGGAAGATGTTCGCTAAAGTGGCACTTAAGGGGGATCCCATAGCTAATGAGTCTGTTTGTTGATAAAGTTGTTGGTTAACTACCTTAATTCCCAACATAAAAATATTAAGTTCACCAAAGAAGATGAATCCAATAACACCCTTCCCTTCCTAGATATTACAATAACTAAACAAAACAACAAATTTAGCACTTCCATATATCGAAAACCTACGTACACAGGCCTGGGTACTAATTTCCTAAGCCACATCCCTTTGCTATATAAAATAAACAGTATTAAAATTTTAATCCACCGTGCCTACCATCTTTGCTCCTCGTACTTATCTTTTCACCATGAAATAGAGTTAATTCTTAACTTTAGCATTAATAACTCTTTCCCAAAATATCTGTTACAGTCTTTAACCAGAAATTTTCTTAATAATATTTATCAACCCCCCCTTAAAATTCCCGCTTTTAAAAAAGACGTACAATATTTTTCATTCCCTTATTATGACCATATTAGCCACAAAATACTTTCAGAACTCCGTCTCTTACTCACGCCGCTTTACCCCCAAATTAAATTTCATTTCGCTTTTACCAACAACAATAGTATCAAATCTTACCTCAACCATAAAGAAAAAACACCCCAGCCACTTGCTTCGTCCACTATCTACGCGTTTAATTGTGTTCGCTGTAAAGCGAACTATATTGGCAGTACCATCCGCCAATATCAAACAAGAGTGGACGAGCACCGTGGGATTTCTACAAGAACTTCACAGCCCCTGAACAAACCCTCCAAATCTGCAATAAGGGATCACTGCCACCTCCACAACCACCCGTTACTTTCCTCCAATTTCAAAATCATTAACTCAGCCAACCAACTAATCGACCTCCGCATACTTGAGTCCCTTTACATCCTCAGTATCCAGCCAACCCTCAACGATTACAGTTCCTCTTTCAACTTAAACATTGCCAAATAAACTTTCAAAAGAAATCCACCATCACTCCGCCCGGCTCCATCGTCCCAATGGAATTTTTCAACAGGCAACCATTCCCAATTTTCTGTATAATTAGTCTCATTACAATCTGGTAAGAAACTTCACAATTCTGCTCCACCTAAACCATTTTATATTTCACTTATCATCCATACTTTTATACTTTATATCATTTAACTTTTAATCTTTTAATTTAATACACATTGTAACTTGCTTTTAATTTTCGCTAATTGTAAGAAACTTTACAATTCTGCTTCACCTAAACCATTTTATATTTTACTTATTATCCATACTTTTATACTTTATATCATTTAACTTTTAATCTTTTAATTTAATACACATTGTAACCTGCTTTTGATTCTCGCTAATTGTTGCGCCATTTTAATTTGTTGTTCGTTTCTATTTATACTTATTTATTTTTACTTGTTTTAAAATTTTTAGCACTGATGATGGAAATTGAATTTTTCCGAAACGTCTGTCAATAAACGTACCATCTTTTCGTCCTCCTATTCCTCGCTATATATATTGTGTGTGTGTCTGTGTGTCAGCTCAAAATTGATGATGATTGATTTGGAATCAAAATGAATTGCATCTTGGAAAGCTTCAGTTGTATTTTATTTCCAATTTATGGGCAAAGAATTAAATTTGCACAAATTAATCATACGTATAAAGACATATATAAACGTTCCTAAGGCAGCCAAAATTGCTTTTGAGTTTTGGGTTAATAACATGTACTGGTAATCATAAAATAAGTGAAATTCCATACGACATCAAAAAAATTTTGTGGTGAATGTTGCAAAGTAATCGATTTTTGAAAATTTCTTTTTCAAACATCTTTAATGAGAGTAGTAATAATTTTTACAATAGGGGGGGCCTATGCCCCCTATGCCCTCCCTTATGTACGCCACTGTATATATGTATATATATATATATATATATATATATATATATATAATAATAATAATAAGCCTGATAAGATAAACATAGGTCACAGTTTTTCATTATTAATTTTTAGTTGTTTTTTTTTTTGTAATATTTATTATTCTTTTCTCAAATTGTTATATATGAGACGCATATTTTTTAGCAAGGAAACCATTCAGGAGCCAAAACTGAAACGAAAAAGGCAACTTCTGTAAGTTACTCTTTTCACGAAAAGGGTAGTTTATTAGCATGTATTCTTGCACATTTACTATCCTACTAACACTTCCGAGTTGGTTCTAACTCTTCCTTCTCATTTTATATATATATATATATATATATATAATATATATAAGCAAACAACCACAAGGAAAAGGAAACACAAAGTCCGAGCGCTTTCGTGATATATTCACATTATTTTCTGTTCCTCCTTGATAATGTGAATATATCACGAAAGCGCTCGGACTTTGTGTTTCCTTTTCCTTGTGGTTTTGCTTATTAATAAGGTCACGTGTTATTTTGTGATTTTAGTGCATATATATATATATATAATATATAATATATATATAATATATAATGATGTAAACCACAAGGAAAAAGAAAAATGATTCCAAGGCCTTTCGTGTATTCAGAAGTACATCTCGTCAGGGAATGAAGGGAGCAGGCGAGAAGCCCAAAATATATATATACAGTGGGGCAGAAACAAAGAGATTAGCACATAATTAACAAGACTTAATGAGAGGCAGAAGGAATTTAAACAGGATATTGTTAATTTTATACATTCCCGCACTGTTTTGAAATTATTTTTAAAATGGATAAATGCACATTCTAGAATATTTCTTTCAATTATATCTCTGTTTTTAACGAGCGCCTTAGAACTATCCCACTTGATGCTATGATTACATATTATAATATATCTATTATATTACATATACTGTATATTACATATATATATATATATATATATATATATATATATATATATATATATATATATATATATATATATATTACTATAATATATATGGAATTTTTGAAAGTAGAATTTTGCCTACGATTGTTAATTTTAACTTTGTTTGGTACAGGTATATAGATGATATTTTAATATGCCTTTGGCCTAATAACTTGGATGTTGACTTATTTCTTGGTAGGCTCAACAATTTAGTCCCATCTATTAAGTTCACATTTGAAAAAGAAAATTATGGAATCTTATCTTTTATGGATCTAAAAATTCGGAGATGCTCTAATCAGTTCAAATTTGAAGTTTATCGCAAGCCTACTGATAATAACTCTTATGTGCATTTTTATTCTGACCATCATCCCTCGATCAAATCCTCTATTTTCTCTGCTATATTTCTTAGAGCATTGAGAGTTGTCAGTCCTGAATTTTTAGATTCAGAGTTATGCAATATCATGAATATTGGTACTAAATTATGTTATCCTATTTCATTTTTAGATAACTGTCTTAGGAAAGCCAAGAATAGGTATTATAATAATGTAACTGTATAGGAATTTGAGCGTAAAAATATCCTTAGCATACCTTACCATGTTATTTTTCAATATCTTCCCACTTTACTTAAGCACTTGGCATCAATGTAGTCTTTAAGTATAATAATGCTGTTAAATTACGCTTCATAAAGAACAGCCTGGATAATGTGCTTGGTTGTGTGTATTCGATTGGATGTACACAATGTAACATATATAGGCCAAATGGGTAAAACGTTAAATATTAGGGTAAAACAGCATAAATACGCGTGTAGCACAGTAAATAATTCTAATGCATTGTTTAACCATATGTATAAATGTAATCATAGCATCAAGTGGGATAGTTCTAAAGCGCTCGTTAAAAACAGAGATATAATTGAAAGAAATATTCTAGAATGTGCATTTATCCATTTTAAAAATACTTTCAATAACAGTGCGGGAATGTATAAAATTAACAATATCCTGTTTAAATTCCTTCTGCCTCTCATTAAGTCTTGTTAATTATGTGCTAATCTTTTTGTTTCCGCCTCCTGTATATATATTTTGAGCTTCTCGCCTGCTCCCTTTATTCCCTGACGAGATGTACTTCTGAATACACGAAAGGCCTTGGAATCATTTTTCTTTCTCCTTATGGTTTACGTCATTCATTCATTTCACGTGTTTAATTGCGAAATTCATCCCATATACTGTATATATATATATATATATATATATATATATCGATCCCGGGACCGATGGATTCCTAGTCAGCGACGCGAACCACTACATCACCGAGAAAATCGTAGATCATTTCGTCATCCACAGCCGCTTTTTTCTTTCTTTCGTCAACGATTTTCATTCATTTGAAATTTAAACATAAATTAATCTTATTTTGGATTTAGTCATTCACATTTACTCCATTAAACCTAACTGAATTCCTTGAAATTTTATTTTCATATATCGTATGTTCTATATATATATATATATATATATATATATATATATATATGCGTTTTAACTGCAAACAACACACAGTATAATTAATGTAAAGAACGACGCTTGTATAGAAGAACGTTCCGCACAAGATGAGGAGAAAGAACGAACAAATGAAAAATGAGGTAACCACCCGGTAATCGAACCCGGGATCTTCCGATTGCCGGTCAGATATGCTAACCACTACACCATGGGCCTCGATCTATCAGAAGTCGTAATTCCCCTACATACGCAGAAACCAATGCCCTGAGGGGGCACCTCTCGCATGTCGCACATATATACATTTTAACTGCAAACAACAAACAGTATAATTAATATAAAGAACGACGCTTGTATAGAAGAACGTTCTGCTCGTATGTAGGGGAATTACGACTTCTGATAGATCGAGGCCCATGGTGTAATGGTTAGCATATCTGACCGGCAATCGGAAGATCCCGGGTTCGATTACCGGGTGGTTACCTCATTTTTCATTTGTTCGTTCTTTCTCCTCATCTTGTGCGGAACGTTCTTCTATACAAGCGTCGTTTTTTACATATATATATATATATATATATATATATATATATATATATATATATATACACAGGGTGTTTCAGGAGGAAATGTCAATACTTTGGGAGGTGATTGTATCGGTCATTGTGAGAAAAAAAGATCATATGAACATGTGTCTAATTCTGAATGGTTACGGAGATAGAGCTGTTTGAATCTGATGCGCACGCAGCTCTTCCTGCCCCCGCGGTGGTCCCATTCAATAGTCACCAAAGTCTCCAGACCTCTCTCCGTTAGATTATTGTTTGTGGGGGTGGATGAAAAGTAAAGTTTACAAAAGAAAGGTGGATACACGAGACGAATTGCTCGCGCCCATTTTGGATGCTGCTGCCCGCATAAAGGAACGTCAAGATCAACTCAGACGAACAACACGCGATCTTCGCACACGAGTTGCAAAGTGCATTGAGGTTGACGGTGGAATTTTCGAAAACGTATTGTAAACTGTAACAAATTTGTCATTTCTGTATCTGATACCATTCAAAATGCCAATGTTCAAACATTAAATGTTAGAAAGAGTAATTGGTTTCTCTTTCTTGATTACCATTAACAATGCTTTTGTATTTGTAGATTCAAACAGCTCTATCTCCGTAACCATTCAGAATTAGGCATATGTTCATAGGAACTTTTTTTCTCACAATGACCGATATTATGACCTCCAGAAGTATTGACTTTTCCTCCTGAAACACCCTGTATATATATGTGAATAATAACCCTCGCACTTTGTCGAAGAATATTTTAGTACTTCCATTTTTCCCAGGCTTTTTACGCATCGCTAATATACTTAAACTTTTGAATATTAATGTACGAGGGCCACAATATATTTTGCCCCACCTTTTTTTTTTCTTTCCAAGTTTCCTTGCAGGTTCCAGAAATTTTGTACACAAGTAGGTACATACCTTTCTACAAGTTTTTATTTTTCCACATAGTCTCCATCCTTTTCTACGGCTTTCCTCCACCTCGAAACAAGGGCCTTTATTCCTTGCTGGTAAAAGTCCGCTGGGTTCCGCTCGAGCCACCTCTTAACCTCCTCAACAACCTCATCGTCACTCTCAAACTTACTTCCACGAATAGCATCCTTCATTGGCCCAAACAAATGGAAGTCTGAAGGTGACAGATCCGGGCTGTATGGAGGGTGGGGTAACAGTCAAGCGCATTTTTGTGATGGCCTCTCTTGTTTGCAAACTGCTGTGTGGTCTTGCGTTATCGTGCACAAGAAGGACATCTTCCAGTTTTCTCTGTAGGGTAGCAATATATGCCTCCGGGTTGGTTGATTGTCGTTTCTTCATAATGTCCACCAGAATCACCCTTTTCATGTCCCAGAAGATGGTAGTCATAATCTTTCCTGCAGAGGGAGCCATTTTAAACTTTCTTGCGTGGGGAGTCTGCGTGATGCCACTCCATGGATTGACGTTTTGTTTCAGGTTCAAAGTGGTGTGCCCAAGTCTCATTCCCCAGTCACAGTTCGTGAAAGGAAGTCATCCCCTTCTGTCTTGTATCGAACCAACGACTCAAGCAATTTCTTTTCTTTGGGCTTTGTGATCTTCAGTCAGAACAAACCGTGAACACACTTTTGAGTATCCTAATTGCTGAATTATCGTATTCACACTCCCTTCACTAATTCCTAGCTCCAGTGATAGCTCCTTGTATGTGACGCGCCGATTTGATCGAATGATGCTGTTAGCACGTTGCACAGTGTGAGATGTCACAGCCGATGCCGGGCGGCCGCTGCGTGGCTCATCATCAAAGCTGGCTCTCCCTCTCTCCGATGGTCTAACACGTTTAGACCAGTGTCCAACTGTGCTTCGATCAACAACAGCATCTCCGTAAACGTTTTGTAGACGTTTGTGAATATTTCTAACTGTTTCCTTCTCTGCCGTTAAGAACTCGATAAGAGCTCTCTGTTTACGACGACGCACATCACTGTCAGACGCCATTTTCGAAACTGCGTTAACCATCGGTTTTATACAAGGGCGTTTAAAAGCGGTTTTATACAAGGAGGGGAGGTTCAAACTGGAAAAATCCGGTTATGTGAAGCGCAGAAAGTTCAAACTTACGGCCGAAAAGACATTTCAGTCCCATGGCCTTTTATTTAGCTAAGATAAAAGGGTGGGGCAAAATATATTGAGTGCCCCTAGTAGTATTTTCATATGACAATATTGTGAAAAATATTGTAAAATGTAGCCCTACCAATAATTCAGGCATTATCTATAAAATTGGTTGTAAACAATGTGATTCCTTTCACATTGGTCAGACGGGAAAGGATTTGCACACGCGTGTAAAACAGCACAATATTCCGTTAGAACGGGACAGTCGCCCAGTGCTCTTTTCGTCCATTTTTCAGAGTTATCCCACCATATTGATTGGAATAATGCTTCAATTTTGTTTCACTCAAGCAACATTGTTAATAGAAATATTCTTCAGTCTGCCATTATTCAACTTACATATAATTTTAACATTAGCCAGGGCCTTTTTTCGCTTGATCCTGTTTTGAATTCGTTCAGAACGGATTTAGACAAGAGGGGCAAAGGGCTAAAACTCTGGTAGCTTTTCCTTATAAATTTGTATGCTCCTCCTACAATTTTTATTTTTCTATTTTATTTTTTTTGTGACCTCTATAATAATTATAGTCTCGAACTTATTATTTATTTCAGTGTTCCTGAGGATGTCATTAGACGAAAGTGCTTGAGCACCATTCTGTGTTTCCTTTTTCCTTCTTGGTTATTTTCATCATAACTATTATTGACGTGTTACTTTCGTGAAATAATTTTCATATATATATATAATATATATATATATATATATATATATAATATTATATATAATATATATATATGGCGGGATGCTGCAGAGGGGTCCACTGCAGGTCGATCCTGAACCGTCGTTCGAACTCGCACAAAGTATATATAATGTTCAATTATGCACATTATGCACATTATGCACATTACATTATATATAATGTAAAGAACAAGGCTTGTGTAGAAGAGCGTCCCGCACAAGATGAGGAGGGAGAACGAACAAATGAAAAATGAGGTACCACCAGGGATCATCCGATTGCCGGTCAGATATGCTATCCACTACACCATGGACCTCGATCAATCAGAAGTCGTAATTCTCCTACATACGAGCAGAAACCAATGCCCTGAGGGGGCACCTCGCATGCCGTACATATATACATTTTAACTGCAAACAACATGCGAAGGTGCCCCCTCAGGGCATTGGTTTCTGCTCGTATGTAGGAGAATTACGACTTCTGATTGATCGAGGTCCATGGTGTAGTGCAGTGATGGCGAACCTATGACACGCGTGTGAAAGGTGACACGTTGCTGTTTTTTTTGTTGACACACCTAAACTGACATTTCTATCGTCCAAAAGTTAAACAAAAACTATAAAGAATGAAAATCGATCAAATCAAGAGACGTTTTTAATTTCATCTAATTAAATAGGAAATGATTATATATATTTTTTGTAAATAAACATTCAATTCTCTATATTTGATGGCTATTTAATTACATATTACTGTGGTTGGATTTGAAATGAAATAAATTACAATTATAAATAGTATAAAATTAAGCATTAATTTTGGCTGGCAACTCTGAATTATATATTCATAATTCAGAATTGGCAATCCTGATTTCTTCTTTCTCTGTCTTTAGTCGAGCCATGGCGTCGTTTTACATGGGCATTTTGATTTAATGAGTCTAATTAAGTCATTATTAATCATTGTTGTATAGTGTTATGTTTCATTATTAATTAATATTAAGTGTTTGCTGGTGTTAATTATTAGTATTAAGTGTTATTGATATTATTGTGTTGGAAAATGAAAATTTATCTCCATTAACATTATTAACTGTTACCGTTGAAACTAATTAGGCCTAACGTTAATTCATCGTTTTACTTGTTCTAACATCCATTTGTCATATTAAATATTTGTGTTAACGATTTTGAATTGCTATTGTTTTTTAATATTTCAACCTTATCATAATGGCCGAATCAGTAAACAAAAAAATAAAATTGTCAAAGAAAGGAAGCGGAAGGAGTTTCCAAGATTGGTGGACTGAAAAATATGGCGTTATTGATACGAACGACAAAGCTCTATGCATCCTGTGTAGTGAAACAGTTGTGAGCAGAACTTGGAATGTGAAAAGGCATTTCGACACTAACCACCAGTGGCTTCTATAAAAAAATGAGCAAGAACGTAAAGAATATATATTGCGAATGTTAAAAGATAAACATTCTCAATCAGACAATTTACTTAAATTTGTAAGTGGGCCTTCAAATTTAGTGTCTGCAAGCTTCAGTATTTCACATACTACATATTGTCCAGCATGGCCACTCACTTAGTGATGGAGATTTCGTTAAGGAAGCTTTTATGAAATGTGCACCATTTTTATTTGATGACTTTCAAAATAAAGCAGCTACTGTATTATTCAGCGTATTAATGAATTACTAATTAATAGAAATACTGTTAAAGACAGAGTGATGAAGATGAACTCTGATATACTGTAGAAAATCAAGTGAAAAAAGACTTAAATGCATGTGATTTCTTTTCTATTTGTCTCGATGAGACCACCGATGCTACGTCATCGGCTCGATTAGCTATTATTGCTAGATATCCCAGTGGCAATGTAATATATGAGGAATTACTTAAGTTAGAAAATTTGCCACTGAATACAACAGGAGCAGATATATATGAGGTTGTTGTTAGAATGCTTCGTGATAAACAGATAGATATGTCAAAAATAGTGTCAGTTACGACAGATGGTGCCCCAAATATGGTTGGACGAAATGTTGGATTTGTGAAACATTTTACAGAAATTGTTGGTCATCCGCTTGTATGCTTTCACTGTATTATACATCAAGAGGTATTGTGTGCAAAGGTAGGTTTAAAAGAAGTTAATGATGTAATGGCAATTGTGATAAAAATAGTCAATTTGATAGCTTCACGGGCTTTGCACAAACGAGAATTTATGTCACTGGTAAATGAAGTTGATTCAGTTTATAGTGGATTACTTATGTACATATAATAATGTGCGATGGTTAAGTCGCGGTAAGGTACTTGAACGTTTTGTGGAATGCTTAAATGAAATCAGGCTATTTTTAAATATGAAAAATATAGAACAGTTTCCTCAATTAACTGATGTGGCTTGGCTCAGTAGACTTATGTTTTTCACTGATCTGTCATTACATCTGAATGAACTCAATATTAAATTACAAGGTTTTGGAAAAACTATTGATGTAATGTTGTTTGGCTTGATCAAAGGCTTTGAAAGCAAGCTCAACATTTTTAAACGTGACTTGGAAAGTAGAAGTTATAAGTACTTTCATAGGTTGAAGAAACATTTTGATGAAATGAAGTGCCAAGACAGAGACGACTTGGAACAAGCTCGAGAACAATTTGTTGAAATTTTAAACTATAATTGAGCAGTTTTCAACAAGATTTGTGCAGTTCAGAAAGTTAGCAGGAACAATAAATTTTATAAAATATCCTGATAAAGCTGTTTTTACAAATCTGAAGTTAGATTTGTTTGAGTGGTTAGATTTAAATGACTTTGAAATGCAGTTAGCAGAATTCCAATCCAGCTCTATTTGGAAGCAAAAGTTTATTGATCTTAGATCTGAGTTAGAAACACTCGAGCGAGACCGCTTGCAGGGATCTGTGAATAATAATTCTGACAATGAAATTCTGAAAGTGTGGAACTGGATCCCGGAAACTTTTGACACTCTTAAAAGACTTGCCAAAGCTATACTGACAATTTTTTCATCAACTTACTCCTGCGAAACTTTGTTCTCAACTTTGAATAACATCAAAACGGACAAGAGAAACAGATTGGTTGATGATGTCAGTGCTGCTTGTGTAGCATTAAAATGTACAAATTACACACCTGCTATAAAAGAGCTTTCTTCAAGAGTACAGCAACAAAGAAATCACTAAATAAAAGGTAAAATTGTAGTTTTATTTTAAAACATTTTATTGTCATTTATTTTTATTTTTCCTCTATTGTTCAAATGAGCTAGAATAGATATTTTTATCATTACAATTGCGATGTTCCTTTGATAACAGTGGTCGTTTACGTATGTGAAACGCCACTTGAATATGATCACGAAAATTTGTAATTTTTGACACCCAGGGTTGAAAAGGTTCGCCATCACTGGACTGTAGTGGATAGCATATCTGACCGGCAATCGGATGATCCCAGGTTCGATTCCCGGGTGGTACCTTATTTTTCATTTGTTCGTTCTCCCTCCTCATCTTGTGCGGGACGCTCTTCTACACAAGCGTCGTTCTTTACATTAATTATACTGTGTGTTGTTTGCAGTTAAAATGTATATATGTACGGCATGCGAAGGTGCCCCCTCAGGGCATTGGTTTCTGCTCTGTGTAGGAGAATTACGACTTCTGATTGATCGAGGTCCATGGTGTAGTGGATAGCATATCTGACTGGCAATCGGATGATCCCGGGTTCGATTCCCGGGTGATACCTCATTTTTCATTTGTTCGTTCTCCCTCCTCATCTTGTGCGGGACGCTCTTCTACACAAGCGTCGTTCTTTACATTAATTATACTGTGTGTTGTTTGCAGTTAAAATGTGTATATATATATATATATATATATATATATATACACACACACAGGGTGTCCCATAAGTCTGGAACCATAGGGTAAAATAAGTAATTCATGTTTTTCCGTTTATGCGAGTGCCCATAATGTCTTTGAGTAAGGAAGAACGCATCCAGGTAATTCTGCTCGTAGGAAATCGGAGTCAGAAGGAGGTCGCTGAGGAATTTAACAGATTGCATCCGGACCTCGCGCCGATAACACACAACTGTGTCGGCAAGCTTGTAGCAAAGTTCAGGGAAATGGGATCCATAGGAGATAAATCACGCAGTGGACCTCCGAGGACATCCACCGACGATGACACAGCCGCTACCATCCTCGTTCATTTCACAAACAGTCCCCAAAAGTCTCTTCCGCGTTTTTATTGCCGTTTTTATCATTTTGCCCTATGGTTCCAGACTTACGGGACACCCTGCATATATAATTATTTATATATATATATATATATATATATATATTAGTGCGCTCATACGTATTCGTACGGAGAAATATTTCAGTTATATTCGTCCTTATCTTTTATACCATGCATAGGATAGTTATGAAAAGTTTACGTTCGTTTCGAAAAATTTAACAAATAAAGAAATTAGTTTAACTCCAACATTAATGTAAAGTATCAAAGAATTTGATGAAGATAAAAAAGTTGAAATGCAAAAGTTTTCGCACATTTATTTACAAAATTATTTAATACTTTGTGTTTCCAAATTTTGCTTGAATAACTTCAATGATTTGTTGTGTATATTTTTCTACGAGGTTTCAACATCTCTCAGAAAATTTTAACCCATTCTTCTAAAGAAAATTGTTGCAATTCATTCAGATTCGAAAGGTTTCTCTTGCGGATAGACTTTTCAAATCAAAACATAAATCCTCAATTACGAGTAAACTAAGATCTGGGCTTTGACTGGATCCCCGAGAAGCTTGAAATTCTTTTGTTGAATCCATTTCATGGTGGCTCTTACTTTTATTTTGGATTATTGTCTTGTTGCAGTACAGTACTCCGTTGCCACCCATTCGCAACTCCCGAATTGAAGACAATACATTTTCTACTAAAATTTCCTGATATTTCTTTGAATTTAAAATCCGTTGATGACAACTAGCTTTCCAGGATCGGAAGTGCTAAAGCACCCCCAAAGAAAGAAGTACACTACTACCACCTAGGTCCTAGGGCATGGTTAATAAATACTTTTTAGGAAAAGTGATGAATGTTGAAATTTTCTAATGAATCAGTGATTAACTGATTAAAAATTATTACAAATTAAATACTTCTGAAAAGAGTAAGAAAGACCGAAGAAAACATTTTGCTCAAACATTTAGTTTGCTTTAGTTCAAGAAATCAGGCATGGGCTGATTAGACAGTTTATACATGCAAAAAGGTGCCAAATTCAAAGGATACATTACAAAATTTAAGGTAAAATGATACTGAAATTATGAGGAAAATTAATCATTTCCCATCATTTTCTAAAAATATATTTTTTTTAATTAATTAATGATTAAATTCGAAACAATGATTAACTGATTAATCGGAACCATGCCCTACCACCACCATGTTTAACCGTAGGAAGGATGTTTTTTCCTCGAATGCAGTGTGATTTTCGACAAACATACCGTTGCTCATTGTTTCCGAATAATTCAATTTTGGTCTCGTCTGTCCAGAGAACTTTCTCTCAAAATGCAAATTCATTATTTTGATGATCCTTGACGTACTTTAAACGAGCTTTTTTGTGCGCTTTTCGTAGCGGAGGCTTTCTTCGGGCAACTCTTCCATGCAGATCATTCTTTCTGTACGACGTACAGTAGAGGGATGGACATCGATCTTAGACAGTCTTAATGTTTGGCAAATATCATCCGCAGCCGCTCGTGGATTCGCAGCAGCCATTCTTTCAATCTGCCTAGTTATACGTTCTAAAATCTTGGAAGGTCGTTCACACCTTGTTAGAGTTTCGATTGTTCCAAAGCCTTTCCATTTCTTTATAACTGCAGCAACCCTCGTAAATGGAATTCGAAGTTCTTCTCTCTTCCTATAACTCTTTCCAGATTCATTAGTAGCAATGACAGATCTCTTAAGATACGTAGACAACTCTTTACCACGACGACCCATTGCTTACTAATGGCTTGTACAGTCATCCGTCTTCCATAAAGATTCACAGAGAAAATTCTAGAATTCAGAATTGTCAACAGTGTCTAATCAATAAACACCCAACAAGTGATACAAATTTTAGATCACCTGAAGATCAGGGCCCTCAGCCTTTTTTAGTTAGCTTTATAAGGCTAACTAACGAAAATATCACGACCTAACCTAACCAATCGTCAAGGGCGTACAGTTGACCTAACGATTGGTTAGGTCAGGTCGTGATATTTTCGTTAGTTAGCCGTATAAGGCTAACTAAAGAAGGCTATGGGCCCTGATCTTCAGGTGATCCAAAATTTTAAATTCTTCTAGCCTAAGGTGGGCACACAAAGTATTAAATAATTTTGTAAATGTACGAAAACTTTTGCATTTTAACATTTTTTTTATTTTCCTCAAATTCTTTGATGTTTTGCACTATACAGTATGTTGGCGTTAAATTAATTTTTTATTTGTTAAATTCCCCCCCCCCCCCACACAAAAAAAAAGACCGATAAACTTTTCATAACTATCCTATGCATGGTATAAAAGATAAGGACGAAAATAACAAATATTTCTCTGTACGAATACTTATGAACGCTACTGTATGTATATTTTTTACATTTACACAGTTCGAAACACTCCTACTGACATCATTCATACGACGTTCAATGGAATATCGTAGAGCGATTTTAACGAATTGGGTATTCATAGTTTTGCCCTACATTAAAATTTGATAAAAAAGTTATTTTTAGGCGATAGACTTTATATATACATTTAAAAATTTTATAGGCCTCTTATACCGAAGAAATAAAAAATATACTCTTTTGAAACTAAAAATAATATTAATTCTGTTGGGACCCTGTTGTACAGGGTTAGGTTATAATTGTTTGTATGAAACCTCGTATGAAGTTATTCCTTTTTTTTTTTTTTATTTATTTATTTTGTTTATTTATTTTGGACAGAAAAATACCGAAATAAGAAATGAGAAATTTTATAAATCTTAAGTTTAAATTTTCGTCTTAAAATTGTTGTTTTATAAGTTGTTATAAAATAGGAATTTTAATTTTATATAAAAAACATTTATTAAAGTTTATGGCAATTAAGACTGAGGGAAAACAACTTAGAATAAGGCCCATTCAAAGCATTTATTTATTGGTTAAGATTCGGTAGAACACATCCACCAAACTCTATATTAATATTTATACAGTTAGATAGAGCGAAAAAAACCAAGAATACTTCATTCTATACTAATTTTGGCGGAAATTCCTATTTACTGAGATATTTATTTTTTAAATTATTAAATTTTGTACCCATTATTCACTAGTCAAACCATCTCGTCGAGTGACGTATGTAGTCATGTTGTTATTAGCTAATCAGCGGCTGCCCCATTGTCACGTGATACCCCCGCGCATGTCCGGCGGCTGAAATTTGAATTCAACAGTCGCTTTAGAATGGCTGTGTGTGATGCGAGTAGTATAGCCGCAAAAGGTTAGAGTGCATGAATGTTGCAAGTGATTACGTAATGTTGCAAAGGGGGTGGGAGTGTTGCAAAAAACCCAAAGGGGGATGCTGCAGATGCAACAAGGAAAACTTGGAGGCGGCGTTATCCCCCAAGAGAAAGGAGAGAAAGGAGGAGAGAAAGAAGGAGAGGTGTTCACCTGGCAGGAGCCAAGTGCATATTAAGACTTCAGCCGAGTAGGCGTTGTTTTATAGGCTCCTAATCAGCCAGTTGGCTTAGAAGGCGTAAATGGCTTGAGTTGCCAGATAGCGCCATGTATTCAGTTTGTGCTATATATTTAATTCTAATCGAAGACTGAGTTGCCAGATACCAATGTATACATTATTATATACGCCTAATCAGCCAGTTGGCTTAGAAGGCGTAAATGGCTAGAGATGCCAGATACCACTTTTTAGCATTGCCAGATACCATTGTATACATTATTATAGACTCCTAATCAGCCAGTTGGCTTAGAAGACGTAAATGGCTTGAGTTGCCAAATAGCGCCATGTATTCAGTTGCCAGATACCACTTTTTAGCATTATTATGGTGAGTTGTCTCACTAAACAATTAAAAGATTTCGTGCCATGTATTCAGTTGCCAGATACCACTTTTTAGCATTGTCAGATACCATTGTATACATTTAGAATTCCGCTAGTAGGTTTAGAAGGCGTAACATGTTATAATTAGAATTAAGTAAAACAACATTGCATCATTCTTTTTATTATAAATATATAGAAAATAAATATACATTTCAATAATAAGAAATATATACACACACACAATTATGGAGATATATAGAAAATAAATATACATTTCAATAATAATTGAGGAATATGCATATAATCAAAAAATATATACACACACAATTATGGAGATATATAGAAATAAATATACATTTCAATAATAACAGGAATATGCGTATAATCAAAAAAAATATATACACACAATTATGGAGATATATAGAAATAAATATACATTTCAATAATAATAGAAATATGCATATAATCATAACAGTACAGGAGAAATATCAAGCAAAATATATAATTACATTTCACTTTTTTTTCAAAATACTAAACTCGCACTTAATCGAGTTTACAATTACATCATTATTGCTCTGCATTACGCAGTATACGCGGTTTAATAATATTTCATCGCTTAAAGTATAGGGAAAACTGTATTCGATATGAAGGGCTTTCATATCGTTCAGTACTATTTTTGTTCCACTTTACAACCGGTTGGTAAATCATCTTTAAATACGTCTAGAATACAATCAAAAGCACGCACAAAGAGTTCATCGTTAGCTACATTATTAAACACAAGTTTATAAACACGCTTTTCCAATCGAGGGTTTATTTCTACCGACTCGAGCTTTTCAATCGTGAACTCACTCAACATAGCGGCAATTGAAATAATCTTCTAAATCGTTACGACAACTGCGCGTTATATAAAGAAATAGTTCTTCAGGGTGAACGGTGTAGGTGAGCTCAGCCTTGTACCGATCAATTGCTTTGTACCAAAGTTCATGGTATTTCAAAGAGTCTAAACTTTTTAAATAAACGTCCAGCTCTAGACCATTCTCACCCTGTTCAGCCCTACACTCAGTAAACCCGTCGAGCAGAGCGGTGTATGCGTATTCAAGTACTGTATCAAAATAAAGCATATCCGTAACACGCGCGTCTAATATAGGTTTCAGCTTGCGGAATCCGACGATTTCAAACATTCTGTCGAGGATGAAACGGTTTCGCGTAGGAACAAGAGCGTTATTATCAGAAGCATTCTTCCACATCAGCCGTATATCAATGCACGGCCGATCGTTATTTATACATAACGTACATACAACGGCGTATGAGGGTGCGTCACTAATCTGCTCTCTTCTTGTACCTACGTTAGCAGGTATTTTATAACGATCTTCACTCCACTTCTCAACTATCACGAAGATTCTACTCATCTCCTCGACACTTAAATAAACCCGTTTGTTTGTTTGTCTACATTCCGTTTCCAGTACATAGCTAACGGTACCGGATTTACGCCTGAACACGTGCAACGATTTCGTCACGGACACATCGTACGAGGCGTTGAGAATGCTGCTCAAAGGAAGTTCCATCGTATTCGAGGAGCGCACGTCCACTCGGTTCAAGCTCTGAGATAACTATGAGCCGTGTGAGGCACGCAGGTAGGCAGGAACGGTTCGACGGGCGGCTGACTCGATGATACGTGAATGGGCTTGTTCGTATGATCCGCGAGTCGCACCGAATTGTTACATATTTGTTTTTCCGGTACAAGAATTAATTTCATCACTACCAGCCTACGCACCAGACAGTTTACCTCAGGGTAAGAACTAGGCACATTTTATGTTTTACTAAACATCTTCACACTCCGGCGCACTATTTGAGAGGAACATATGCTCATATTTTTCCTTTCTGCTCATCAAACGATACTCGTCTCTAAAGTCTGTTAAAAACTCACGCAGGGCACTAGCCACAACCTCACTACGAACCTCATCATGATATACGTTAATATAGTGATAAAAATACTTAAGATTGTCCATGATCACGAGATTCACATTTTCAGTCGTAGGGTATGAGTAATCGACATGGTGTAGCATGACGTAATACCGCTTGTCACACCACCCATCCGCAAGACTCATTATCCATACCTGCTGCTTCTCTTCTGCACGCGTTGTTTCTTTTACTTCACGGTATATGTGAGACTTTATAAAGTTTAGCTCTGCAGCATACTTCAGCACATCGTCTGTGCAACGAAAGCCTTCAACGTCTCACCAGAACATCCGTAGAGTATTTGTACATCTTGGAACTTCGCACAATCCAATGTGGTTTTAAAAGAGGCATAGGAGGGAGGAATAGGAAGTTTTTCGGTATCCACCACATCCTGGCACTTTGCTGAATACCATTTCATAAACGTTGTACAAGCAATATTAAAGGTAGCCATTTGAATACACGTCTGATTTCTTCTGAATACACGTCTGATCTCTGGGCTTACTGCAGTCGACTGACCACGCAGGGACTCCCAGATAGTAGCATGACTCACGGTCTTACAGTGGGCGGAGCTTAGAACTTTCACCTGCGCGCACACACACACACACACACACACACACAAAGGAGAAAGTGAAACGCTAATTGAAACATGATTTATTTAATAAACGAGATATTCAAGTTATATATATATTTACAAATACGATTTAATAAACGAGATATTCAAGTTATATATATATTTACAAATACGTGTAATAAATCAATAGATACGATTATATACAAGACAAATACGTGTCAGTTAACAATAGAAGCATCAAACGTTATGGTATCCAAAGGGTACGGTATCATAGGTACCAGGTAACTGGTAACGTTTCCTATAGGTGTTACGGCACACCTTCGTACCCCTAAGTTCCTTCACGCCCCCCAGCTTCTGCGCCCGAAAATTGTGGTGCCTACAATTAGTTGGGGAGGTCGTTCGCCCTCATCATCGTCCAAACACACTAGATCCTTCAACGATTCAAAGTTAACAACCCGCCGATTCGCATGGTTGAGCGTAATACCCTTTGCCTTCACGATATATTTCATTCCTCCCCCACCCTGACCCGTACCCCATAAGTTTTAGGTCCTGTTGAGACAAAAGAGTCGGCGTATGCGTTGTCCCCATACTCATCCTTGATCTCATCAGTGAGCTCGCCGAGGAACTCCCCAATAGCGGGCATGTATTCACCCTCCTCTCTGTGAATATCACGCTATCTGTATCGGCATACAATACTCTCCGCCCAAGAGAATGCAATAGACCCCAAAGTTTTATACGGGCGTAGGCTGTTGTGAAGCTGGCCACAGGTATGTTTGTAACCCTTGAGGTATCTGTGGCCAATTCAGTGTTGTTGTACTTTATTATGTAAGTATTACCTACATTCACGATCTCCATGACCTCTTTATCGGGAGCATTGGCATAATCCCAGACATCACTATAACTTTGTGCCAAATGAATGTTCCCTTTGCCGGTATTCTGCGCAAATTTTCCCCATAGACTGTTTAGACACAACTTTGCACTAAAGCGCTTGCCAGGATTCTTTACAATTTGGACACGATCAAGTTGTATACCTTCGCGGTCGCGGTAACGTTGAATATAGGCAGACTTTTCATCTTCGGTATCAACTCCTCGCGGATACCCTGATGCCTCAACCTTATCCTTCAAAAAGGCGTTTATATATGGTGTGAAAAGGTTGGGTAGCTTCTGAAACCTCCACACCTCATGTATCTTCAGTATTCTATAACCATGGCGTACGGCTAGGGCCAGCTCAGGACTTGTATATACGCCTCTGATCTTACGCTGGTGGGGTATATGGTTACAATCGCCGTTATCCTCTTCCGCGCACTTCACGCACAGGGGAAACATGAGCTTGTCGTCGATAACGACAGGTAAGATTGGCATCCATAAATTGCGTGGGGGGAGTACGTCTACGAAAGAGAGCCCAAAGTAACGATCATTCAAATTTCTTGAAAATTCATTGATGGATGGCAGGTTAGGTCCCACCAGTTTCTCAGGAGCGCCCACGGGGTACGGATTGTTCTTCATCACGTATGGGTACAAAGAACAGAAATCGTAGTAATGGAGCTTCACACCCTCCGTAGGTGGAAAGTATAGTCTGAATGGATTTGTACGTCCTCCAAACAAGCTATCACCACATTTGAGAGGATCCAGCACCATTGAACGCTTGATCGTGTTTATTTCCTCACGGTACACCTCGTCTGTCTCCATCCGTGCATCATATTCATGCTCCCACAAGACTTTGTGAGTGAACTGTGATCCTATAAGTTGATCGCGGGTGCGGGTCCATGCAAGACAGTCGGCAGGAGATCTACCGTGGATATCTCCGGCGATTCCGCACTCAGGACGGGGGCATCCATGCCACCAGCAACCGTTAAAGGAGTACACAGTCTTCACACCAGTGACACGGTTTTCACTTAACCCATCAACCCAAAAAACACGTCCATTAATCTTAATGGGTACTTCACCCGTGTTGCGGGCGTGCTTTATGTATACACCTGTCTGTTGCTGTAGGTGTATGAGCCAGTAAATAGCCTTGTGTCCGTAACTGCGGGGGTTGTTTCGGTGAATAATGGCTAAGGTGTCTTTAGGCATGAAGTTATTCTTGAACACCGTAAAACATAATGATGCGATGGTGGTTGCGACTTGCAGCGATCGCATTTGAAACGGGCTATGTACATCCTTCTAAAGGCCTGGAAACATACTCTAAGCACGCGCACATCATTCACGCAATAACGCTCACATTCATCAGCTATATTATAAGGGTTACTTTCATTAAAACTGTTGTAGTATCGATCAAAGTCTTCACGTTCATCCATACAGTCAAAATAATGTTTGGGTGGTGGTGGGCCTACGTAGTTTAAGTCTCGCTGGTGAGGAAAGTGTAAGGGAAGTATCCTTTGGAAACTTCAGCTGCTACTCCCATCACCTTGGGTAGCTTTGCTAATTTACAAGGTGTGAATAATAAAGTGTCTTTAAATTGTACATTGCCTCTTATTTGCATCTGTATTAATTTGTTGCCTCTTTTCAATGGATCACCTGTAAATATCTCAGAGGATTCGTGTTCAAGCAACTCCTTATAAAGGAACTGCGTGTCAAACTTTGCCCCGTTATGGGCGAGAATATACACAGTCATTTTTTTGAACTTGTCGGCTAACTTGACAATATAGGACACAAATAGTTTCACAGGACTATCGCGGACATTCGTTTTAAAAACGTTTGTCCGTTTACCGCATTTGGGGCACTCGTCACATTCGATACCCATACACTCATCACAGATGGTCTGGCTCACAAGTAAATGTGGAATTACCTCTTTGGTTTCAGCGTTCGTATATGTTTCTATATCGTAGTATACAGTTATACAAGGGTTATTTTTAGGCTTAGCATCTTTCATATAACATACATGCTTTACTCCATCCGCCTTATATTCCTCCTGGCATGTAGGACAGTGAATTACGTCACACTTGTGCTTAAATTTTCCCCAATTATCCATTGTGTGAAACATACCACATTCACAGATTCTCATTTTCCTGCACGTGCCAATTGATTTATGGAAATCAAAACAGCTATTATTGAAAAATGTGCGTCTACACACATCACAGTCTCTCTTCTCAGTGTCAACTACACGGCTTTCACATTTGGTGCTTTTACACTGCTCACATACCATGTGACATTCTTTACAATGTCTCACAATATCATCCGCAAACTCGAGGCACCCCTTACACAAATCATGATGTCTCCCATATTTTCGACTTTTGTCATAACTCGCGTAAAGCCACCTTATATTACGGATGGGGAGATACGTTGTCCCTGACAATCCTAAAATAAGTAGGGGTCTTGTACGATCTCTCACACAGCTTTTAAAAACATACACAGTCCTACGACGATCATCCAGCCCAAATACAACTATACGGACATTCATTTCCTGTTCTACCCTTCTCAACTCTTCAGGACCCATATTACAGTCATATTCAGTAAATTAAGTTCACAGTCTACAGCTAGTTTACGGGCACGCTCCACGACCGTAGGCAACCAAATTTTTGGGGCCTGTGTATTTTGTACAGTAAACATACGTGCTAAGAGTACTGCTATAAAGCCGCAACCACGATCGACGTTTATATGCTTTCGGTAAATAGTCGGAGAATTGAAGTTAAGAGTATACGGTATGGCACTATGACCCGCAACACGGAATACACGATCAATATTTACCGTGAAGTTGTCCATATTAAAGGCTATACTACTTTGGGCGGCTTGCATTATACGTCCTAATATATATTCTACATCTTCAGCCGCCAAACGTCTAAATGGCACTATCACCCAATAATCGTCTACATCACCGTCATCTGACCCGAATCCAAAGGACAGACTCGTCCTGACTTCACGCTCGTCGCGATTCTGAAGAGCAAACTCTACAATACGCTGTACAACCCGGCGTAGCCCGCGCTCAATTCCATTGCTATACATGGCTCTAGGGTCGACCCTGACTCTATACCGATTTCTAGTCAAGGCTGGGGTGGGGGCTGCGGATCGCACCAATTCGATCGTTATATCATCCTCAACAGAACGGGGGGCTGTGGCGGATGAATTAGGGGATATATTAGCGGAAGGTGCTGATGGGGGGCCTGTTGCGTAGGAGGTTGAGGGTTGGGGATCTATTATTGTAGACTTAACAGAACGGGGGGCAACTGTGGCGGATGAATAAGGGGATATATTAGCGGGAGGTGCTGCTGGGGGGATTGTTGCGAAGAGGTTGAGGGTTGGGGTTCTATTACTGGTGCAACAGGCGCGTATTTCGGTCGCTTTATACCTGACGTGGGGTTCTCATACCTCCGCTTTGGACGTGCTACCGGTATCGCTGGTGAGGGTTCGTTGGCAGGGGAGGAGATCACAACTACACTGTCGTCGAGGTCATCCGTAATGTCAATGATGGGGTGCTCTACCTCATCGTCATTCACGGTTCTGTGGGAGAAGAAAGCAAAATATAAGGAACAGCACTCAAAATTTGTAATATTTTGTAAATGACCCACTTAGGAGTGTGACGTGTTAGAAATGGACTCTGTAGAAAAATTCAGATTCACGAGCCCATCCACATGTATTATATCTGGACCTACAGGATGTGGTAAAACTGTGTTTATGCTTAAAATCATTAAAGAAAAGGGAGAGATGTTCTCGAAATTTGTGCATAAAGTTATATGGTGCTATTCGACGTATCAATCAGTGTTCAACGAGTACCAAGATGATATTTTGTTCCACAAAGGCGTATATGACGTTAATTCGTTAAAGGGAAATGAACATACAATCATTGTAATTGACGATCTCATGTTGGAGATGGATAAAACGTTTGCCGAGACATTTACAGTATTCTCCCACCATCTTAACATAAGCGTGTTCTTCATCAATCAGAATCTATTTTTCAAAAATAGATACATGCGCGATGTGTCGTTAAATACGCAATATCTAGTCTTATTCGCGCAACGTAGAGATGTATCACAAATTGGGGTATTAGCCATCAAATGTTCCCGAATCAGCGTAAGGAGTTTTTGGAAGTTTATAAAGAAGCTACAAGCACGCGTTACGGATATTTGCTTTGCGACCTTCATCCGCGAAACACGTTTAGAGTGCTTCTGCGAACGAATATTTTCCAAACGAGCCTGAAACGGTGTATATTCCAGAATGACAAAGAGACTAAAGAAATACCGTGAATTAATAAAAATCTATCATCGACTGCCCCGGGCAATGCAGCAGATGTTTATTAAAAATATCGACGCCGACTTTTTAAAATGCATCTGTGAAATCTGTCTTAACGTTATAAATTGCAATGTATCAATGAAAACCCTCAGAAGGCTCGCCTACGCCGCTACAAGAACATAATACGTGCACTCGCTCGTAAAAGTCAAACTGTAGCGAAGAAAAAACGAATTATTGTACAAACAGGAGGGTCATTTCTCCCCATCTTATTTTCAGTTTTGGGTCCTTTACTGACTAGATTAATATAATGAAGAAAGTGGTAGTGATTCCCCACGAGGTGTACGCTTCACTGCAAAGGAATCCAGACACGGATCTAGATCCCCGTAAAAGCAGACTTAAAAGAATGGAAAGCGAATTGCTAGCCCTGTTAAACAGTGAAAAAACACCTGATGAGAAAAGAATCTTATACCAAGAAGCTCTGCAGAAATTTCTTCACGAGTACGAAAATTATAAGAGCCCTACAGAGATTCTGTGGTTATTAGGCACAGCATGGGGGACGATGGACATGGCGACATAGGATCTGTGCCCGACGATACAGCTGACCAACCAAAAAGATTAGCCACACAACATATCGAACATGTATTAAAAAGCACCCTCCCACATACATTGATGAGTAAAGGCTTAAGTCTTTATAATCTATTGAATGAGGATCCAGCCATACAATGGACCGATACAGGCGAGATCATTGTGGAAGGATCAAAGGTACAGGGATCGAATATCGTAGACATTGTCCATGATCTGGTGAGAAAGTGGGATAGGCCATCACCATCAGGATGGAAGCATATTAAAGCAAGACTACAACAAATAAATGTCCCTAAAACGTTGATAGGAAATCTGAACAGGTTAAAAGACTTGGAACATGCAACGCATGTGACACAATTGAAGGCGCCGTCACCCCCGGCGGTAACACCTTTGAAGAGGAGCAAGCAGAGGTTAAACCAACCCTACCCACGTGCCTCTAAAATACGCAAATGGCTAACGTATTAACTAAACGCTATTATGACATTTCTACCCCATCCTCTTACGGCGGCGTAGATAGACTGTACAGAAGTGTTTACGGAGTAGGAAAAAAGATGTTGAAAGATTTTTGAGGGAGCAGGACGCTTATACGCTTCATAAGCCTGTGAGAAAAGGTTTAAAACAACCAAGACAACGGCTTCCTCGATTGATTCTATTTGGCAAGCAGATTTAACAGACATGCAAAGATATTCTGTGTATAACGATGGTTACCGCTACATTCTATTCATAATAGACGTATTCTCTAGATATCTGTGGCTAGTTCCTCTGAAAAATAAATCACCTGAAACAGTTGCTAAAGCCACCAAAACGCTAATGTTAAAAGAAAACAGGGTTCCTGGCTATTTTTGTACGGATATGGGGAAGGAATTTATAGGCCGTGCTTTTCAGAACATGTTGACAGAGTTTAATATCAGCTATTACACAACCAATTCTATACATAAGGCTTCTTTAGCTGAAAGAGTTCAGCGCACCATAAAGGAACGCATGCACCGTTATTTTACACATAAAAACACACAGATTTCTAGACATTCTGGAATCATTGGCATCATCCTACAACCGCTCACACCATCGCACGATTGGGACAACACCTAACGAAGTTTTAGAAAGAGGTACGCTCCCGAGGAGAGATGGAACACCAACACCACACTCGGCGCGCTTCAAAATCAATGATTATGTAAGGCTGTCGCGTTCGGGGAACAAATTCGCAAAGGGTTTTGAGCAAGGATGGACACGCGAGATTTTAAAGTTAGGGCTATGAGACCTAAAGGTGAGATAATGATGTATTACATTGAAGATTTGAATGGGGAAGAAATCTCAGGAGGTTTTTACCGCGAGGAAATGCAGAAAGTTGCGTTTAATTTAGGAAAAAATGTGTTTAAAATTGAGAAAATTTTAGGAAGCAAAGGTTCAGGAAAGAGAAAAATGTACCTGGTGAAATGGCTAGGGTACCCAGAAAGCTTCAACACCTATATAAAAGCTGATGCAATAATGAAGCTTAAATAGTATGCAACATGGCTCCTAACCATTTCTACGTCACACTCCCGTCCTCCTCGTCCCTGTCTGTACACCCTAACAACACACTAGCCAACTTTGTAACAGAGCTCCACGGGCACATTGAATTGGGTCGTGATTCGTATGAGGAGGGATATGCGAAATTCAGCTGGACACCATCTTTTTAAATATTGAACATAAAGAAACCGTTTTTACGATTCTTAGAGACATTGACGAGTGTGAAAAAGCTGGGGTAGCTATGGATGAAACTATGCGTATCGCTCGGACTAAGATTGCACGGTATTACAGTACAGAAGTAAGACTAGGACCGGGTCAATATGGTTCGGCCGAGGATGTTGTGAGAGGCTTAAACGTAAGTTTAAGAAACTCAAACCTTACGAATGATTTAGTATACGAAATCGTAAACAACCCTGCACATACACTAATCCTAAAATCAAAGACTAACAGACGTATTAAAGACCATAGAAAGTTCCAAATTCTAACCAATGGCCGATATAGCGCAGTCTTCCAAAGAGACACATTTCACGAGACACAGCATGACTTGTCCAGATTAATGTATCAATTGAAGATGGAGAAATTGGCTGAAAGGTCCCCAGACATGTGCTATATTTACAGTAATATAGTGGAGCACCAGTTTGTTGGGGATACCCAGGCACGCCTGCTGCGCATTGCTCACATCCCCAACCATAGAGGAAGGAGTTTGAGTATTACATATGACAGACCCCATTATGTGAATGTCGCAACTAATTTAATAACCAATATCTCAATATATATAAGAACGATTGAGGGTGAAAACTTCCCATTCGGTAACGGGAGCTTAACAGTGAAGCTACACTTTCGACGCACTGAGTTATAATGGATAGAAAGCCTTTCACCGTCTATCGAGGGGTGAGATACCAGCGCGGTAGTGGACTTGGATCCATTTTTTCATCCATACTACGTACGGCTGTTCCTTTGCTGAAGAGGGGTGCCAGATACCTTGGAAGGAAAGCGCTACAATCAGGTTAACACTGCAGAAGACATATTGGCCGGGGCTAAACCTAAAGAAGCTCTAAAAAAATTTAAAGCGTACACGGGACGAAATCATCAAAGATGCAAAGAGAAAAATGCGTGGTGGCGGGAAGAAGAAGAAGAGGGCTCCCCGGAAGAAGAAGGGTCACGTGGTATTAAACGTAAAAGGCTATCAAAAAAGAAGTGCTGTAAGCGAATGAAACCTATGGTTGACCACTTTTTTGACTGATATAAGCTAAGGACATTGATCTCATGAATCATAGTTTGTTTACCACTTGTCGAGAGAGGAGTCACTATTTCGCCATGGCACGCTTCATCCACCCATGTAGTTCACAATGCTGTAAATCGGAGCTGTCCCTTTTTGAGCTGCCTCCAACCCAAGTTTCTATTGAGCACAGTGACTTTATTACAATTAACCCTTTAAACACAATTAGTTCCCCGAGTGCACCTATAGAATTCGTGATACCCAGCTCAGGCCCTTACTTTTTTGATCCAAGCTGTGTGCACATGTACGCTAAGCTACGTATAGCCCATTCTGATGGAACGGTCTGCGATGACAAATATGCTGTATACCCTGAAACAAACTTTCTGCACTCCATATTCAACCAGTGTGACGTATATTTAAATCAGACCAACATATCGGCAGGCACGGGGTACTATCATCTACGAGCCTATCTGGAAAATGTCCTCAACTTTTCCAAAGAAGCGAAGGCTACCTTTTTAAGTGCCGAGGGATATTATCAAACTAAAGATGAAAAGTATAAAGGACAAATTTAAAAATTCTAAAAAGAAAATATACGAGTGTTTTGGACGGTTGCACACAGATTTCACTTTCCAGGAGAAGTTGCTTGTCAACGGGGTGGATATGAAAATAAAGCTCACCCGCACGAGTCCTGAGATCTGCTTAAATCTGGATGCTGATCAAGAAGAGGGTGCAAAGCCCGTTGTGGTTCACATTATGGACACATACCTCCGCGTACGGCGAGTGAAATTAAGTTCACCAAAACAACTAGAAATTGAGAAAAATTTACTAAACGCTACAGTGAAATATCCTATTAACAGAGTGCAAATCAAACTATATACGGTTCCTGCAGGGTTGGCATCGAAGCAGATAGAAAACATTGCCCTGGGAAATCTTCCTAAAAGGATATTAATCGGTATGCAGGACCATGCTTCGGTGAATGGAAAATATAAAAAGAGTGCCTTTAAATTCGAGAATTTCGGACTTAAAAATATAACTCTATACGTTAATGGCACTGCTTTGGGTGGAACAATGGGTACGGACTATTCATCAGACGCTGTGTTACCTCTTTGTGCCAGAGCCTATAGTAATCTGACCCATATTGCAGGTGATTGTGATGAGCTTGGTAATGGGGTAACGCAGGAAGAATTCATTGATCAATTTAACCTTTATCCGTTTGACATTACACCTGACTTATCTGCTAGCGTAAATACCCATTTAACCCCACAGCAGAGCGGAAACATCTCAGTGCGGCTGGAATTCGCCAAGCCTATAGACGCTCCTATTAGTGTACTAGTATATCTCGAATCGCAAGCCCTAATAGAAGTAGATAGATTTAGGAGCGTTATCACTGACTTTTAAAATGGATGCTAATACACTTCAGAAAGTAATGGAACGAGTCACACGTTCCAAATTTATCGGCGTGTTTGCGAAGAATGAAACATTGAGTTTGCCAAGTACGCGAGAATGCGGTAGTCTTATTGTGAACACAGATGTCATCGGTAATGAAGGGATTCATGGATCGCTGTCTATTTTAAAAATAGACAGCGCCTGTACTATTTTGATTCACTCGGTACTCAACCCTGGAGTGACCCTATTATTGTAAAATTTCTCGCTCAGTTACATATTCCCGAAGTTGTATGGAACCCATTTCGTATACAAGGATATTTTAGTAATGTTTGCGGAATGTACTGCGTCTCATTTCTCACGCATATGTCATGTGATAAAGAATTTATAAATTTTTAAATTTATTTGACCCGTGTCCACACTCGCCGAAACGATGAAATGGTATGCAGACAGATAAAAATCCGTTTTCCAATTGTACGTACTCGTTGTATAGTATAATGTTTTTGTTCGTATATTTGTAACGGTATATTCTGTAGTTGGTTATTGTACTGATTTCTTTCATTTAATAAATTTATGAAAATATATTGTGTCTTCTTACCCCAAAAAGATCGAAAAACACTTACATTATTTCGGTGTGACATTGCTGACTGATCAGTATATCCTCCGTATTCATGACACGAGATTCTTCAAAAGATTGTATAACACGTGTCAAATCCTCATCGGACCTTAAAGGAATAATGTTCATTCTTTTAAAACATATACAGAGTATACAGGCAGATCCCCATTATGTGAAGATATCTTTGGTTCATTTAAGAGGAATAACATTGATTGCCATAAAAAATTTCGATTTTAGCATAATGGCGATAAGAGGTAAAACCAAATAACATTGATTGCCATAAAAAATTTCGATTTTTGGTGAGTATCTAAATGAAGTATTTGACGAGATACTACAACCCTCCATATATATATATATATAAAATCGAATTATAGACACTTACATTTCTATGGTAGTCCCTTGCGTCGGATTGTAAGGAGCGTCACTGCAAATATCTTCAACGGTTTGCGTTGGAAATAATTCATCACGGTCAATCGCGTTAAAAAGATTAATTGCAGTTAATGCTGCAGTGTCACTTTCTTCATACAAATCCGGGGAGACGTACAGGTCCATGGTGGAGGATGTGTGACATTGCTGACTGATCAGTATATCCTCCGTATTCATGACACGAGATTCTTCAAAAGATTGTATAACACGTGTCAAATCCTCATCGGACCTTAAAGGAATAATGTTCATTCTTTTAAAACATATACAGAGTATACAGACAGATCCCCATTATGTGAAGATATCTTTGGTTCATTTAAGAGGAATAACATTGATTGCCATAAAAAATTTCGATTTTAGCATAATGGGATAAGAGGTAAAACCAAATAACATTGATTGCCATAAAAAAATTTCGATTTTTGGCGAGTATCTAAATGAAGTATTTGACGAGATACTACAACCCTCCATATATATATATATATATATATATATATATATATATATATATAATCGAATTATAGTCACTTACATTTCTATGGTAGTCCCTTGCGTCGGATTGTAAGGAGCGTCACTGCAAATATCTTCAACGGTTTGCGTTGGAAATAATTCATCACGGTCAATCGCGTTAAAAAGATTAATTGCAGTTAATGCTGCAGTGTCACTTTCTTCATACAAATCCGGGGAGACGTACAGGTCCATGGTGGAGGGAATGATTATTCACTGACGCGAAAATAGCTACTGTTACTCCCAACTGAAAAATATCCCTTTTATATGCACAATCGCCAAGCTCCGCCCCAAAAGACCAGATGTTCGTAGTGATTGGTGCCAGTGTAGCTGGGTGGAGCTATGATGTGTACCAATCCGCTATAACGGGGCCGGACGACTAATGACATCTTTATATTTTCTCAAAGAAATATATCCTAATTATATTTTTAAAAAAGCATTCGGTTTCCGCGTTAAACTGTGGGTCTAAGGCGGAGTGAAAACCTTACCGTTGTTACAATTCGAGCTAGTTGTTATTATTATTAAAAGAGAAAATCATGCATGCTTTTCGGTCATACTACTGCCCGGATCAAATGATCCTGTTATTTTAAATCCGGTTCAATAATCCTGTTATGTTGAAATGTGGAAGAGTAAGCAACGACCCCCATCGACGAGATGTATTTCTGAATCCACGTTAAACTGGAGGTCTAAGGTCGGGTGAAAAGCTTACCAATTCGGCGAGAAAGAGTTAATTATTATTGCTACATAGAAAAAATCGTGCATTACGATGTTTTGTGGTCATACTACTGCCTCGGATCAAATGATCCTGTTATTTTAAATCCGGTTCAATAATCCTGTTATGTTGAAATGTGGAAGAGTGAGCAACGACCCCCATCGACGAGATGTATTTCTGAATCCACGTTAAACTGGAGGTCTAAGGTCGGGTGAAAAGCTTACCAATTCGGCGAGAAAGAGTTAATTATTGTTGCTACATAGAAAAAATCGTACATTACGATTTTTTCGGTCATACTACTGCCTCGGATCAAATGATCCTGTTATTTTAAATCCGGTTCAATAATCCTGTTATGTTGAAATGTGGAAGAGTGAGCAACGACCCCCATCGACGAGATGTATTTCTGAATCCACGTTAAACTGGAGGTCTAAGGTCGGGTGAAAAGCTTACCAATTCGGCGAGAAAGAGTTATTTATTGTTGCTACATAGAAAAAATGGTGCATTACGATGTTTTGTAAAAACAAAACTCTCTCTCTCTCTCTCTCTCTCTTTATATATATATATATATATATATATATATATATATATATATATATATATAGAAAGAAAAGAGCATTCGGTTTCCACGTTAAACTGTGGGTCTAAGGCGGAGTGAAAAGCTTTCCAATTCGGCGAGAAAGAGTTAATTATTATTACTACTGTTACAAATTACAGTAGTAATAATAATATATATATATATTGTATATATATATACATATATATATATATACATATATATATATATAATTGTGGGTATATCTAAGAAATGGAGTCAAGAGAGGTTTTGGTCGAGGTGACTGAAGAAAGGCAAAATTATGGTCAGAAAAAAAAAGCCTCTGGCAATTAGGTGATTCGATTTGGCCCAGATTGTCGGTATCCCTTTCCTCGTGTGTGTGTGTGTGTGTGTGTGTGTGTGTGTGTGTGTGCACGAGTTGTTCATATACAAACACAGCTGGGGAATGTACGAGCATGCTTGTTGGTTTTAATTCGGCGAAATTCAATTTATATATATATATATATATATATATATATATATATATATATAGGGTTGACAAATATACACGATTATTATGATTCTTTCTATATATATATAAACACAGATGGGGTCGAGCGTGTGTTTTGGTTAATTTCAACTTTCTTCGTTTCTTTAGAATTCGTTTTTTTTTCAATTTTCTTCGCAGGGGATTGGGGGGGAATGTACAAGCGTGCTTTTTGGTTTTAATTCGGCGAAATTCAATTATATATATATATATATATATATATAATTATATATATATATAAACACAGATGGGGTTCGACTGATTAACTATATAAATATATTGTGGTATTTTATATGGTTGAATCTTCCAATTGATTAACTATATAAATATATTGTGGTGTTTTTATGCTTTGTGCACACGAGTGGTTCATTAGTTTATTATATATACAAGCGCCGATGGGTGGGGGAATGACGATCGTATGTTTTGAATTGTTTCGCAAATTTTCTTTTCCGTTCGTTTTTCCCACTGATATTCGTGACTTAAATATTTATAATAAAAATTAAGTGTGTAAAAATTATTTATTTAATAAACAGAATTTAATTGGATTCATCGATTAACTACCGTCATATAAATATATATTGTGGTACACTATTTAAATGGATGATTAATATATGGTTTTAAATATTGCTATCTGGCAACTGAATACATGGCGCTATCTGGCAACTCAGCCAGAATAGAGGTTTATAAAAGAGTGAGAAGCTGATGACGGAGTCATTACAAGCTCGGCTCCCAGCTTTCTGGCCCTTTGGGAAAACCCCTTAGAGGCCTCTTAGGTTAGGTAAACGAAAATAGCTTGGGGGAGAACTCCGCCTCCAAGTTGCATGCCTTGCAATCAAAGGCAACTACTCTCTCTCTCTCTCTCTCTCCTTCAGGTGTACCCCTCCCCCCTTGCTCAGCAACTGGCTGATTCAGCCAACTGGCTGAGCCTATAAGACAACGTCTACTCGGCTGAAGTCTTAATATGCACTTGGCTCCTGCCAGGTGAACACCTCTCCTCCTTTCTCTCCTCCTTTCTCTCCTTTCTGGCCCTTTGGGGGGAATAGCTTGGGGGAGAACTCCGCCTCCAAGTTGCATGCCCCTTGCAACCCCGGTTGGCAACAAAGGGCCCTTTGGGGGTATTTTTTTATTTATTTTTTATTTTTTATTTTATTTTATGTTTTTTCCAACACCCCCCTTTGCAACAACCCCCACCCCCTTTGCAACACCAAATTTGCAACATTACGTAATCACTTGCAACATTCCTGCACTCTAACCTTTTTCGGCTATACTACTGATGGGTCCTGAATTCATTATGGGGTACCCATGCCCAGTTAGGTTAATTGAATGCCCGGTTAGGTCAACTGTATGTCCTTGACAATTAGTTAGGTTAAGTTGTTATTTCCCTTAGTTTTAACGAAAATAACTGGTTCTAACTGTACGCTCTTACGATTGGTTAGGTTAAGTCGTGATATTTTCGTTAAAACTAACGAAAATATCACAACTTAAACCTAACCAATTGTCAAGGGCATAGAGTTGACCTAACCGGACATTAAATTAACCTTTGTGGTATCCAACGCCATAAGTGATTATATTCGGAAAGGTAAGGTTGGGTCATTGTCGGGACCTGGAAAGGTAAGTAGTACTAGATTAGGTTACTTTTGCCGTGAATATTACTGAGGAAAATAGGTTTTTCTGATGCATTTCATGCTGTTTCAATTGATTCTGGCCTTTTTAGCCGACAATTTACCTCTTCTTCAAAGTCCTTGGGGGGGGGGGGGGGGTATCTCCATAACGGTGTATTTGCGCCAAAAATGAAGGTCAGATTCAGATGAAACAACATGAAATACACTAGAAAAACCTATTTTCGTCATTAGTTTGGTTGGATGTGTTCTACCGAATCTTTACCTATTTATTTATTTGTTATATACATACACATATGCATGTTTCGATTATTTTTCCCCCTTAATATTTATAGAAAAACTAATGTTGATACTGGTTGGTTCGTGTCCAGTAATTAGCCCCGAAATGAACTCTATAAATAATTTATCTAGCTAGGAGGGAGATATTATTAGGGGGGGGGCTGTATAGTAACCAATCTCTTGAATTAGTCACAGCAGCGATTCACACAAATTGACTACCATAGGCAGAGACAAAATCTATGACCCATAGGCGTAGACCAATGCGAAGGTTATCATTTTAACCTTTCAACTATAATCTTAACTTATACCCACCACCAGTGTAAGCAAAAATATATATACAGTACAATACATCAATCAAAAGGTATACATATACACAACAATAAACAGAAAAGTATATAAATAATATACCTATATAAGTTAATCCCGCCCTAATAACAGCGTTATAGAGCAGTGATGGCGAACCACTGACCCGCGGGTCTAGTACTAACCCACGAGGCAATTTTTAGTGACCCACGAGCTCTTATTTAAATAAAAGATGACTTTAATTTTTAATATTTTCTGCCTTACAATTTTAAAATTATTTTATTCTCCCACCGAAATAAACAGCTGATACACATTGAAACGTTTTCAAACGTATACGTTTAAAAACGTGTGTATATGTGTGATAGTTTTCAATTATCATCTACCGTTGCTCAACAGGAAAACCACTTTCTGATGGTGATTATTTAAAAGAAGCTTTTATAAACTGCTCACATTATTTATTTGAAGATTTTCAGAATAAAGATCAAATAATTAAACGTATTAATGAGTTGCCTGTGGCCAGAAATACGGTCAAAGATAGAAAAATTATCATGGACAAAGATGTATCTGATCAACTTTTATTGGATTTGGCAAATGCTGGAATGTTTTCAATTTGTTTGGATGAAAGTACAGATATCACATCACAGGCCCGTCTAGCAGTTATTACAAGATTTTATTCCGAAAATATAATGAAGGAAGAGCTAATTAAATTGATGACACTGCCTGAGAAAACCACAGGACAGGATATTATGAATGAATTGAAGAAGGAATTCATCCAAATGGGTATTAATTTCAGAAATATTGTATCTGTGACGACTGATGGAGCTCCGAGTATGATTGGAAAAAATGTTGGATTTGTTCAATTACTTATACAAGAAGTGAAACACCCTTTAGTTGAATTTCATTGTAATTTATACCAAGAAGCTCTTTGGGCAAAAAAAAAGTTTAAAATTATTTAAAAATGTGATGTCTCTTGTGACAAAGACTGTCAATTTTATAATTGCTCACGAGCTTAACAAACGTCAATTTACCAAACTATTAGATGAGGTTGACTCTCAATTTTCAGAGTTAGCCATGTATAACAATGTCAGATGGTTAAGTCGTGGTCAAGTTTTGAATCGCTTTGTTGAATTGTTAGAAGAAATAAGATATTTTTTGAATAAAAAGGAACATGAATATCCAGAACTGACTGACATGAATTGGTTGAATGACTTACATTTTTTCGCTGATTTCACATTGCATTACAATGCTTTAAATAAAAAGTTGCAAGGTCGCGGCTGTTGCATCATCAGTGTTTGAAAATATTAAAGCTTTTGAAAAAAACTAAATATTTTCTCAAAAGATCTGGAAGAAGAAAAATTGAAATATTTTTCATTATTGCAGAAACACTTCTTGACCTCAAAATATTTTGCAGACAATGAAGAAAATAAATCCGACGTGCTCAAAAAGTACTCTTCAATAATAATTAAGAGATGCCAGACAATCACTTTCAGAGAGGTTTTCACAATTCCGACAAATTGATGCAACATTTACAATTCATCCAATTCCCCCATACTATTCAATTTGAAGATCTTCAGTTATCAGCTTTTCATTGGTTTGACATTAGTAATTTAGAAATGGAATTAGTTGACTTCCAAGAAAGTGCAGTATGGAAGACTAAATTTATTGATCTTAATCTGAAGTTACAAGAAAAGGAATTGGAGTTGTCAATTTTGGGTGTAACCAGAGAACAACAATTAATAGAAAGAGTAAAGAATCTTATTCTTGCAGAATGGAACTCTACCAAATTCTTTGGTATCAATGAAAAAGCTAGCATTATCTCTGTTAACAATGTTTGGTTCATCTTATTCGTGTGAACAGTTGTTTTCCTCCATGAATTTCATCAAATCCACCACTAGGAATCCCCTTGGCACAGATATGAGTGCTGCATGTGTGAGACTAAAGACAACTAAATATAAACCTCGGATCAAAACATTAGCAGCTAAAATCTAACAAGAAGTTTCTCACTAAAAATAGTAAGTAAATAAATTATTGTGACCCAATTTCGTTTTTTTTTAAAATCAAAGTAACAAAAATGACCCGCCAGCAAAAAAGGTTCGCCACCACTGTTATAGGGCCAGCATAAATCAAAGGGGCAAATATATACAAAAGTAACAAATTAACTAGTGGAGACTTGCTCTTTAAAGCTTCTCTACACCAATTTAAACTATTAAATGTCATCTTAAATGGACATTAAAGATGAACGAATCTCAAATCAATCTAGAAATTTTATTTAATTCAACTCATATTTAAAGTAACAAGTAAATAACAATGAAATATGATAATTCAAATCAATAGCTAAATCAAGAAGCGAACGAATGCGACAAAACTTAAAAAGTCATCAACATGGAATGCAAACAACGACTGACTCTCTGGAGTCCCAAACGAATCAAACGACGAACGAATTGTCGTACCTTTGGCTTCTCCCAAAGATGTATAAAACTTCTACTTATTAATGGAGAAATTTTCTCGTAAGAAAAATAAAGTAGAATACATATATACAGTGGCGTACTAAAAGGGGTGCGAAGGGGGTGGTCCGCCCCGGGTGACAGCCAGGAAGGGGGTGCCATCGGGAGAGTTGAAATACCAGTACAAGTTTTCAAACCAAACGAAAAATTCGCCAAAGTAAGAAATTTTTTTTTAAAAATGTTCAAACTATTACAACAGCTTAATGTTAATTTCCACTATAAAATAAATTTGTATTTTTATTGGCAATACAAAATTTACAAACGAAAAATTAAATATTTGATAAAAATTACATCGAAAGGCGAACGTTTGTTGACGTTTTAGTCATCAATTTGTTGAGCATAGCCAGCTGGCTGCAACTGACATTCCAAGTCTTGTTCACTTGACACTGTGACTCCACATACATGAGGTATGTTTCATTAAATAATTATGATAAAGCATAAAGTGCTGGTGTTTATAACAATATCATGGTACTTATACCAGTGTCTAGTAATTTTTGACAATGTGGTATCATAGTGATGTTTAAGTGTTTATAAATGCATCGTCATGATGTTATAATACCCGGTAAATGCATCGTCGTGATGTTATAGAAACTCATGTTTATGAATGGTGGTCCCTGTGACTACTGGTTATCAGTAAAAAGACACAGGAAAGTCACACTTTGCACTAAACTTTAGACTTGACTTTTTTCCTACAACCATGACTACTGAAGTAACGATGATGTGTATGACTGAGTGAGTTTTTTATGATGACTATGTGGTGATCTTACGATGGTGGTGGTGATAGATGCATGATTTTTTTTTTAATGCAACTACATGGTGATTAAGACAGAGAGGGTAATGATGTGACTGCATGGAGATGTGTTAATGCTTACATGCTTAATATAGTAAACACTGTTTCAGATTTACATCAACAACTACAGTACTATTCTATATTGAATTAGTACTAATGCTTATTGGTTTAGTCAAGTTCAACAATTTTACAATGTCCAGTGTAGTATCATTGTATATTTAATATGTTGTTAATGTTTACTGCTTATTAAATAATGATATCAATTATAATAGCTAGCGTTATACCATACTATATTGAATTAGTGTTAATGCATTGGCATTGATAATTCACTGGTCAACACTCATTTTATTGCCAATCATATTAGAGTGATTTTGGGGTAACTTTGTGGTGCTGATTCCGAATATGACATCGGTTTTGCTAGATTGGCTCTAATTTATGAGATAATTGGTACCCCATTGAAATACGTAAAAATGCAAAAAATTTAATGTTCAGGCGGAGCCTACTTACAAATCGCATTGAAATTTCCTCAAATCATACAAAAGTAAACACATGAAATACATAATGGCATTTTATTCGGTATAATAACAGATAAACACAGTAAGCTGATTCGCATAATTACAATTAATGTATAGTAAATCTCTGTTTGTACGATTCTCTTTTATGTGGGTTATCAGGACAATCACGTTGGAGGTTCCAGCAATAGTCTGCCATCATGTGTCTGTCCCATCTGCCTTGATACCTTTCCTCCATCACCTTGATATCTTGATGAAACCTCTCCCCTTGTTCCTCGCTAAAATCACCAAGATTATCCGGAAATCTGTGTAAGTGGCTATGGAGAAAGTGTACCTTTATGCTCATATTAGTACCCAACTTTTCAAAGTTTGTGAGCATGTTTTGCACCAGTTCTTCATAATTGTCTGCTTTGTGGTTACCCAAGAAGTTCTTGACAACTGAGACATAACTGCACCAGGCAGAAGCTTCAACACCATTCATAAATTTTGTGAAATTAGAATCCTTGATAAGTGTACGGATTTGAGGGCCATCAAAGATTCCAGCTTTTAGTTTTTCCATACTTAGTCCAGGGAACGATCTACAAATGTATTTGAAGCAGACTTTGACAGACTGAGGTCCCGTATCAGATCATTGAGTTCGTCTTGGGAGAACTGCTGAGGTGTTGAAATGCTTCCTTCATAGTCACTTCCACTACTACCACCTAAGTCCTGAATTTCTTCAAATTCTGACAACGGAAGGTCGGGCAGTGTGGTAAACACTGGTATGGGAACGTCTTCGCTGTGTGACACAGGTCGCCTTGCTGATTCCAAATTGGGATAATCCCACTTGAGTTTCTTGTATCGATTGAAACCTTTCACATTAACCACACTGTCAACTGACTACTGGTTGGGTGGCCATGACTTATATACGGAGGAGGAATATTCTAGAATGATCGCGGAGTAAACACTAAGAATATTCGCGTGTCTCACCATCTAGAATGTTCCGGTAGTTTCCCATATGCACGCGTTATGGTTACGTTTCCTATTAATTGAGGGTATTCATTATCTCAAGAACTAGAGCCAAATCGGAAAAACTACTTTCATTTTGGAATTCAGCAACCCCAAAATACCCTAAATTCGTACGAATTTCCTTGGCAACGAAACAAAAAAAATTTTTTGTTGAGCTGTGTAATTAATTGTCTCTGCTTGTCTGGGTTGATAATCTGATAACTCAATGGGTATCTGGTTGGAAAAAGTTTGAGAACCACTTGTTTGAAGCTTTTCTGTTGTAATAAATTTTTGTTACTTCTTTATTTACTGGATATACTGTTAATTTTCATTTTGTCAGTGGTCTAGTTATTTGTGAGTAATGCTCATAGTTTTTTAGGAGTCGTGTTTGCACTTAACCCCCCCCCCCCCCAAAAAATAATAATAATAATAATAATAATAATAATTACAGACAATTTGTTCAGTTAATGTATCATATTTCAAGTCATAATAGTTCATGCTTGTTATGCATGTTCATGCTTTATCCCTTTTGATTTTAAAATTTTGCAGAAAAACATCCACTATGAAGCGAAATCGACGCAGTGGATTCCAACAAAGAAAAATGAAGAAGGCAAAAGAAGAGGTGGTTCAGGCAATGTCCGGATCAATTTTGAAGTATGTGACGCCTTCAACATCAAGTGAAATAGGAAAAAGTCCTGAAGATATTCAGCCTGGTAAATCTGAAGGGCAAATACAAGAAGCATCTTCACAGGAGGATTCAAATGAGAGAGAGCAAGGATTAAAGAAATGCATTTCATCTTCTAAAAGCAGTGAAACTGATAAAGAGGAAGGAGACGCCAGCAGAAGTCCACACCAACAGGAGGAAGACTCTGATGAAGAAGAGGAGACGGATAGATTTTCAATTTATTCTGATGTCGCTGCTTGGCCAATCCCGGTTCCAAATGACTTGAGAGGTGATTTTATTAAGAGGGGAAGTGAACCCTTCCAAAATAGGGATGGACCTTTCAGTGCAGTTCAAAGACAAGGAGAGAAATCCAAAGGGAAGAGTCGACAGCTGACTACTGCATGGTTCTATAAGGCTCTGCCAAATGGCGAGAAAGTTTTGAGAACATGGATGGTTTACTCTCCATCAAAAGAAAGTTTGTTTTGTTTTTGCTGCAGACTGTTTGCTCTTGATGACAAAGGAATTGGAACATCCAGCTTTGTCACTGGGTTTCAAGCATGATGGAAGCTAAACCCAAAGGTGTCTGACCATGAGGCTTCTGAGCAGCATCTCTCATGCCTGGAGAAATGGAAGACCTTGGGAGCAGGGTTGAAGCTTCAAAAAACCATTGATCAAGTTCATCAAGCAACAATGGACAAGGAGAGAAAGAAATGGAGGGATATTTTACATCGCCTCTTGGACGTAACCTTGTTTCTGGCTCACCAGAATCTTCCTTTTCGTGGTCACAAAGAGGACATGTCATCAGCAAACAAAGGAAACTTCATGGAATTGGTAGAGTTGCTGTCAAATTATGATCCAGTTTTGAAGGAACATTTTGTAGGGATTAAGCATTCTATTCCATCTGGGAGGAGAGTGGCTTCGTATTTATCTCCAAAGATTCAGAATGAGTTCATTTGCCTTTTGGGGAATTACGTCAAAGAGAAAATAGTGGCTGATATCAAGAAAGCAAAGTATTTTGGGATTCTTTTTGACAGCACCTGATGTGTCCCACACTGATCAGATGTGTGAAGTGATCAGATACGTCCATATTGAATGTGACAAAGTTGAAGTAAAGGAATCAGCGTTGAAGAGGCAAAGAAATGGACGGCATTACAGTTTCTGGAGTTTATTGTGAAATGGGATTTTTGTGAATCTTTGCCAAGCTTGTCACTGTGTTTGAGATTCTTTTTGACTGTCTGTGTGTCTATTGTTTCATGTGAAAGAAGTTTTTCCAAATTGAAATTGATAAAAAATTTATTTCGCTCGACCATGAGTCAGACAAGATTGACAAATCTGGCTTTACTTTCAATTGAACATGAATATGCAAAGAAGGTGAATTTTGATGAGGTCATTGATCAATTTGCAGAAATTAAGGCTCGAAAGCAGAGACTGTAAATCCTCTCTATTTACCTTTGAACAATAGGCTGAGCGTTGAGACTGGATTTCCTGTGTTTTTTTGTATAAAATAAAATGCAGTATTACCTGTTCACTGAATTTTTAATGTCCTGCATTTTTCTTATTTCCAATTTGCTTATGACAGTACTGTACTGTTTAAAAATCTACTTGCAAACATAATATATTTTTCTGTGTGTTTAAGTTTTAAAATTATTTATGGGGGGGTGCCAAAGGAAGGATCCGCCCCGGGTGCCAAATACTTTAGGTATGCCCCTGCATATATAAATTTACATAAATATATGTGGGGTAAAACTATCTTACCCATTCAATTGTGGAAAAAATGTCCACAGCATGTATTCATTGCGCATGTGCAAATTTTCTTCGAGCACTCGCCTAATTGAGGAAAACCAGCAAACATTTCGAGTATCTGTTGAAAAGTATCCATCAAGCAAAAATGAACAAAATTTTAGACGCAAAATTGTGTCAACATAAAAGTAATGGGACGCAATGTTATGTCTCGTTCAAAATTTGTGGAAATTTTTCAGTAACTTGTTAGGAATGCTTCATCCGTAAATGAAATGAAAAACTAATTCCATCCAAACTGATGTAATTTCGGTTCTCGCGCCTACTCGCATTCTTAATGATTATATACACTTTTATTTAATCATTAACGCAAATGCTGGAATTTTGTTTTCATTCAGCCCGTCCCAAAGAAGGATGACCACCGTGAACCCTCCAACTATTGTCCAGTTGCCTTGATTTCTTGCCTTTCTAAAGCTTTTGAATCTACCCATAACAGGAAGATTCTTAAACACTTCTCTATTCACAATCTTTTTACAAATCGTCAGTATGAGTTCCGCAAGGGACGTTCTACTGGCGATCTTCTTGCATCTTTCTCTGACTCTTGGTCATCTTCCTCTCTGGATTTCGGTGAAACCTTTGCTATTGCGACACATATCAAAAGCTTTTGATAGAGTTTGGTACAAATCTTTAATTTACAAACTGCCTTCCTTCTGTTTCTATCCTTATATCTGTGCCTTCATCTCTGATTTCCTTTCTGGCCAATATATAGCTGCGGTTGTAGATGGCCACCGTTCTTCTAAAGCTATTAATAGTGGCGTTCCCCAAGGTTCTGTCCTGCCACCCAATCGCTTCCCTTTATTTATCATTGATCTTTTAAGTCGCACCTTTGTCTTATCCACATTTATGATGATGATTCCACCCTTCCTCCTTTAATAAGACCTTGCAGTACCAGACTTTCGACACACTCTTATCCCGTTTCTATCCAATTCTCGTACGCAAGCGTTAGTCACTATTCTCAGTCTTTTATCTACTCAACCCTGGAACACCCTTCCTCTCTCCATCTTTACCCCTGTCTATGACCTCCAATCTTTCAAACGAAGAGTGTCCAGGCATCTCGAAAACCCTGGAACTTGACTTTGGCTTTCTTCTTCTCCTTTTTCTATGGGGTAGGGCCATTTTTTGCGGACGCTGCCTTTGGCTCCTCTTTCCTGCATGAAAATGCTAAATGATAAAATGTAATGTAAAAATCTCGAAAAAAATGGTATTATCATAATTATAATATTTTCTGCCAAAAATTATCAAGTCAGGAGAGAATATTCTGTGATCTCATAGAGGAATAAAAGACATGAAATGCGTATACAGAGAACTTTATTCAATAATACATTTACATTTATATAACAAAATATAGAATGAAAATTTACTAAATAAAAAAAAGCACCATTGATGATAAAGGATCGTAAAAGAACGATATTTACTCGGACTCAAGAGACAAAAGGCTTCAGAAGCAACAGTGGTATAAAAATTTTAAAAAATCTAAATGCTATAAAATGGCACAACTCAAAAGACGACAAAGCTCATAGAAATTAAACAAAACAGAGAGAGAGAGAGAGAGAGAGAGAGAGAGAGAGAGAGAGAGAGAGAGAGAGAGAGTAAGAATTAATAAAATATTACAATAGAAGTACTGATTTTTATATTCGCATTTGATATACATTTTATACGCGTGTTTGAAAGACGAATGAATGAGTTTCAGTATCTGAATAAAGGAGAAGGAATGGTTGATACTATTTGTAAATACAAAGGCGCGCAACCAAAGGGTGTTTGAAAAGGTTCTAATTAGTTTAAGTTTAGTTTCGCTGTTATACGACTGTTTAGTTCGTTTACAAATTTTAGAAGATTTCGTTAAGTCCATCCCTGAATTGTCTTTCCACATTTTCTTCCCTGAAGTAGTCGTTAATGTTATAAAGGTTGGAGGCCTCTGTGCATGGAAGAGAGTACTCAGGGTAGTTGCAGATGAGTTGGGCCTGAGGAGATAAAAGGAAAAGATCAATAGGAGAAAACTATGTAGAAGTACAGGTTAAAAGGAACTGACTAGAATCTTTGTTTTTTCGTCAGTGTATAAATGATGTTGAGGGACACAAATATCTGTGAGATGTATTCTCAGTAAGTTCTTATGTGCAAACAAAAATCATTTTATATACCATACTCTTCACAGCATATATACGAGTGTGTATATATATATATATATATATATATATATATAGTATAAATGGGGAAAAAATTATTTCCATTTTAAGTACCTGATCGAACATTGTTCCTTCACCGCAAAGGAAGGACCACATCCTCATTTCAGCAACACCTTCTGCGTCCGTGGTAGGAAGACAAACGTGGAAGATTTGGCAGTTGTTGTCCGGATCGGCATAGAAACCATATTCATATCCAGTGCAGCTGAAGAAATTCATACAAAGTTACAAACAGTTAAAAGTGTCCTTATAGCTTCCATACACGGAATAAGGATTTTATTTAAAACAGTGAATTGAGTCACTATTAAGAGAGACTCACTCAAATCCTGTGTTGATTTGTCCTACGATGACGGAGGCATTTGAGGGGAGTGAGAAGGCGAAAGGACTCGCTTGTCTTTTCACGATATGAGGATGGGCAAAACAACATGCGAGGACAGTGGCTGAAATGTTGAATCGCAAAATGTCAACATTAAAAAGATTTTTTGTTGAAGAAAATAATTTATTTATTTTCAGTCTTGAAACTTAATTATGAATTAAAATAATACTAATAACACACACACACACACACACACACACACACACGGATATATATATATATATATATAGGTAGATTGATAGACAGACAAATAGATAGATAGATAAATAGATAGATAGACAGATAGATAGATAGACAAATAGATAGACAGATAGATATTACACGGTATATGATACATACGTTCAATGATTTGGCTTGAGAAAATAAAAAAAAAGTCCTAAATTTTAGAGAAACATTGAACACTAAAAAAAATATTCACATGAGTGCGCATAAAATGTTCATATCACGTATTCATCACTCAAAATTTGATTCATTTAATTGAAGTTATCCCTAAATCACATTAGATTTCTTGCTTTTTACCAATTTTATAACATTCACAACAGAAATTATACCTCAAAATGGGAATTTCAAACGGTAAAGTTTATCATACCCCCGGAAATTCGAATGAATTGAAAATATTTTATTTCTACCCCTTATCGGTTCGACTCTCTCTCTCTCTCTCTCTCTAGCTATATATATATAATATATTATATATATATATATATATATATATATATATATATATATATATATTATGTATTATTTCTAATCAACTGTATATATTTCTAGCCTTAGTATGTGAACTGTCATTGTATTAATAATATTTGTCATATGGACTACAGTTTTCCAATAAACCTTTTCATTTTCATTTTCATATATATAAAATGTAAACTCACCGAGGACAATGATGATCTTCATGGTTGTGGTTTGATCGTCGATCGTCTGCGAGGAATGAATGAACAGGTCGAAGAGAAGATGGAAACTGATGCCACAGGGAAGTGCCATTTGTTTTTATAGTGTGAAATGGCCCTGAAGAAGGCACCAATCTCAACGAACGTGAATCTTCCCATTACGAACACCGCGGTTGGCATTCCGCAGTCCTTTCCCTCCCCCATTAGCCCCTCCCACTCCTTACTCAGCCCCCCCACACCTTATCTCTCTCATTCCTTCATTGCGTAACGCCTCTCCTCCTCACGAGGTCCCTGATTGGCACCGGAGTTGAATCCGGTGATCCTCGGGCAAAGAATACATTCTGAGTTTTATTTCAAACCAAGGGAACGTTAATGCCTCAAAAGTGTATGTTGATGCTACAGTAATTATTATTATTATTATTATTATTATTATTAGTTGTAATATTTTAACTTTATAGTAATATTTTAATATTTTATTTAATATTATCCACGCTAATTGTGTGGATAATAAATTACGTTTTATTGATTTTTATATTTTATTCAAAATATATTTTGGATACTTGAACGGAAAGACAAAAGTGTGAAGATGCTTTTCTAAACGATTCTATAAATAAGCATCTTTATTTGAGTTGTGTTTTGTATAAGTAGAGATAATTTTTGGCATCGGAAGCAGTGTACAAGTATATACAGACAGGGGCGCTCATAAGTATTCGTACAGAGAAATATTTGTTTTTTTTTTGTGTTTTTTTTGTCCTTATTTTTTGTATTATGCATTGAATGGTTATGAAAAGTTTACCAGTTCGTTTCGAAACATTTAATGGATGATAAAAATTAGTTTGACTCCAATATGTAATGTAACATATTAAGGAATTTGAGGAAAATAAAAAAAAGAAGTTAAAATGCAAAAGTTTTCGTACATTTACTTACAAAATTATTTAATACTTTGCGTGGCCACCTTTTGTTTGAATGACATCATTGATTTGTTTTGGATATTTTTCTACAAAGTTTCGACATCTCTCAGGAGAAATTTTAACTGATTCTTCTAAAGAAAATTGTTGTAATTCATTCAGATTCGAAGGATTTCTCTCGCGGACAGCCTTTTTTCCAATCAAACCATAAATTCTCGATTAAACTGAGATCTGGGCTTTGACTGGACCACTCGAGAAGTTTGAAATTCTTTTGTTGAAGCCATTTCATGGTGCTCTTTTATGTTTTGGATCATTACCTTGTTGCAGTACCTAGTTGCGACCCATTCGCAACTCCCGAACTGAAGCCAATAGATTTTCTTCTTAAATTTCCTGATATTTCATCGAATTCAAGATTCCAATGATGATCACAAGCTTTCCAATGTTCGTCTGAGATACTTCGATAGCAAAAATGAGACATGGTGGATGGTACTTTTAAGACACCAAAATCAACATCATCCATTCTCCAATTCTTCATTAAAGAAAAAATACCATAAGATATGTGAAAAAAAAAGCCCTTCATTCATTTATCATGTCCTTAGATTTAAATATTAGATGGTAGAGCCACAATTAAGTGAATTATGTAGATATTGAATATATCGAGAGAGATTAGAGAGATATATACTATGAAACAATTTATACGACAATTCTTATCAAATTCTTATCAAATTCAGTAGTGAAGTGAATAATGATATATATATATATATATATATATATATATATATATATATATATATATATATATATATAGTTTTAGTACCTTTTGTGTCGTTAATTTTAAACGATTTTACTCTACAGTATTTCTTGGGGCCATATCGTGTCTCTAAATTATAGATTAAAAGAAGGCCTATGACTGCCCTTAAATACGAAATGGAAAAGTCCTTTCTATTACGTAACGAATCCTCTCGTAAACATTTTAAAATTTAAATCTCTTCTCTTTTTATAACTTTTTCTTTCGTTACCCTTAAAATTGAGACATTTTCTACTTCTAAGTCAGCTTCATGCAATGAACGTCACAACTTTCGTGAAAACTTGCATTTAAAAAAAAAAAAATCTTGAAGTAAAAGTTGTTGTTATTTTGCTTTTGAACTTTGTTCACGGTTGTTTTTAGTATTATTTTTTAACTGTTATTGGTTTCCCCATCATTTAAAGTACGACCTATCATTTATTGAATGTATAATATATATATATATATATATATATATATATAGAGAGAAGAGAGAGAGAGAGAGAGAGAAGTCATTCAGAATATTATTTTGCCTGAGTATGATTTTTATACTTATAAAATACGTCGAAATGTGATTCAGTGTACGTTGTTGCCAATGACTCCCGCACTCTGTAAAAACCAGGAGTATATCAGTGCACACAAAAGGATTATGGATTAAACCATTTATCGGAATACGGTAATTGAAAGCAATTTTTTTTTCCAATATAGCGATGGACTAACTACATAAGTCTCGTTACTGCAAATTGATCCTCTCTACATTTTGCAATAAAGCTTGAAGCCGCTTGCTCATACCCTGAATACAGATATATGGGCTGAGTGGTGCCTCGTAAAAGCTATGAAGCCTTCGGTTAAAGGTTTCATATAACTTTAAGATAGTAATCGATAAATATTAATTAAGCCTTTAGCATTTATCTGGCAAAGGAGCCGTCGCCAACCAACCAGCCAACTTTGCATGATACCTGACGCAGAAGAGAGCAAAGGGTCGTATCTATCGCAGGCAGATAGGCTAAATTTGATTACTTTCATATACTTAAGAGTGCACAACCAGACTAGACCAAAAACATAAAATTTTACGTGTGTGTATATATATATATATATATATATATATGTGTGTGTGTGTGTGTGTGTGTGTGTGTGTGTTTCAGCTTCAAAGAATTAGGTAGACAATTACATTATGTAAATTGGTTGAGATAAAATCTACATTACATTAAACTTTAAAGGCAAATTTCAGGGCATATTGAATTAAATTTTATATAAATTTACCTAAGCTTTGAATTTTTTTCCTAAAATAGTTAGGGATCACCTGAAGATCAGGGCCCCCCAGCCTTCTTTAGTTAGCTTTATAAGGTTAACTAAAATATCACGACCTAACCTAACCAATCGTTAAGGGCGTACAGTTGACCTAACGATTGGTTAGGTTAGGTCGTGATAGGTTAGGTCGTGATATTTTCGTTAGTTAGCCTTATAAGACTAACTAAAGAAGGCTGGGGGCCCTGATCTTCAGGTGATCCAAAGTTAGTACATATATATATATATATATATATATATATATATATATATATATATATAATTTTCGCCCAAATATTTTTAGGTTAGTTATATTTATTTATTTATTTGTCTATCTATCTATCTATCTATCTATCTATTCCGTTAACCAGATTTACGAAATGAGTATTTTGAAGGACGAGTGAACATTCAATGAATGTATGAGTAAATAAAGACATGAGTAAATAAAGACATGAGTAAATAAAGACATGCATGAGGCAATAAATAAATTTAAAAAGTCATATTATTTAATAACTAATTTTTTTCAATTTCTCATTTTTTTAATGTCATTTTCATTATTGTCATTATTTTTTTCTATTTATTTTTTATTCTTCAAAAAAATTCCGTTTTGAAATTTCGTATCTTACCGATAATTAAGGATTTTTTACGACAGGACTTTTTTAACCGATTGTAAAATGAAGGCTATTTCGTAGCTATGCCGCAATACCGCTTCCCGTTAGTTCACCAAAGTTAAACGACTTTGAGTCTGGGTAGTAGTAGTTGGATGGATGACTGACTGCCCTCTGCGTGCAGATGATGTATCGACCTGTGGTTCGGATCTCACGTAAAGCTTCATAGGTCCCTTCCTTCACGTGACCACGAAGGAGGTTAAACAACCCCCCATCATTATCATCAATGTACAAGTGAACAATAGTTGTTCCTCTACCCCCCCCCCCCCCCCCGCCTCCAAGAACAATCTGATTTGAAAATTAGTTAATTATCTTTTATACATTCATTTGCTATCAATTAAAGCAGTAAATACATAAAGAGAGAAAGAGAGAGAGAGAGAGAGAGAGAGAGAGAGATATGTGATACTCGTAATCAGTATATTTTGGCTATATTCTTATGAAGTTTCTGTTTTGACCCTTTATTTTATCCACTCTCTATACAAAATCGTCTGGCATTAGCAAGAATAAATTCAGTAAAGTGGGTACTATGCCACGTAGGATTAATTCGTTCTATGAATATATATCTATTTATGACGACGCTCTCTCCGAATAGAGAAATTTAGTTTGAATTAAAAGTATAAATTAATTAATTAAAGATATCTTTCTTTAATTAGAATCAAAATTCTTTAATAATTACATAATTTCTTCCTTAAAAAAGTCTTTCAACTATTAATTACAATTATTAATGACACTTGTTAATTACAGCTGTTATTTACCATAAAATTCTCTAATCAAATGCCGGTAAAAATGACGTATGGATGACAGGTTCATTATTTCCCCTCTGACGCAATATTTAATCTTTTTTTGTCTTTTACGATGGTTTTTCCTGATCTTCTTCTTTGAATTCAAGCACATTATCTATTCTTACGTATATGATTAACAATGTTGCCCTCATCTACTGTAGATCTTTACGAGGCGCGGGAACACTGCCCTCAAAAGCCAATCTTTAACCAATTGTCTTCATAGATCAAAGAAAAAAACTCTCAAATGGATATAATTTTAAGAAAATTTATCAATAAAATATTACAATAATTTTTAATATGAAATATACAATAAGTTTTGGAGTATTTGTTTTAGCACAATTTGGTATTTAAGCTTTGGGCTTTACTGGGCTCTGAGAGTAGTTTAAAAGTATAAGCTGCACCCATTTTATACAGAGTGAATGAGTAATACTTAATTCTAAAAATATTCATTTGTTTAGAGGATGCAAAAAATAATTAATAAGAAAAAATAAGTAATATAACGAGTAATGGAGTAGCTATACGTTAAATCAAAATGGCACTGATACAAAAGCTTTATACAAAAGTTTGACACAAACTTACTAAAATGTTTAGTAACTATGTATTTAAATATAAATATTATTGTAACGGTCCTAGAAATATTTTTAGATATATAATTTATGTTGTCCTTGATGCAGTTTCTAAGTTCTTGTCAATCATTCCTTCAGGAAATCCATTACTTTAAAGTTTAAACTCTTTTATGGCAATCACTCCAACATTCAGGTTATCCACGTGTACACTTCGTTACTAAAGTCGTGTCATTCGTCTTATTAATATTTAAAAAGTTTGTTACGGTTCAGGAAGACCACAGCTTTGGTAAAGTCAATCTTAAATTCTTTTACTTTATTAACTAACATCTTTGTGAGAACGAGATACTGTTCAGCGTCAGCCGCAAACATCATGAAATTTTAAGTGTATTTGAAAAGCATTTATTCTCAATAAAAATAACAGAGGACCCAAGTGTGACCCTTGAGGTATACCATGTTTTATAATGAATTTAGTGCAACAGACATTATATAGTGCTACAAATTAATACCGAGTGAACAAGTAACATTTAAATCAGTCATTTACAGTACCCCAAAAGACATAATGGTATAGTTTGTCGAGGAGAATATTAATAATGTATTTGTACCACGTCAAAAGACTTATAATAACATATTCAAAAAAAAAGCGAATCACGATTTCTTTATTCTCTTTATCGGCACGTTAGTGGCACTTTCCAAAGATTGAAGATAGCCATTTCAGTCAAATTTTCAGTCCATTTAAATAGCATTTAATCTGACCTTCAATTTATAATTAATTATTAATGTTATAATACGAACGTACAAGTAAAAAAGACATTTAAGAATAAGTCTTTCGCAAAGCAAGAGACCCGCAACAAGTTTATTTTATTTTACATATACAAAGTGACCACAAAGTCCCTTCGCAGTGAAATTACAGCATATCTGAATGTTACCCTTGTTTTTCGTGCAAAGTGACTTTGTGGCCACCCTGTACAAACAATATGTGAATGATTTTACGAAAAATAAACGGCTGTCCAAAATGAAAGCTCCACAGTTCAATTTCGCTATATAAGAACATTCTAAATGTCCTATTATTTAAATGGAGTATGTTATCCTATATCTCCTTAGCTCCATTTGTGTCTTTGTACTATTTTTTCTTTTGGAAACGTGACAAAATATTTTAATTTCGTATTGAATTATTTCCTTAGCGTAGATTCGGACATTTTTATTTCAAGATAAAGCCGTCATTGATAAATTCGTGAATGCAAGTTTATAAAGTATTCCTGCACGACTCAATCTCTCACATCTTTAATTAAGACATTATATATATATATATATATATATATATATTGGCAGAACAGTAATCCATATGGCAAATAGTAACAATACACACTGAAATAAATGAAAAAAAAAAATAAAAAATAGAAGTACTAAGAATAGACATACATACAAATAATGAAAAATAGCAATGTCAAAGCTAAATGGAGCTACAGACAGATGTTTTCATACGATGATGTCCAAGGCTTGGATGGCATATGGCAGGACTGATGAATAGCTTGGATAGCGTTGAAGAGCGTTGGCTGAGTTTTAAATTATTTGCATTAAACTGTATCGAGCATGTTTTGTTACCTTCAGAAGGCTCGAGACATTGTGATTAGCAAACATTTGAGAAGCTGAGCACCTTGGAGTTAACTTATGGGGCGTGTGTCTTCTGGCAGAGAGTGATGCTCTCCAACAATGCTTCTATGTCAGGAATGACTGCTGGAAAAGCAATCACCCCACCTTCCACAAGGCAGAGAGATGAGGACAGGTATAACTGTTTTCCCGTGTGCCAGGTAAGAACACCGATGTATTGTGGTTACTTGCGGCTTCCAGGCATTATACTATATATATATATATATATATATATATATATATATATATATATATGTGTGTGTGTGTGTGTGTGTGTATATAGTCATAAATTCCCAAGTACGTCGAACATGTGTAAATTTTCGTCCGTGTCCATGTTTTACCCAGTATAGGTTGAACGGGTTATATGTATATTTTATATTTTCAAATTTGTAATCACTTTTGCTTGTATTAGTTCAGGTTCCTTATTAATCCTGGAAGTACAGCTTAAAAAGATATAGGGAAAGATATAGGCACCCGCCTCGGTGGTGTAGTGGTTAGCGTCGCTGACTACGAATCCATCGGCCCCAGGATCGAGACCCGGTGACGGCAGCCGGCGCGCAGCAAAACCTAGCTGTTCATCCTTCCACACAATAAAGGAAGTGGTTGGTAAATAAATAGGTACCCTGGGTGGCTTAGTGGTTAAGACGCTGGGCTGTTGGTGAGGCGTGGTTCGGATTCCACGTTAAACTGTAGGTCTAAGGTGGAGTGAAAAACTTGATCTTCGTCAGAATGAACAATTCGGGCAGAAGCTAACCAAAGGTTACCAAAGGTACATATATATATACAGTATATATATATAATATATATATGTGTGTGTGTGTGTGAAGGAAACCACTATTCAGGAAGACGTAAAAGTGGTTTCTTTTATTCATATTTCGTCGCGACACTGCGTTATTTTACATTATATATATATATATATACATATATATATATATATTACGCTTAATGTGAAAAATTGCCTAATGTTGAAAGTAATGGTGGTAATGTCAATATTAAACACAATTTTGTATAATGTTGACATTAGATGCCTGCCTTTTGGCTAATGTTGAAATGCTGCATAATATTGAAAATGCTTGGCAATTCTAATTTAAAAGTAGAAGTAAAATTTAGTCTCGCAGCCAAAAGTATATTTAAGAGTTTTTGCATGATTTTCCAGGGTGGCAGCGTGAATTGCATGACAGTTTTTCTGAGGCAGCTTAACCTAACCTAACCTAACCTAATTCAGCGTGAATTGTATGAGTTTTTTTCTGAGACAGCTGCACCTAACCTAACCTAACCTTACATTGATAAGTATAAGCTTGAAATAACATACATAAATAAATGTCATAGCATGTAGCACAGATATTCGAGCATCTGTCAACATCTGTAAAAACTTATTTGCTCAATGTTGGAAATCTGCTTAATGTTGACATTAGGTAACAAAATTGCTTAATTTCAACAATCGAAAATTTGGCCTGCATAATGTTAACATTAGATATTTGGGATCACCTGAAGATCAGGGCCCCCATTCTTTAGTTAGCCTTATAAGGCTAACTAACGAAAATATCACGACCTAACCTAACCAATCGTTAGGTCATCTGTACGCCCTCGACGATTGGTTAGGTTAAGTCGTGATATTTTCGTTAGTTAGCCTTATAAAGCTAACTAAAGAAGGCTGGGGGTCCTGATCTTCAGGTGATCCGATAGTTGGGTTGCCTAATGTCAACATTAGACAATTTTCACATTAAGCGTAACATATATATGTATATATATATAACCGGTCTTACGACACCTGATCCACTTGGAAAACTATGAAATTCCCAGTTTTGAGCTGTAGA